>CM061541.1:68396949-68804449 GCA_030864215.1 Capsicum pubescens
CATAGGCTTGGCTAGGTATTTGGTTTTCCAAAATATTCGGTTACTCATGCTATTATTGATATTATTATTATCATTATTATAAGTATTGTTATGTCTAGTTATGAAAAATTGGTCACTGATTTGGTATCGATATTCTTGGTATGATTCTGGCCTCTTCTATGTTATGATTTTATTATTATGCATGATAAATCGATGATGAAACAAATGGATTAGAAACCCTGAATATGTTAGTACAAAATCCTGATAGGGTTATAATGAGGCCTTAAAAGGAGGTATGATGATCTAGTATGTGCTTCGAGTTGACCTTAGAACTATATATTTGTACATCTAGCTATATGTCTCTATGGTATTACGTATATTCCTTCCTTCACTTGTGCATATTGTATATTCATACTTTGGCCTTGTATATTGCTATATAATCTTCTTTCGTCCTTTATTTGTATATTATCCAGGGATATACGGTATAGTTTGATGATTTTTTAGTATGGTTAGAATAGGACAGATCATCCTTGAAACTTTCTTAGCCGTATTGTGTTAGTCTCCTAGATATGAATAGGATAGGATATTCGTACTATCTTATTTTCTTGTTATATGATTATTAGACTCTTGGTGTAGTTCCCATTCTTTTTATATGTTATATATATCTTTTTTATCTTTGGAGCTCAATTGGTAGTGGCCAACTGAGTGCCATTCGTTTAGTATTCATACTATACTTTTGTAGCCTACAAATCATAGTATGAGTTATCATTGTTGATGGGTACGTCGTGCGGAGTAGCCATGGTTCAGAGACTGATAGTAAGCTTCTGACATTTGAAGTATTATTTACCTCCCTATTATGTATTAGACTAGTCTATCTATTGTATTCAAATATAAGCTATATCAGTGTAATTTTTTCATGTAATCCACTTTTGTATACTTATTATATTAGAAGCTTTTGTACTGATAACACTAGGTTTTGGGATTTCATTATGTATTTGATTCTCTTATTTCATATATTCATCATTCTTTTCAATATATAATCGAGCATTCTGTTACTAAATGTTCTGGACAATAATGATTGGCTTGCCTACCGGTGGGTTATGGTACGCACCATAATGAATTGGAAAATTGGGTCGTAACAATCGGGGTCCAACTGGTAACCCCAGTTGGATGTGTGTTTAGTACCTTGCCAAGGGTACAAACACTAGCTTATGTGGATCTACTAAATTGATGTCCCGAAGGACTAGGGTGTTAGTCCTCAATTGGCGGGTGACCCTTTATAACCTATTGTGGTATCGTGTTCTAGAACTTAGGGACTTCTACTAAAGGTCTTAGGCCTAACTGATGGGTAAGCCTTCATCTCTGCGTTAACTCGAAGCTAAGTACTACTCCCAACTGAATAACACTGAAAATAGAATTGTTTATTTTAATTACATTATGAAAATATGAACATTGGATATTCTGAAGTGCTCAAAGACATTTAAATTGATATGTGCAAGAATAGCTAGGTATCGGGTGTTCATAACCCACCAGCTTTAATCATGACAATATTAGCTGAACATTACAAGGAAATTTACAATTCAAGCCCAGAACTTAAAAATTTATCAAATAAAGGGAATTCATGATTTTGAGTATGGGAAGATGTTACTCTTATGGGAAAACATGTACTAATGGCTTAGTTACAATAATAAACTGAAGAAATTAATAAAACTCATATTTGACCTTGAACCCAAAACTTGAAGGGGGGATTAAACTTGAGAATTGAGTCGTAACAGCTCATGATATGACTCGTTGGGTTTGGTCATAAGTCATATCCTGAGTCATGACCTATGGACCTAAGCCTTGGTTCCTTAGTGTTATGACAACAACTCCACTTCTAACGACTCATTTAGTCTGACCACGAGTCGTTATAAAGGTTGTTGTCAAGGGGCTGATTTCTTGGTTCCTCTCTGTCATGGCAACAAGTCCTCACCATGAATTTTTGTGTCCTGACAAAGAGTCGTTGCAAGAGTCATTGTCACTGGAAGTTGGACATATAGAGCCTTAGAAAATTTTCCATAACTTTTTACCACGATGTCGAATTAATGCGAGACTAGTAATGTTGGAGAGCAAATTTAATTGTCTATCCCTTGGTGGGTCTAGAGCTTAAAATTTGGGATATTACAATATCTCCCCCTTGGGATTATTTATCCCCAAATAAAATTTACTAAGCTGAAGTACCAGGGGAAAAACTAATTTTGCACTGAATATTTACAAGTTGAACCATAAACTGATAACTGAATCTATAACTGATGAATGGATTGAACCAAACTCATGAATGCATGCTATGACATAAAAATAGTTGGATGGACTAATATGTAAAAGAAAGAATTAATTAATTAAGTAAATTATTACCTCAATTTGTAACTATGTTCGAAGAGAAAATATGGGGGTGCTTGGTCAGCATATCTGCCTCTGCTTCCCAAGTAGCTCACTCAACTGATGGATTTCTCCATAGAACTTTTACTAAAGAGACCTATTTATTCCTCAACCTACGAATCAGACAATCAAGGATCTCAATTGGAAAATCTTCAGAAGAGATCTATCTTCCACGCCCATACTTTCTAAAGGAACTACTGCTACTCGGTCACTAATGCATTTCTTTAACAAGGAGACATGGAAGACTGGATGCACTGAGGCTAGGTATGTAGGCAACTCCAACTCATAGGCTACCTTACCATAATGAATCAAAACCTTATAAGGACCAACATAGTGGGGAATAAGGTTTCCCTTCTTACAAAACCTCTTCTCCCCTTTCATGGGAGAAACTTTCAAGTATACGAAATCACCAATCTCAAACTCGAGCTTCTTTCTTCTTACATCTACATAGGGTTTCTGATGACTTTAAGAAAATTTAACCTTTCTCTAATTAGCTAAAACTTTTCTATTGCTTCATATACTGAATCTATCCCTATCAAAGCAGCTTAAAAAACATCAAACCAACCAATAGGAGATTTATACCTCTTACCATAAAGTTCTTCGAATAGGGCCATCTGAATACTGGAGTGATAACTGTTATTGTAAGAAAACTCAATCAAAGGAAAGTGATCATCCCAACCACCCTTGAAATCAATCACACATACTCTAAATATGTCCTCTAAGGTTTGAATGGTCCTCTCTACCTGGCCATCTGTCTTTGGGTGAAAATTTGTACAAAGATAAACTTGGGTACCAAGACATTTCTAAAAAGTCTTCCAAAATTAAAAGGTAAATTGGATACCTCTATCTGAAATAATGGTATAAGGTACTCCATGTAATTTCACCAACTCCCTAAGATAGAGCTTAGCATAATCCTCAATAGAATTTAAAGTTCTAACTGGCAAGAAGTGGGCTGACTGAGTAAGTCGGCCCATGATAACCCAAATAGAATCATGTTGTTGATGAGTACGAGTAAACCCTATAATGAAGTCCATATTCACCACTTCCCACTTACAAGTAGGAATACTAAATTCCTAAAGTATACCACTAGGTCTCTGGTGCTCAACATTAACCTGCTGGCAATTTGGACACTTAGCCACGAATTTTGAAATATCCTTTTTCATGCCATTACACCAATAGACTTCCCGAAAATCTTGGTACATCTTAATGGCTCATTGGTTAAGAAAATTATAAGAACCATGATCTTCTGCTAACATTCTCTTTCACAAGTCATCCACATATGAAACACATAATCTTCCTTGACAATAAAGAGCACCATCTCTACCTTGGGAGAAAACCACAACCTTTCTCAAGGAATTATCTTGCTTTTCCTTTACCTCAGCTACCAAAGATGATTTCAAAATATTTTAAACCAAGACATTTCCTTCAGTTGTGTCAACCAATCGGACTCCCAACCTAGGTAGCTAATGAACCTCATAAACTAACTTTTTCTTCTCATTCTTAATTTGAGTAACCCTCCCTATATACAATCTGCTAAGGGCATTGGCTACAATATTGGCTATGCCTAGATAATATAAGTCGCTTATATCATAGTTCTTTAACAACTATATCCACCTTCTCTGAAGAAGATTTATGTCTTTCTAGCTGGTAACATACTAAATACTCTTGTGATCAGTGACCACATCAACATGAACCCCATAAAGATAATTCCTCCAAATTTGTAAAACAAACACCACTACTGCAAACTCCAGATCTTGATTCGGGTAATTCCTCTCATGTGGTTTGATTTGTCCAGAGACATATGTTATAACCTTCCCCTAATGCATTAATACAAAACCAAGACCAACTCTAGAAGTAGAGAAATAAACCACAAAATCGAATCTTCAACTCCTAAAAACTCTTCTCGTAAGAACTAGACCACTAAAACTTTTCCTTCTTCTGAGTCAGTCAAGAAATAGGAGAAGCAATAGAGGAAAATTCTTTAACAAACTATCTATAGTAACCAGCTAAACCCAAGAAACTATTGATATTTGATGGAGAGATGGGTCTAGTCCAGTTCCTCACTGCTTTAGTCTTTTGAGGATCGAATCAAATGCCTTCACTGGAAATAATATGACCAAGGAATGCTATTTATATCAACCAGAATTCATACTTGTTGAACTTAGAAAATAGTTTGTGATCCTTAAAAGTCTGCAGGACAATCTTCAAATGATCTGCGTGTTCACTCTCCCTGCGAGAATAGATGAGGATATCATATATGAAGATGATAACAAACATGTACAAATACTACTTGAACACTCTATCCATCAAGTCCATAAAAGCTACAGGAGAATTCATTAGTCCGAAAGAAATAACAACAAATTTATAGTGACCATACCGAGTTCTAAAGTTGGTTTTTGGAATGTCACAATCTCAAACTCTTAGTTGATGGTAGATGGATCTAAGGTATATCTTGGAGAAACAATTGGAACCCTATAGTTGATAAAACAAGTCATCAATCTTGGGGTTGGGATACTTATTCCTGACTGTGACTTTGTTCAACTGACGATAGTTTATTCACATTCTAAGAGATCCATCTTTCTTGCACATGAATACAACTGGAGCACCCAATGAAGAGACACTAGGATATACTTCAATTATTTCTTCAATTAATTAAGCTCGGCTGGAGCCACTCTAAAATGTGGAACTCAAATAGGTTGGGTATCTAGAAGGAAATCTATTCTGAAGTCAATTTCCCACCCGGGAGGAACTCCAGGAAGATCTTTAGGAAATACTTTGTTGAAACCCTGAGGGTTGCACCACACAGTGAGGGACAAGGGCTATCAAAGTCAATCACAGGCAAAACTCAGTAAAGAAACCAAGAAGTAAGAGACAGTGCAGAAAAAGTAAAAACAGAAGAATTTAACGTGGAAACCCCCTTGCTCAAGGAAGAAAAAAATATAGCTTACCCTCATAAGCTCTTAAGAAATCCACTATAATTAACCTCTTGATTACAAACTCGATTTCAGCCTAACTCTAGGCACCTCCTGCTTGTAATAACTCTACTACAGCTTAACCTCGGCAATTTTACCAAGACACTCTCACCACTGGTTAACTCAAACTGGCTTTGGACTTAAGCAACTCTAACTAACCACTCTTGAACAAGAAGAAAAGTTCATTACCCTTATATCTACAAACTTCCTAACTTCTTAACTATCATAATATGGACTCAAATCCTATAAGCCCCAACATATCCATTATCAGATTTATCTGGACCTCTTCTCACTTAGATTTCATCCAAGACTAGCCTAACCTAAAATTTCTAAAAATTTATATAGGGAGAATCTTAACCAAAATTTTGGCACTTTAAACTTTACCATAACAACAAAAATAATTGCTATAGTCTCTCACTTATCCTTGCTTTTTTTGCACCTTATGTGCAGGTATTAATTGGGTGGTCCCCAAATTTTAACATTACAGATATGCGGTTATTACTTCACAAAGATTCCAAATTAGTGACTATTGATCCTGATTGTCCCTAATTTCCTCATTATCATGGTCTTATGCTTATTTTACAGTTTAGACATTTTAAACTATTTTTCATAATACTCTAATAGAGTTTTGTATATGTGACTATTAGATATTGGGCACTTGAAATTTATGTCTCTCTTTTGTATGCATAATTTAGAGACTTTTCAAGCATTATTGTTCCTTTGGTTTCTTTATATCTCTATATTTTAGTTACTATGTTGAGTTAGGATGTAAGTGTCCTGACCCAAAGGGTCATGATGGAATGTATCAAGACTGAGCTATGATAAGCAAGTGATGTGCTATGAATTTATAGCATTGTAATGCTTAAACTTGGAGAATATGCATGTACTTACGGCTATTTTGTTTGATTTGATGTGTTTTTTGAGTGATTTTGTAGGAAACTAGGTTCTATATGCTGAATGAAAGAAACACTAGATTTTGGATGCTAAACAGAAGAAAAACTAGTTTTGGATGCTAAATGGAAGAAAAACTAGGATTTGGATCCTAAACAAAAGAAAAAAAGAAAAAGTTAAAGTTTTGGCACCTAGGCACTTACAGGGACTAGGTGTCACTTACTTAATTAGATGCATAAGTAGGCGTCAGAACTTTAAGTCCAGAGGCTTAGAAGCAGGAAAAATAAGACTCTGTCACTTACTACGGGCACCTACAGTCCGTATGTAGTACATACGTTCCGTACCTGACCAAAGAAAGTGGCAGCGGTCCAAGTCTAGAGAGTTGCAGGAGCTGAAAATGAGGTCTGGCACATACTTAGGATGACATACAGTTTATATATAGTACATGTGGTTAGTAGGTGGCCTAAGTAAGTGGCCACTAACCTAATTTTCTCAGATCATTTCAAAATCATTTCCTAGGGTTTCCATGTGACCTAAACCTACTTCTATATTGTTTTTAGTTATTATTATGTTCGTTTAGTCAGATTTTCCTATTTTATTTAGGATATTATTTCTAGGATTTCTTTCAATCTATAAATAGCCTTTGGACTTTATTTAGTAAGGGTATGCTAGGGTGCTAAGAGAGAGAGGCCTTTTGGGGCTAGGTTTATACACCATATACTCTTATGTGCTTATTTTTGTTTTGTTATTCAATTTAAGACTTTAGGATTTCTTCTTTCATTATTGTGAGATTGATTCTGTAATTTTGTCTGTGGATTCTATATTGATCTCATAGCTATGAGCGGCTAATTTCCTTAGCTAGGGTTGTGGGCTTAGCGGATTAATGAATAAGAGTAAGTACCAAGTCGTTCTAGATAAAGATTTTTCAGGTATTGGGTCTTCTTTATTCTTATAAATTTTTTAGCAGTGGCCAAGTTAAGATCTCACCTATATTCACTACTTGTTTCACAACAGAAGTAGAGAGTAGGAAAGAAGAACACAATAGTAATTTGGATATTAATTGTCGATCTAGGCTAATCAACATCATCTACGTAAGACGATTATCATTCATCTAATAACTTGAGACTCAAAAGGTAATAGTTAACTGGGATTAAGGATAAGGGTTAGTAAATCGACACTCTGAGACTCAAAAGGTAAAGGGTGAAATCTATCAATGAGTCCGCAAGATAGTTGATAGTACATAAATTATCAGATTCTACATACAAGGTATTGGAATAGTTTGATAGTGCACAATAAGTCTACAGAGCAAGAAGCTAGAGGGAACACAAGCCTAGTGTTTGTCTTAGATTATTTACAACTAAAAGCATCCAATCCTTGTTACTTCTTGCAAGTTACTAGAAATCCCTTCTTTTTACTTTTTTGCACTGCCTGGCGATTTTAATAAGTTCAAACAAGATATTTTAACAGTGACGGCTTTATCCTTCTAACGAGGGGTAGTTTGGGCGTGATCAAATTTTTGCGCCCTTATTGAGAAATATGGTTTTGCATTGACTGATTGGAGATGTTGAAGTTGTTAAGTTTTTCTTTTCTATTCTTCTTTTGTCACACGCTAGTGTGTGCCTACTTTTTTTTATATGACAACTTGGCCAGAGAAAGTATTGAGTGATGAAGACTTTTTTAATATTAATCCTTATTATTTTGATATGGAGCATTATTCCAAAAGTGTAATATAGTGTGTGTATACAAGGATAGTCTATTGGAAAAATTAACACACCTTGTCCACAACAATCATCAGCTTGTTCAAAAGGTTGATAGGTTTGGCTTTGATATTTACCCCTTACAAGTAGAGTTAGATGCAAAAGTTGTTTTATGTAATGCCCAGCAACATAGTTATGGGTAGTGTGAGACTGAAAAATTTCTGAGATGCCAACTTGAGGAGCTAAAATTAAAGGAGTCTAAAATTGATCATACTCTTATGGATAGTGTGACCCTTAAGGAAAGCATACTAGAGTTATGTGGGGATGTAAATAAGACTGCAGTTCCTGAATTGGGGTGCATTGGACCTCATTCAAAGAATTTTTGCGCATTGTGTTTGGATAGTCCATTCTTGATCGAGCCATCTCAACCAGAAGAAGAGTGCAAGAAGAAGGAAACATATGTCTACATCCTTGAATTTGCTGAGCTAGAATCAAAGAATTAAATTCCTCACAAAAGGTCCAATAAATACAACATGCCTCATCTATTGCTTGGGTCCGTTATTTTTATACCACCGCCCCTTGAGCATAATAAGAAATCAGAAATGAAATTAGGGGTGAAATTCATAGGTTCAAAGTGGAAAGAGAAAACCAGAAGCCAACTCTTAGGACACCTTGATTATGTTTGAGTAATCAAGGTACCCATGGAACTACTGGGGAAGTTTGAGTACCCAACAAATCCCCGGCATGTCGCGATGTTAAATTAGGTATTTCTTGGGAGGCAACCAAAGGTATTTTGTTATTTGTACTTGTTAGTGTGATTAACATTAGATCTACGCACCTATGGTGGCACAGGTATATTCCTAACTCTCTTATTTTGTAGCGGTCTAATGCATTGGGGACAATACAGGATTTTAAGTTAAGAGTGGGGCTGCTTGTGGGTCTTGATGTCCTCTTGGGATTTTGGTTGTCGTGCCTCTTTTCCCTAGAGTCCTATTCCTAGTAGAGTCATAATGTTTAGATGTATTGTGTTTTGTTTCGTGATATTGTGTTTAACTAGGAGAAAAATAAGTATATAGAGAAGTTGACATATTTTTGTAGATTTTGGAGAAAACGATACCCCTTCAATAGCTTATTTTTGAACTGTGTGATATGTATATATATGTGACTATTGTGAATCTTGTTATGGCATTAGAATTAGGGGCATGTCAATCATAGCTAACAATTGCATGAACCAGACAAGTAGTATCTTGTGATATAACTCTGTGCCATCTGTGTGTGAGATGTTACTTAGTTTCGTTTATGTGTTACATCCAGAACTTGTCTGGTTAGTCTTGCCTCGATTTTAGGATAGTCGGTTAGGAAAGTATCATAGGTCATTTTTATATTAGTTCACTTTTAGACTAAATGACCTTCCCAACATGTATAAGTATCCCATGATCCCTAATTTTAGCCTGTATAGCCTATTTCTTTGTTTTCACCTTTCACCTTTCTATTTGTGTTACAATGAATTTGTTTGGCCCTGGACCTCCTTGGAAATTGTGCACTTCAACTTAGTCAAATCATCTAAGTTGAGGGTGGCTATCATAGGGGTGCGTCTGTAAAATGGGTATGAAGAAGTGAGAAATAACAGAAAAAAAAAGTAGGGCTGATTTGGTAGAAAAATAAATAAAAAAAAAAGAATGAATAAAAGAAACCACGCCCAACCTGAATGAGCAATAAAGAATAAAAGGGAGAAATGAGGGTGGAATAAAAGGAAATTGTTTAATATGTGGATCACAAAGTAAGTGTAGTGCCAAAGGAGGCTTAGTCACTTCATATATCCACATGTACTGTACCAGCCCTTAAGCCGACATTACAAGCCAAAAAAAGTCCTATAGTGATCCTAACTTGACTATTTGAAGGATAAGGTAAAGGAAAATAAGGGCAAGCCTATAGTATTTTATATGTATTGGTGGAACTTCTCTTGTGAGTGTGCATGTCTCTTGACCGTCCCAGCATTGACATGCATGATATCATATGAGTGATTGGGACTTCATTGTTGAGAGGGAACATGGGTTGTATTGCTAGCCGCTTACTTTTTTGGGTAGTGTAACTTGTATAAATGCATGATTGATTGTTGCTAATGTAATACCATAGTTTGATCCTTTTATGTTTAATTGTTGTGCTTCACTAATACACACAGGTGGTTCTGAAGCGCTAAAATAGGAGGGGGTTAATGATCTTAAGCTTAAATTTGATGTTTGACTTCCATAGGTGTCCTAGGTTTCTCTTGCTTAAGCATCCTTATATATTGTGTTGTGTTTGTTTCCTAAGGACATGCAACGTTCTAAGATAAGTGTCTTGATGTGCTATGAATTTATAGAACTTATGATGCTTAAACTTGGAGAATATGCATGTACTTACGGCTATTGTGTTGGATTTGATGTATTTTGGAGCGATTTTGTAAGAAACTAGGCTTTGGATGCTAAACGGATGAAAAACTAGATTTTGGGTGCTCAACAGAAGAAAAAATAGGTTCTAGATGCTAAACGGAAGAAAAAAAGGAAAAGTTAAAGTTTTGGGCCAATTACCTGGGCACTTATGGGAGTAGGTGCCACTTACTTAAGTAGGTATCAGAATTTGTAGTCCATAGTCTCAATAGTAGGAAAAAGAAGATGTTGTCACTTACTAAGGGCACCTACGGTCCATATAGAGTGCATACGGTCCATAGGTGACCAAAGTAAGAGATAGAGGTCCAAGTCCATGGAGTTACAGAAGCTGAGTAGGAGGTCTGGCATATACTTAGGACCACATACGGTCCGTATGCAGTATATACGATCTGTATGCAGTACATATGGTCCGTATGCAATACATACAGTGTGTATGCAGTACATACGGTCCGTAGGTGGCCTAAGTAAGTGGCCACCGACCTTAATTTTCCCGGATTGTTTCAAAATCATTTCCTAGGGTTTCCATGTAACCTAAACCAACATATAAAAAGTTTTTAGTTATGATTATGTATGTTTAGTCATGTTTTCCTATTTTATTTAGGATTTGATTTCTAGGGTTTCTTATAATCTATAAATACCCTTAAGACTTTATTTAGTAAAGGTATGCTAGGGCGCTGAGAGAGAGAGACCCTTTGGGGCTAAGTTTATACACCATATACTCTTGTGTTCTTATTTTTGGTTTGTTATTCAATCTAAGACTTTGGGATTTCTTCTTTCATTATTGTGAGATTGATTCTGTAATTTTATTTGTGGATTCCATGATTGATCTCATAACTGTGAGCGGTTGATTCCCTTAGCTAGGGTTGTGGGAACCCTGGTGATTAACAAAGTAGAGGAAGTGGCAAGTCATTCTAGATAAAGATTCTCGCATGTATTGGGTTTTCTTCATTCTTATAGATTTCTTAGTGGTGGCCAACCTTAAGATCCCGCCTATATTCCCTTCTTTCTTCATAAGAGAGGTATAGAGTTTGAAAAGAAGATCACAATAGTATTTTGGAGATTAATCGTCGATCTAGGCTAATCAACATCATCCACGTAAGATGATTATCTTTCATCTATTAACTTGAGACTCAAAAAATGATTGTGAACTTGGAGTAGGATAAGAGTTAGCAAAGCGACACCCCGAGACACAAAAGGTAAAGGGTGAAATTTATCAATGAGTGCAAAGATAGTTGCTGGTACATAACATAGTAGATTTTGCATGCAAGGTATCAGAATATTTCAATAGTGCACTATAAGTTATGGAGTTAGAAGCTAAGGGGAATACGAGCCTAGTGTTCGTCTAAGATTATTTACAACCAAAATCATCCAATCCTTGTTACTTCTTGTTTGTTACTACAAATCCCACCTTTTTACATTCCGGCATTGCCTAATGATTTCAATAAGTTCAAGCAAGATGTCTGATCTATTCCCTGTGGGATCGACCCCAACCTAGTTGGTTTACTATATTTTGACAGTGACCGCTTTATCCTTCAAAGGAGGGGTAGTTTAGGCATTATCAGTAAGCCAAGCACCCAAATTGATAAAAAGAAAACAGTGAGACTTCTAAACAATGTCAAGATAAACACAAAATGTATATATGTAATTAATAGAAGTCTAAAGGAAAAACATAAACCACCCTAAACATTAGTGTCATAATGTAATGAACAAAATTTTTATCCAATCGAAATAAAGACATGATTAAGAGTGAGATTTAGAAAATTCTCCTTAAACACTAGAACGGTCCATTACCTCGAATATCACTAACCAACGACATAATATAAACTTTTGTGTGTTGTACTCGTGCTAGGTTCTGCATCAAAAGTGCAAAATAGGGGCGAGTACGGTCCACTTGTAATCAATAGGTGTCATAGGCTAACTAAGCAAAGTAGAAAAATAAGATAAGTAAAATATACTCTGAGCATCACCTGCAAGCAGAAAAGTACAAAACGGTAGCTCACACTGTCTTTATTAATAATTCGTATATATATATATATAAGTACACAAAAATAGCAACAACACTGACTTAAAGGAGAAATACATAGAAAACCAATACACAAGGCAAGAAAACTAAGAAAAATAGTCAAGATACGAATGTAAATGCAACGCAATGCAATATGGATGGGATGAATGATGAATGTCATGGCATGACTTTCCATAAATACTCACTGAGCTCGCAGCTACCTGGTAGGACCCATGGGGAGTTTGCAACTCATATATTGTATATCATATCTAAATCTCAATCTCCACTCTCCTCTCTAACTCGTGTTCACGGAGAGTATTTTTATAAAGGTGTCTTATTTTCTTTCAAAAACAGTGTTTCCAAGTGGTACCTGTATCTCATAAATGTATATGTATGCAGTAAGGATGTAATGCTCACAATCAACCAAAATGATGATATCAAATCCATCCACCACGGAATATATTTACAAGTGAACGCAAAAATCAACTAAATATGATTATCAATTCCAATTAGGCAACATCAGAATAATATGCATCGAAGCCACCATTAAAATCATATCATCCCCTAATTCGGGTATTTTATCTATTGAAAAGAAACCAACGCTCAATTAAGGCCTAAATTAGAAAAATAAACCCTCGAACAGTCATCATATCTAGAACAAAGGCATTCTAATGCACAGATTAGGCCAGTGATGTCAATTAAAGCCCCCATACGGGCGACACACAATATCAGACATCACAACCAACCACAATAAAATATAAAACTCATACGGCCACACAACAGTAAAAATAATCTCAAAATATAAACCCCATAGTTATTTTCCCCAAACCATAGCATGTTTTATTTATTCATTAACTACCCAACTCAATCTTAAAGAAGTTAAGCCATATTCTACCTAAAAAGGATAAAATCCTAGTCTAAAGTGCTTCAACATGGAGACTTCCACTCACAAACGGACCCAAAACCAACTCTAACATTCAAATATAGCATCTACGCTTTAAAAAGAACCTAAGGATACCTATATCGCTCATATTCTAGCAAGGCCAAAATGGGTTAAAAATATGAGTTAGAGAATGAAATGGGTAAAATTAAAATTTTATTTTAAAACATATTCCCAAATGTTAATGGAGTCCAGAGGAGGAAACCCATGCAAAAGTATGTTAAAATTGAGGTTCGAAAAGAAGGAAAACCCTTTTTAAATATTACCGATAAAAACTCAAATTTTCCACTTTGAAATCATGATTTAAAGGTATTTTTGAAGATAAAATCAATGTGAAATAGTGGGATTATAAGTTTAGAAGTTATCCACTAGAAAATCAACATAGAAATAATCCAAAAATCCCATTTCCTAAAGCTTGGAGGTCTAAATTACAGTAAAATTGAGAAAAATATTACTTATAAAATGTTCTGTGAAAATTACGTCGCGATTAGGGACCCTACCTCACAATTCACGAAGGTTTACAAAATCAGACCTACGCATTCGCGACAGGCTTATCGAATTTGCAAAGCGAACCCGGCCCGACCCAAACCTTCTAACCCTTCACAATTACGGTGCCCTCCTTGAAATTACAAGGAGGAAAAACTTTCTCCTTCACATTTGCAGAAGAGTATTTGGTTTGCACCAGATTTCTTCACTATGCTAGTTTTTCTAAGTTTTCGAAAACTCCAAACAGACCCTCAATATTTGTTTAGGACTCGACAAAAATAAACCATATAGACTACTAGGCTAATTTCAACATTTCAGACTCAATGGAGACGTCATATTATCAAAAAATATTTACAAAATTAACCCGCAGGCCCTATTTTACTACTTTCCAAATAAAGCATCGAAATGAGATATAAAAGTCCCAAAATCGAACAAACCCTGCTAATAAAACAAAATTAACATTTCGAATTTGCTGGCGCATTTTATTTTTTCATTCGACAGTTAGAACAAACAATATTGACCGAAGTCAACTTTATTACTTCTCGAGAAACACCACAAACTCGCATAATTCGTTCCCATTTGCATCCAAAACTATGTCAACCATGTATGAATCTCAAAACCAAATGTAGCAATTATGGTAAGGAAAAAATGGTCAAAACACATAAAAATAGAAAATTCACAAATTTATGTCATTAAAAAATTCACCACTAAAAATCTAGTCCATACTCAAACCAAAGGCAAGAAATAACAAAATCGGTAAATAGTTAAGGGTAACTACAGTAGTAATGGCCCACCAGGTCATTTTCTATATTTTTGCTCATGTTTTCCATTTAGAGCCTTTTCATAGCTGCCCCATATCATTTATGATTTGCTGGAACCAAGAGCTTGATTATGCCAAACAACCTCGTATGCCAATTCTTACAGTTCCGAAATCTCCAAAACGTCTATTTTAGGCTAAGTGGACCCTGGGTTAGGGTCTCGAGGCTTCCAGACTCACTTTGTCCTATTGGCCAAGAGTTAAGAAAAATGATAACTGGGCGTGGGACCTATTTTTTATCGAAACAATTTCAAATGGAAAGTTTGAATGTGCCATTGAGTCCAAAATGTTGAATTTGATAGGGTATCGTAGTTTGTTTTCATATATAAGATTTTGGATGAATCTCGAGGGTTGGCAGAGACTTGGAAAAATTCTAAGTCTCGGCTAGTGTTGGTGCATCGTGAACGCAACCAGCTGATCACTAAAGTGACCTAGCTTGGACCACTAATATTGCATAAGCAAGGTACTATTGCATAAGCAAACGTCGCTTAAGAGATATTAAAGTCACTTATGCGACATTTGCTGAGGCAACAATTATTGCTTAAGCGACTCGGTGTCCGATTAAGAGATACCAATGGACCTGGCAAGGGTATAAATACCCCACTTAGCCCAATTTTCCCCATTTTTATCCATTTTCTTGAATATTAAACTCTAAGAAGTGGGATAACTTGGGATAATCATTTGTGGGTGATTTTGGATCTTGGGTGAAGTTAATTACGTGTTTCTTCTTGAATTTGCGGTAATCTTCGACTAAATTCTTATAGAATCCTTCATCTTTTTCTAAAATTATTATAATATTGTTGGCTTGATTGTAGCACCATTAGATCTTGGAATTCACCAAATTTTTAAGGTAAATATACCTTGAGCATAGAGGGTGTTCTCAAAAGTGTGATTTCGTAGACTGGCCCCACATGGAATTTTTACATTATTTTGGATCCAAAGCACAATAGTACAATATAGGTATCATAGTTATCATTTTGATGAGTAAATTGTGATTTTGATTGTGTGGAACCCTGCGAAAGCTTCTTAGAAAGGGAAATCAATGGTTTAGAAGATTCTTCGGGCACACATTTAAATCATGTGAAATACAATTCAAGTAATAACCATCAAAATTCCTCAACCCAATTTAAAACTCATCAATTAAAATCACATGAATACTGAGTAAGTAACTATCACAATGTAAAATTCTAGTTAGGGAAAGAGAAACATGCCTGAAATATCAAATAATTTGAAGATAATTCAAAATTTGGAGCTTCAATGATGAATTCTCAATAAAACACTTGAGTTTTCTTGGATTGGGAGTTAAAGAAGAGAATAGTAGTGTTTGATCTTAGAAAACTTAAGAAAGGGGGTTTATTTAGAGTTTAAAAGTCGTACAAGAGGTTAAAAGACCAAAAGCCCCTCATCCAAGTAAAAAAAATAAAAAACTAGATGATTTTTACCTAACAGTGTGGCACGCCGCTATCGTGGATCTCAGCCTCCGTGCCATGCCATTATCGCGGAGGCTAAAGTGGCATGGCACACCACTATTGCGGAGGCTTACTACCTCAGTGTCCCAAAATAGCCCCAAACCCATTTAAAAAATTTCAAAACTTTCCCGAAACACCCTTTTAATACTCCTTGACATAATTCAAGTAAAAATTAACATTACTCACTTGGTAGGGCCAAAAATAAAATGGTTGAAATTTTACAGGGTCTTACACCTACCACCTGATCCCTGTAAAGTGGCTTGAACTGTCTTACCATGATAACCACAGGAACCTCTACCAAAAAAGTATCTACTTTTGTAGGTGTGTCCACTAAACTCACCATGATAATGCACCTTCTTAGTGCCTCCTTGAGTAGCCTTAATATTCTACTCAGTCAACTTGGTATGCTTAATAATACTCTGAAAAAATCCCCTAAGACTACCATCTGAATTGTCTAATTGATAATTACCATCCAATCGTTTCACGAACTTCTAAATTCACTCAAACTCAATGTACATGCTAGCGACTTAATATCTAGATAAAGTTTGAAAATGGGCCTCATACTCAATAATAGTCATGGAGCCATACTACAAATAATCAAACTCGTCATGCATCTGGTCCCTCAAACTGCATGGAACAAACCTCTCCAAGAAAGCTTCAAAAACTGAGTCTAAGTCATAGTAGGTGAACTCAAGGGTCTACAACTCGTATACGACCACAAATCGCTAGCCACATCCATCAAATGATAGGTAGTATAAGAAACTCTATGAGAATTAAGGGATCCAAGATTATGTAACTTCTCCTGGAAGTCAACCAAAAACTCACAGGCATCCTCGCCAATAGCACCAATGAACTTGGGTGGACCCAAGAAAATGAACCTCCCAAACCTCTTCTAATCATTAGAAGACATAATAGTCCCTAATATGATTGGAGAAATAGCAAGCCTACCAGCCTGAGAATCCATACATGAGGGTACCATAGATAAAGGCTATACCCCTGAACTAGGAATACCATGATCAAATATTGGCATAAAAGGTGGAAAACCACTCAAAGTATGAGGAATATCATAACCAGATATCAGTACAAATGGTCAAAACAGACTCGATATTGGAGGAATACCATAAGCAGACACCGGCACTAATGGTGGTACCATACTCAAAATCAAAAGAACACCAGGTACACTCAAGGGAACACCATACAAACGAGTCAATAATCGAATCAGCAGACCTTCTAGAACTAGGGTAGCAACTAAACCTTATGGGATTTGAGTTTTCCCTGCATATCCTACATGCTCAACCTCAGACTCAAGGGAGGTCCCCCTAATACTACCCCTAATAAGTCCAGCTCCTCGTGCCCATCCTCCACCTCTGGGTCATCTACGTCCCCTACCTTGCCCTCTAGTCTGGGCTCCATACTGGGGTGTTAGTTCAGCATTCCTAACCTCTCAACATCTAGTCCTCACCATCTACGTATAAGAAAATAGAACACAACTTAGAACATAGGGTATGAATAACCTGCATGATAAGGAATCAAAATACAATAGTTTTTTCAAAGAACTTTCGAAGATAGATACGGACGTCTACATACCAATCCACAAGACACTACTAGACATGTTGCTCATACACCTATGAGATTGATGAACCTGGATGCTCGGGTACCAATTTTCCATAACCCATAAACGGTTCATGATTGCACTTATCGCGTCTAAACATTAATAAGTAAGCAAATCACCCAAGCTGCTAAAAAGAAAACAAAAATTGATAACAATATAAACCCAAGCGAGACTTCTAGAACAAAGTTAGGCCACTCACAAAATATATATAATAAATGAAAGTCTGGAGCAATGACATAAACCACCCAAAACCTGGTGTCATAATGTACTAGTAATATAAGTACAAATCCAAAACTATAAAGTACAAAATTTGTCTCTTAGTGAGATTAGAAAAACCACCCTGAAAAGAATGGTCTAGTACCTCAAATATCACCAATCAATAGCATGATCCCAACCTTCATTTATCATATCCAAGCTAGGATCTACACCAAAAAGGTACAGTAGGGGTGAGTATGGTCTACTTGTACGTAGTAGGTATCACATGATGAATGAATAATGTAAAAATAAAATAAATAAAATATACTATGAGCACATTACCTGCAAGCATAAAAATCCCAAATGGTAGATCACTCACTCTCCGCTAATAGTTCTAACATATGAATACACATAAATGGAAAACAACACTAATATACATATGAAAGCACACAGAAATAAGAACAAGTCAAGTAAACTAAGGAAAAACAAGTAAGATGCACATGCAATGCAATACAATACAATATGGATGGGATGAATGATGAAAAGCTTCACATGACTTTCTATATACACCCACCGAGCTCGCAGCTACCAAGAAGGACTCATCAAGGGTTTGTAACCCATATACGATATCTCAATCTTAATCTCAAATCTTCTCTCTAAATTGTGTTCGTGGAGAGTTTGTAGGTTTTAATAAAAGTATCTTATTTGTTAAAAAAAATAGTGTTTATCAGTGGTACTAGAATGTCATTAATGTATATGTATGGAATAAGGATGTAATGCTTACAATCAACCAAAATGAGGATGTCCAATCCAATCAACGTGTAATTATTATATGTGAGCCTAGAAATCAACTTAATATTTCCACAGTTCATGATTATTAACTCAATGTTGGCACCATCAGAATAAACATTCATGAAAAACATCATTTATATCTTATCAACCCCTAAATTGAGTAAAAATATCATGATAAAAGCAACCAATGCTTAAATAAATCCTATATAATTAAATCAAGCCCCCGCACGAGCATTATATCTAGAATAAAGGCATATAAATGCATAGATAAGGTCAATGAAGTCAAATAATTCTCTCACACTAGTAACACACAATATCATATATAACAAGTCATCAACAAAAGCATATAAGCCCCTACATAGGCACACAACAGTAAAATAATCTCAAAATATAAGCCCCATAGTCACTTTTTCGACCAATAGCATACTTTACTTATATATTAAATACCCAGCTCAGTCTAAAATAAGTCATAAGTACCATAAAAATAATGAAATCCTAGTCTAAAGTTCTTAAAAATGGAGCCTTCCCCTCACAAACTGCCTTATAACCAACTACAACATTTAAATATAGCATCTATATGTGAAAAGAAAGCTAATAATACCCATATTGTCCATATTTGGGCTGAGGACAAAAGGGCCTGAATACGAAAGGGGTAAAATCAAAATTTTGATTCAAAAATACATTCCCCAAGGTTATAGGGGTCTAAAGAACAAAATCCATGCAAAATGAGTTAAAATTGAGGTCCAAAATGGAGAAAACCCTTTTTAAACTTTACCCAATTAAAACCCCAATTTTCTGCTTAGAAACATGATTTAAAGGTGTCTTTAAAAATAAAAATCATGGAAATAGTGAGATATGAGTTTAGAAGTTATCCACATGAAAGTCAACATTGAAACCCTTAAAAATTGTCTTTCTCAAAGCTTGGAGGACCAAAAATAAAGTAAAATCAAAAAAATGATTTTTAATACTCTTCAGTGAACATTACCTCGCGAATACAGTCAACCCTTAGCATTTGTGAAGGTCAACGCTGACCGGGCAATTAATTGGCCTTCACATTCACTATTAGGGCTTTGTATTCGTGAAGGTCCAAGACCCTAACAATCGTGTTCGTGACTACCTTGTCACATTCATGAAGGATCTTCGACCTAACCCAACCTGATAACCTTTACGATGGCATCCCTACATTGTATTTATAATGAAAGAATATTTCCTTCTCCACCTTTCATGATCCAAAAACTACGGGTCATGATGGAACTTATCGCGACAAGCCTTGGCAAGTAAGCCTATCACACAAATTGATGCAAAAGGGAAAATAATGTCAATAACCCAAAGTAAGGCTTCTAGAACAAAGCTGAACCACACAATATAATAAAAGCAGAAATGCATAACTGAATGATATCATACCATAATCCCAAAATCTAGTATCACAGTGTAAGAAAAAAATCACTAGTACAACTCGAGATCAAAATACATAAGATATCCAAAATAGAAACAACACTGTCTCTGAATGCAAAATAAAGAAATATTCTAAATAAAGAAAGGTAGTAGTAGACTCCAAAAGCAAGAATCCAACCACTACCTCGAATAGGTCTAATGTATTGCCCGAAGTCAACCACCGTAAGGCGCACTCAAACCTAAATCTGCATTAAAAGAGCACTGAAGGGGTGAGTATAGTCCATTTGTACTCAGTAGGTATCATAGGCCTTCTTAGCAAAGAAGAAAATAAAGCATACAAAATATACACTGAGGGAACGTCACCTGAAACCAAAAAATATCCTGCAATGGTAGCCCACACCGTCTCCACTAACAGTTCTATAATATTCACATACACCATAGCAACACGAAAGATAAAGACAAGTAGATAGGTATTGCACATACGAATATGAAGAAAGAAATACACCTAAAATGATATCACGCCAGGGAAAATAAATACATCACAAAAATGTACCAAGTAAATACAAATCCAATGAAAATTATGATGATAATAATGATGATGTCTGGGGTTGTCGCACAACCTCCGTATACACCTACAAAGTTAAAGCTTATAGGACCCATGGGGGTTCTCTAACCCATATACAACCAATATCCAATACCAACATCCATATTCGTAACTTCCCTCCGGCACATCCATAGGTAGAGGGTTTTAAGGGTGTCACATTTTCTATTAGAAAAATCCAGTATTTTCAGTATTTTCATGGTGGTACCAATTTTCATGAATGTATATGATATGAGGATGTAATGCTCAACCAACCAAAATGAGTATTTCTATATCCAACCAATATACCAACCAAGTAATCTAATAATCCACTGAATATTTTCATCCATCCATGAATGCCAACATAAACCATATGCCAAGAGATTAAAATACAATTAAATACACAATTGATACTACATTAGTTTTTTTATTATACAAGACAATTAATTTCATATATACATAACAAACATTATCATATTGGACCCCTCACGGCCACACATAGAAATTAATACTCCAAAACCACCAAATACAAAAACATATAGGCCCCACACAGGCTCAACATAATAATTATAGTCATTTTCATGATTAATCTCACACCCTTAACATGCTTTTGTATTGACACTAACTACTAGCCCAGTCTGAATGAAGTTAAGCCATAACCTACCTCTAATGCTGAAAAACCGGTCTGGAATTCTTTAATATGAAGCCTTAATCCTCACAAATGGACTAAGAATCAACTAAAATATAAAATCTATGTATCAAAAGGAAGCCATCGATACCCATGTTGCCTATTTTAGAGTCGAGGTCAAAATGGACCTCTGAAATGAGTTTTTGAAAAAAAAGGATAAAATAATAATTTTATTTTTTGAATATGTTCTCCATATTTTTAGGAGTCTACATAGGAAAACCTAAGTGGAAACGAGTTAAAAATGAGTTCCAAATGGAATAAAAATAATGTTCAAGCTTTACCGAAAAAAATCTCAAAAATCAAGCATTGATGTTGTTTCGAAGATGAAATCGAAAGAAAAGTAATAATTATGAGATTAGAAACTTACCCAAGTAAAAACGGATTGGAAATGGGATTTGAATCGAAGAAATACAAGTTTTAGGCCTTACGGACTAAAATCCCCAATTTCTACCTTTTAAGCTATGTTTAAACAAGAATTACAGGATAAAATTTGGGGAAAGTAGTTGAAATAGGTGTTATGGAGCTTACTCAAGCTTAAAAGTGGAAGAAATTGCTCAAATCAAGAAACCCTAAGCTCCAAGTATCAAAAATGGTGAAAATAGAAAAATAAGGTATTTATAGGAACCTAGGCACCACATACACGACCAGATGTCGCGTAAGCGGTACCTGGACTGATGTGGGTACCGTGATTACGGCTTGGTCCTCACATACATGAAACTTACGATCGAATCCCAGATGTCACTTATGCAACTCTCACACCTAATCATCTGAGTCACGCATGCGACTGGCCACTCGTGATTGCGATGGCACCAGCACCAAGTGAAGACTTAGAATTCTCCAAGTCTTTGTAGACCCCTTGAGATTCATCTAAAATCATGTGTACGCAAACAAACTATGATATCCTATCAAATTCAATTCTCCAAACTCAATGGAGATATCAAATTTTGGAAAAAACATCATTTTCACAAAGTTGACCCCCGAAACTCGATTTCACAACTTTTTGAATATAGGGTCAAAATGAGATATAAAAGCCATAAAATCATACCAACCATATTACCACTCTAAAATCGATGTTTCAGATCTGCTGGTGAAGTCTGTTTTTCCATCCAACGCATAGATCAACAAATGTTGACCGAAGTCAACTATAAGGCTTTTCAAGCCACCAAAATTCACAAACTCGTACGAAACACAGCGAAATGCATTGAGAATCATGCCAAGCATTTCCACACTCCATAAATATCATAAAACTAACCACGAGGAGGGTAAAAATAGTTAAATCACAGAAACATAAATATTTCACATAATTTATCAAAAATTAGGTTGTTATATCATCTACTACTAAAAATCTAGTTCGTCCTAAAACTAAAGGCAAGGGAAATACCTGAATCAACAAAAAGCTAGGGATAAAAACTATGCATATCCGACTTGACCTCCCAAGTGTCCTCATCTATAGGTCGATGTCTCCACTGGACTTTAACCACCAGAATGACTCTAGAACACAACCGTCTAACATTTCTAGCAGAGATAGGGATAGGTTCCTCAACAAAAGACAACTTTTATTTGACTAAATCGAATCCCAATGACTGATATGAGACTTGTATGGAATGTAACAGCGAAGAATAGAAACATGACAAACAGGATGAACAGCTAATAAAGCTGGTGGAAATCCAACTCATAAGCCACATCATCAATAGTTCGAAGAATCTCAATTGGCCCAATATACCTGCGGCTAATCTTGCCCCTACTCCTAAACCTAATCACACCTTTTATGGGCGAAACTCAAAGAAAAACACGATCACCAACGCTAAATCTCAAGGCACGAATTCTATGATCTACATAGCAGTTTTGCCTATTCTAAGCCACTCGAAGTCTATTCTGAATGATCCAAACTCTATACAAAGACTCATGAAGCAAGTCTGTACCTCGAGTTTAACCTCATAAACCTCAAACCATCCAACTACAGTGACAAAGCCTACCATACAAAGCCTTAAAAGGATACATATAAATACTGGAATAGTAGTTGTTATTATACGCAAACTCTGCCAAATCTAGATGTTGCTCCAACTGACCACCAAAGTCAATCACATAAGTATGGAGCATATCCTCCAATACCTGAATAGTCTGCTTTAACTGACCATCAGTCTGGGGGTAAAATATTATACTAAGATCAACACGAGTACCTAAATAATCTTAAAAGTCTTTCAAAAGTGATATGTGAACACTGAACCTTGATCTGCTATGAAAGACACAGGCACACCATGAAGATACACAATCTCAAGAATATAGATACAGGCCAACCTCTCAGCACTGAAAGAGACCTGAATTGGAATGAAATGAGCAGATTTAGTCAATCGATCCACGATGAACCAAACACTCCCAGAACTATGCGAAGTGTGAGGTATCTCAGTCACAAAGTCTATAATAATTTGTTCCCACTTCCACTCAGGAATGGGTAACCTTTGAAGCAATTCACCAGACCTTAAATGCTCGGCCTTCACCTAATGACATCATAGGTAATGAGCTATAAAATTTGCAACATATCTCCTCATACCACCCCTCCAATAATGTTTCTTCAAATCACGATACATCTTATTCACTCCAGGATTGATGGAATACCTGTAATAAGGAGTCTTCTCTAAAATTAATCTAATCCAATCACCCACTCTCAGTATGCAAAACCGGCCTCTAATCCTCAAAACACCATCTAAATTAAGTGAGGCTTCCTTAGCTTGACCGCTCAACACCTTATATCGAATTAATCTTAATCCAACATCATCAAACTAATAAGCTCAAATTTTCTCCATCAAAAAACCTAGACTCCATGAATGCCAAAACACACCTAGATAATACGGGACACGATACTAAACACAAACTAGCCAAGAACAACAAGAGAAAACCAAGAACAAGATACAAATCAAGCACGGGAAGCAACACAAAGAATTTGGGAATAAGAAGATAAGACACAAACACACAATGCAATAAGATAAAGGGATAGATAAGATGACATAAAAAGATATGAAAAAAGAAGAACCAAATTGTGTGTTAAATAATAAGACCATTAAAAATGCAACAACAAATACAAATCTTCTTACGGTGACCGCTAAGAGAATTAACTCCACCCTACAACCACCGTTTCTAAGAAAAGATCAATAATGGATTTTCAAAGCCCTACACTAATGACTTGTCCAAGCCCTACACTAAGGGTGTTACACCCTCAAATGGAGAAGAAGTCTTTCACATATTATCATTCAAAAACTAAGTGAAATAACCCTAACATGTCCTATTTATATTCTATTACAAGACAAGACAAAAATGACCATAATGCCCTTAATGAGGGGCGTCTATGGAGTGCAATAGAGGGGATGCCTTGGGGTGTTTAAAGCTCCTTTTTACACTTCAACACTTTTATTCTTCATTGGCAAGTCCCAACAAACCTTCCACACACAGGATTGCTCTATGGTGTGCTCTAATTGGTCCTTCCATGTATGTTCTTGTGCCCTCAATGCGACCAAAGCTTGACTCTTCATGTATTTACTTTGAATGATGTCATCAAGATCTATGATGGTCATTTAAATCATATCATCCTTCCCTTCTTGAAAAGGATTCGACCTCGAATCTAAACCTTGCAAGACCAAAGAAAGGACAAACACGCACAATTTCCTCATGACATGAGGGTTAGAATTAGCACAATAAATACCATCATCATGCCAAGGCGGTACATGAAATATAACCAAGAATCCTTCGCACTAAACATTAGAAACCTATGTAAAAATGCACAAAGGAGTCGGTATTATAAAACATTATCTATACATACATATAGAAAGAGGGTATCACACAAATGGAGTTTATCCTAAGTAGTTTCAAGAGAAGACTTTTTTCTTGACCTACAAGTGATAAAACATCGGTCAAGAATTGAAACACACAATGGTGAACTCTATTGGAACCTTTCATGGCTCCCTTTCTTTAAAGACCCTCCCTCTTAGTTGGAGTTCTTTCCCCTGCACAATGTTGGTCCCTCAAGTTAATTGTGAATCCCCAAGAAAGACGTTCCATTATAGGGAAGGATACCGACTTTCTCATTCAAACCTTGTTTGTCACGTAGACTAAGTAACGAGTTGGGTGTGCTGACATCATCATACTCATACTTGGAACCGGGGTCAAATGGAAAGAGTGTCCATAGACACGGGTCTAGACAACACTACCCTTTCCCATAATGTTTACCCAAACTACAAGGCATACTCTCTACAATGGCATATATATCATTAAAGGCAAATAGAGAGTAGAGAAAGGTATCACTCAAATTAACTTCTACTAAGGTGTCCTCATGAGTGTACTCACTACTAGTTTCCCAATCATCACCATGAGTACTCTTAACAGTAAAGTCATGCAAAGTAGGAGAAGAAGTAATTTCTAAGACTACACATTCCTTACCCTTAAGAGTACTCTGATCTTTCAAAAAGAGATTTCCATATTTAGGAAAAATGTTTTCACATCATAGTGGGTTGGCATATAGGCTATAGCATCCAAGAAAAGCTATGTCATCAACATCATCCTCACCACTAGGTCCATTAGGAGTGATTAAACTATCTTCAAACAAGACATTATACCTAAAGAGAGAAGGATCTATCCAGTGGACAAATTTAGAACAAGCAAGCTCACTCTCTATAAGTTTACTATCAAGTTTTAAAGATGTTTCACGCATATGATTATCCCTATGATCCAAGCAAACATTAGAATTTATACCACAAGACAAGCTCATGGGTTCACCCTTATTCCCTTGACAAATATTTTCACATTCTTCACCCACTTGAATTCATTAATCACATCACACATAGCCTCAAGTGGTGGGAAATTTTTACACACAAGTTGATCAACATAATCTTCACAAGACAATGTACTTTCATTCAACACAATGGCTTCAACACTATGTGGACATAAATTGATCTTACAAGAAGAATTAATTCAGACATCAATAGGATCAACTAGTGTATCCATACATACAGTATGTACATCATCATAGAGTGGCAAAGAATCAATATACTCATATGTCGGTAAGTTACTACTCACACTCAACGGGCTACTAGCCACACATTCATCATACACATGCACAAAAGTGTAAGAGTTGGCCATTTTACCTTGAAGCTCTTGAGTATGTTTTTTTTCACCTTGGTGTGAAGGTCTTCCACAAGCTTGGGTAGAAACTTCTCTTTGGCCTTTCTCTCTTTCGCTTGCCATGTTAGTACCTATAAAAATGTTCTTAGAAATAGAAGTACAAACAACGTTAGCATGATTTGGTGGCAATACCCTCACTTCGCTCCACACAACCTCTCATTTTTCCACTCTCGGATTACCACCTTGCACACCCTTACTTCTCTTAATCTCTTGCCTCTTATAATCATTCGGATTGGAATAGGTGAGCACTTCTCTTTGTGGCTTGGGCAGAATATTCGTCATGAGATGATTTCCCTGTCAGTCTCTTACAACATTAGGCTAATTTTTCATATTTGGAACTTTATGTTATGTAAACCAATCAGAACCTAAGCTCACATGACCATATGGTAGGGGAATAATTATCACACCACACTTCCTCATGGTAATCAAATTGAGAGAAGACAACCTTCACACTCTCGGTAACCTTAAACCTATCCAAGGAATATAGAATAAGTAAAGGTTCTCAAAATAACTCCAAATAGTCAATAATGGATGGAAATATGTAGTTTCTATAGCATCTATCATCTAGCACAAAGAGGTAGACCGGTACCCTACAAATGCTCACCTTTTCGAAGTGAACACTCCTTCTCAGATCAGCATTGTAAGGCACATGAGTACCCTTTGGATTTGGATATGCATTCCTTCTTCTTCTCATGGGAAAAACACCACTATAGCTAGTATAACCATTCACACCACTTCAACCTTGATAATAAGTACTATAAGGTGAGTATGAATTTTCACACTCCACACGTGCACTCGCACCATAACTCTCATAAACTTTGCAAATGAATAGGTTATACCTAACTTCAATACTAGATTCGGCTTGGGTAGTGCAAGACTCCCCATACATCCCATTTTCATCATAAGAACCATCACAAGGCCCTACATCATCTCCATACTCACTATAAACACTAGGCATTTCATTCATCTCACTTTCTCCCTCAAAACACTAACTTTCTAATCTACCCGTGCCTTGATCTTGGATATTTTTATAGTTTCCATAATCTCCAACATCATCGTAGCCATAAAAAACCTCGCTACAATTATAGTCTCCCATGTTGTTGTCAAATAATCTGAGGCTACCAAGATATATTCCCCTTATACCTCCTTGTACCTACAAAATGAAAAAATAAGATAAGTAGTAAAATCTCCTCACCAACACTCGTATGCACTCACCTTCGTGATCTTCACAATTGGAGCAGCGAATATTGAAAGTTTCTTATACTCCGATAGTCAATAAGATGTCAATCCTACTTAGCAGCTGGAATAGATTCTAGTTTGATCGACTCAAGACACAAATAGAAAAATCTACTTACAAACTTGAAACAACAAAATTCTATGAATCAAAATGAAAAAAGCACACAAATAACGAAGACACAAAAGAAAAATGGACTCAACAACTAATCTACAACTAAGTACGTGATTACTAGTTGTTAATTAGTTCTAGAATCAAGAAATAAAACTAAAGAAACTAAGAAAAGAAACTTAGAATCTAAATTTGAGCTTCAAAGTATTTTGGGACATTGATGATGTGGCACTTTGGTGATGTGGCGGTTTGGGTGATATGGTAGATTTATTTTTTTTTGGCAATTTGAATTTGTTAAATTTAATTTGGAAAAAGTGGAAATTCAGTTTTGGTAGGGGAAAACAAGACTTGGAGACTTTATTTTTAATTCAAAAAGGAGTTTGACTTGTCTGCATGTTTTTTGAAAAACACCTTTTTGAAGACCTTTTGGCTCTTTCCTCTTTTGTAAGTCTTGGGAAGTGCTCTCTCTCTTTTGGTAAACAAGGCTTTTGAAAGCCCCTTTGTTTAGTTACCCCTTTGGATGTCTTAGAGTTGTGTATTTCAAGACTAATAACAAGACACACTCTCTTTCTTCAATTTCTAAGATCAACCAATCATTTTTCTTCAACAAAATATGAAGATGGTCAAGAACACCAAGAACACAACTTTTTGAATCTTTGAGTTATATGGTTCTAGTTGGATCCCACACATCAACAACACATTTTCAAGCTCCAACATTCAACAAAAACATCAACAAGACGTTTTAAGCCACAATCTCAACAACAAACATCAACAACACTCTTTCAAGCCAGCAATCTTCAAAAAAAAACAGCAACCTTCAAAGTTCAAAAATAACTCGGAAATGGCTCAAAATTTAGATCTAGACTTTATAAGTGTTAGTGAAGAAGTAACTAACACTATAAAAAACAATACACACAAAAAACACAAGAAAACTAGGCTTCAAATTTTGGCCTAAACACAAAAACGTGGACAGATTACTATTTTTGATTTTTTCAGTTTTTCAACACCTTTTTTTTAATTTTGAGTGAACAAGCCCAAGATTGATCTCGTAGGAATGAAATCAATGATGGCTCTGATACCAAATGATACGGGACACGATACTAAACATAAAACAGCCAATAACAACTAGATAAAACCAAGAAGAAGATACAAAACAATTACGGGCAGCAACACAAAGAATTCGAGAATAAAAAGATAAGACACAAACACACAAATGCAATAAGATAAAGGGATAGATAAGATGACATAATAAGCTATGAAGAAAGAAGAAACAAACTGTGTTTAAATGATAAGACCCTTAAACTCGCAACAATAAATACTAATCTTCTTACGGTGACCGCTAAGAGAATCAACTCCAGCTTACAACCACCATTTTTAAGAAAATATCAATAATGGCTTTTCTAAGACCTACACTAATGGATTTTCCAATACCTACACTAAGGGTGTTTGTAACACCCCAAGGTTGTACCCCGAACGCTACACGGTGCTCATAATCTCAAGGGACCTCAAGCTAATCCATGACTGGTACCTGCTGTAATAACTAAATAATAATACTATATTATGCATAAATTAGGCAAAAACTTTCCATAAGGTTTAAAACTATAAATAAATACTAAGTACTGAAAAATGAATACCGATACATCTATCTAAAATACTCTAGTTTGATAACACTCTATTGGTTGAATAAGTGATTGATGGGACAAACCCCCAGCTAACCCCGACTACTGAAAACTTATAAATTGAGATACTAAAGTAATAATTATTTCTTCAAACTATGAGGACTCACCACTATTCTATTGTTGATGGATAGGGCTGCTAAGTATGATCGAGAGCCCGTGTGTCTAAACCTATGATATAAGACATTATAGCGCAAAAGAAAGGTATGCGTCAGTACTTTGAATGTATTGGTATGCTAAGTGAGGTAGACTAAGATGCATGGGTTCATATACATGAACAATACTAACTGAATAACATGAGTATAACTGAATGAAAGTACATACATGAATACATAAACTGTAACTGAGATCGTGATAAAACTGGATACTAAGTTCTGAATTACTAATTTACTGATATCTGAGTTTACTAATACTGCATTAATGTTAATTAGGTGACTTTATCTGACAGTCCTAAATATGTGGAACTATTCTGAGTTTCGTACTGAACTGAGTGACTGTGTCTGACAGTCCTGATTTTTGTAGAACTGAATTGAGTTTTATTCTGAAGACTAAAACTGTAACTGTGGGAGGTAATCATCTAACCGACATACCCCTTTCTGAATAGATTGGGGTCCAACCTATAAACCCGGTTGGAAGGGTATCAATACCGTTCCACGGGTAAACATAAATATGAGTTAAACCTCTCTGATAGGAAGATCTTTTATTAACCCTCGCTGGCAAGAAAACTCGTATGAGATGTATCAACCCTAGTCTGGCAGAAAGATATCTTAACTTATGTTGGATACGTAGTTCTATAATGCAGAACTTGCAACTAAGGGCCAAACCCTGTAAGACCCCGCAAAATTTCTAGCTTAATTCAGTCCTTTAAGCTTGTTAAGGGTCCAAGACTTAGAAAATCCTAGCTAAGTTTCTAGACTTAGTCTATTTTAGCCTTCAAAAGATGGAAATCTCATTTTGCGACCTTAAAGTCCTTTAAATGCCTATATCTTAATTAATTTATGATCAAGAAGGTCAATAGATATTTTTGGACAAGTTTTGGATTTTTTGGACCTAAACAGTGACTCGACGCGATGTTGCCACGTCACGTCGTCCATCGCATCGACAGGTAAAATTATCCTTAGCTCAAGGCAATTTCTAGTAAATCAATGCGATATTGGCACACTGTATCGGTTATCACATTGGTACCCTTGATGCGCTGCGTCGTCTGTAGCGTCGCTGGGCACATTTTTCTATCTTTTACATTCGTATCCTTAAGGATAATTAGGTCTTTTCCCTCGACCTTTAGCCCTCATAACACAAAATTTAGCCCTCTTTTGGATAATTATATTCATTATTTCACAATTGCTCAAGAATAAGAAAATCCTAGGAGATTAATTTCAAATCAAGAACTCAAGATTTCCTCCATTAATCTTCAAGAAATTATCAACCAAGGTATGTAAAGTGTTCATCCAAGGGTCCCTTCCACCATTGGAGTTCAAGAATTTTTTTTCAAAAAGTTGAATTATGATTTCCATGTTGTGGGGTAAATTAAATCGATGTTGATGTGTTGTATGATTTCCAAGTTGGAATCTTTAATGTGTTTTATGAAATTATGTTAGCATGTGGATTGAAATCTATGAATTTAGTTTATTAATGTAATCATGATTTATTGGTTTAATGTTCATGCTTAAGCCTAAGTTATGCATCCTATGTGTTTGTCAAAATGCCTAAATGTGCAAAATTGTGCATTATGACTCAATTGTGACCTAAATGGTGAATCCATGCTATACTCTCATATTTAGAATGACTCCCTTTCTAAATCTATGCCTTGTAGTTGTTTGATGGAATGCTTATGAGATTAGAATTGTGAAGTTGTGATTTATTAGAATGCATTCCTGTTCATGTACAAGATTATGATTAATAAGTGCTTCATGATATCGAGTCTTGGGGGAATTTAATACCCAAAAATTTAGTTGTGTGCCTAGAGCCAGTTTCAGTTATAGAGCAATCTCAGTCTTATCAGAATTAGTAACACTCTCAGTCAGTTTCAGATCTCAGTAGAATTTAGTTAGTTATAGAACACAAGAAAACTCAGTAATCTTAATAAACTCAATCCAGTATACTCACTTCAGTGTCTCTTTAGTTGGGAGTAGGATTCAGCATTGAGTGAACCTAAGGATGCGGGCTCACCTGCCAGCAGAGGGTGTGATCCTTACAAGCAGTCCTTGTATTCTAGAACTACGTAGCCAACATAGGTTGAGACATCAAAACCTTCTAGTTGAGGGTTGATATGGTGGCTTAACCTGTCATTTTAGGGTCCCACCATTCTTATTTGAGAACCTTCCAGATGAGGGTATCTCTTTAGTATCTTTACTCGTGACACGGTACTGATACCCTTCCAACTGGGGTTACATGTTGGACCCTGAATCCATTCAGAAAAGGGGCATATCGGTTTGATTATTACCTCCCACGGTCTCAGTCTCAGTCTTCAGTAAAGAACTCAGATAGTTCTACAGATTTTAGGACTATCAGATACAGTCACCCAGCTTAGTACAGAACTCAGCTAGTTCCATTAGAAATAGGACTGTCAGACACAGTCACTCAGTAAATAGTATATCAGTTATTAGTAATTCGTGTTATTAGTAAACTCAGTATTCAGAATCCTTATGACTTCAGTTACAGTTATGTACTCATGTTTGTATTCTCACATAGTCATGTTCATGTTATTCAGTCATTTATAGTTCATGCATATGAACCCTTGTATTCATCCTTACCTCACTTTGTGTACCAGTACATTTACATGTACTGACGCATATTTTTCTTTGTGCTATAGTGTTTTATACCATAGGTTTAGACGTGCGGGCCCCTGAGCATTCATAGCGGTTAAGACATTCAGCTAGCAGCAGTAGACTAGAATTGAGTCCTCATCATTTGAGGATATTCTTTTATTTCATTTTCTCATTAGATTTAGTATTTTAGTAGATGGAGTTAGTTGGGGAATTGTCCCATTAACTCCTTATTCAGACAGTTAGATAGTTTTAGAGACTTTTAGACTAGAGTAATTCAAATAGTTGTTTTCAGTAATGGGTATTGTTGTACCTTGTTCAGACATTGTTTTATTCAGTATTATTCAGTTTTGAACCTTATAGAATACTTCTACCAGTTTTCCGCATTTAACTGAGTTATATAGGTATTACAGTATTACTACTATGTAGAGCTCATAGAAGGAACCAGTCATGGGTTAGCTAGTGGTCCTTTGGGATTGTTAGCATCGTGTAGCATCCATGGTAACAGACTCGGGGCGTTACAAACTTAGTATTAGAGCCTAAGGTTCAATAGTATTCTAGAAAGTCTGAAAGCCGCTTCTAGTAGAGTCTTGAGCATGAGTGTGTAATCGCCACACTTATGGACAGAAGGTTATGGGATGTTTTAGGAAAAATTTCCCTTATTTTAGTATTCATGTTGTGCGATTGAGCATGAGCTCAAGTTAAACTCTCAATCTAATCTATTTCTCCCTTACGTTTACAGAATATGCCTCCCAAGAAGGGAAACGGTAGGAGAACCAGAAATTAGTCAGCACCTCAACTAATTCAAGTAGATCCCCTGGACGAACACGTCTCTTATGCAGAATTTAGATCTACATTCACTACTCTATCCAATTCAGTTGCTACCTAAAATAAATGTCTGGTTGTCATTCCGACCAACCCAGTTGTCAATTCTGCTGCAACCAGGATTCAGGACTTCACTCGAATGAATCCTCATTTTTTTACCGGGTCTAAGTTAGATAAGGACCCTCAGGAGTATCTTGATCAGGCACAAAAGATTACAGACATTATGGGAGTGACAGCTAGTGAGAGTGTTGATCTAGTTGCATATCAGTTGTAGGATGTGGCTCATATTTGGTTTAATCTGTGGAAGGTAAAGAGGGTCGTAGATGTAGGGCCCATTGAATGGGAGGAGTTTGCCACTACTTTTCTAGATAGATTCTTTCCCCTAGAGCTGAGAGAAGATAAGGTGTTAGAGTTTATCAACCTTAGGCAGGGCAACATGACAGTGAAAGAGTATTCTCTCAAGTTTACTCAATTATCTAGATATGCTCCTCATGTGGTGGCCGATTGCAGATCTCGAATGAGTAAGTTTGTGACTGGAGTGAATGATAGTGTGGTCAATGAGTGCAGAAGCACGATATTGATTAGTGAGATGGACTTGGATAGTCTCATGATCCATGCTCATCAGATAAAGAAGCAGAAGACTAAGGAGAGAGAAAAGTAAAATAAGAGAGCTAGAACAGGTAGCTTCAATTTCAATCAGCCTAAGTCAGAGGGTGGGAATCGTTCTCAGTTTCATCCTAAATCTTCAGTTCCAACTCCATCCTCAGCTAGTGCTCTAGTGCCGAAGTTCAGAGACGGCAATAGAGATAGGGCGCCAGGCTCTAAGTCTCGGGGTAGTGTCAGCAGTGCTTAAACCAATTCTCTTTGTCAGACTTGTGGAAAGAACCATCAGGGTATTTATAGAGCTGGCAGTGATGTTTGTTTTAGATGTGGCAAGCCAAGCCACAGAGTCAGAGATTGACCCCAGTCAGGTTCTCAAGGTCAGCTTAACCGCCCTCCAGCTCAGTACAGTCACCCGAATCAGTAGGGTGCCTCATCCAGTGCCACCAGTGGGAAATTCCCAAACAGACTTTATGCTCTTCAGTCTTGACCAGATTAGTAAAGTTCTCCTAATGTGGTCACTGGTACATTACAGATCTTTCATATACATGTTTATGCTTTGCTAGATCCAGGATCTTCCTTGTATCTTGTTACTCCTTCTATAGCAGTTGATTTTGGAGTCAGTCCAAAAATTCTAGCAGAGCCTTTCTCAGTATTTACCCCAGTAGGTAAATCCATCATAGCCCGGTGGGTATACAGGAACTGTCCGGTTATGGTATATTAGAAAGTCACTTCAGCAGACTTAGTCGAATTAGAGATGACTGATTTTGATGTCATTCTCATCATGGATTGGCTTCATTCCTGCTATGCCACAGTCGACTGCAGAAACAGAATTGTCTAGTTTTAATTTCCAAATAAACCCATCCTAGAGTGGAGGGGTAGTACTTCAACATTTAAGGGTAGCTTATCTCTTATCTAAGGGCGAGAAAAATGATTTCTAAGGGATGTGTCTATCACCTTGCGTGAGTCAGATACTCTAATTCAGAAACTCTCAGTCTTGAATCAGTCCCAGTAGTGAATGAATACTCAAATATTTTTTTCGAAGATCTTCCTGGAGTTCCTCTCGAAAGGAAAATTGATTTCAGAATAAACCTACTTCCAGATACTCAGCCCATATTTATTCCGCCATATAGAATGGCACTAGCAGAACTTAGAGAATTAAAAGAAAAATTGAAAAATCTCTAGGATAAGGGATTCATCAGGCCCAGTGTGTCCCCGTGGGGTGCACCAGTCTTATTCATGCGTAAGAAAGATGGTTCTCTCAGAATGTGCATAAAATACCGTCAGCTCAATAAGGTCACAATCATGAACAAGTATCTCCTTCCTAGAATCGATGATTTGTTTGACCAACTTTAGGATGCCAGTTAATTTAATAAGATAGACCTTATATCAGTCTATCATCAGCTCCGAGTCGGAGAATGTGACATTACAAAAATAGCCTTTCGAACTCAGTATGGTTACTTTGAATTCTTAGTCATGTCCTTTGGTCTTACCAAAGCCCCAGCAGCTTTCATGTACTTGATGAATTGTGTGTTCAATCAGTACTTGGACATGTTTGTCATAGTCTTCATAGATGACATCCTTATCTATTTCTGCAGTGAGCATAATCATGCAGATTATCTCAAAATAGTATTGCAGACTCTCAAAAATCATAAGTTATTTTCCAAATTCAGTAAATGCAAATTTTGGCTAAGGTCAGTAGCATTTTTTGGTCATATCATTTTTGGTGATGGCATTAGAGTTGATCCCCAAAAGACCAAAGCAGTGAGAAACTAGCCCAGACCCATCTCTTTATCAAATATTAGGAGTTTCTTGAGTTTGGATGGCTATTATCGATGGTTTATTGAGGGATTTTCATCTATTGCATCCCCTATGTCCAGATTGACTCAGAAAAAAGTCAAGTTTCAGTGGTCAGATTCTTGCGAGAAGAGTTTTCAGGAGTGGAAGACTCGACTCACCTCAGCCCCAGTCTAGGCTTTACCAGATGGTTCAGATGGCTTTGTTATGTACTGCAATACCTCCAGAGTAGCTTTGGGTTGTGTCCTTATGCAGCATGGTAATTTCATAGCCTATGCCTCCAGATAGCTTAAGCCTCCTGAGAAGAATTATCCTACTCATTATCTCGAGTTAGCAGCAGTAGTCTTTGCCTTAAAGATTTGGAGGCACTATTTGTATGGGTTGAACATTAACGTGTTCACAGACCATAAGAGCCTTTAGTATATATTCTCTTAGAAAGAGCTAGACCTTTTTTAGAGAAGGTGGTTGGATTTGTTAAAAGATTACAACATGAGTGTCTTTTATCATCCGAGAAAAGCTAATGTAGTAGTTGATGGTCTCAGTAAACTGTCTATGGGTAGTGTTGCTCATGTTGAGGAAAGTAAGAAGAAGTTAGCTTAATAAGTTCATTGGTTAGCCCGACTAGGTGTCCGCTTAGTCAATTCAGCTGAAGGTAGTATATGGGTGCAGAGTAGTTCAGAATCATCTCTAGTTTTCAAGGTGAAGGAAAAGAAAGATAGAGATGCCAGTTTAGTCAAGTTGAAAAAATTAGTCAAAGATCAGAAAGTAGAGGTTTTCTCCCAAGGGGGAGATGGTGTTCTACATTGTCAGGGTCGTCTATGTATGCCAGGTGTTAATGACTTAAGATAGCAAATTCTTGCAGAAGTGCATGGTACACATTACTCAATTCATCCAGGGGCCACTAAGATGTACCGCAACTTACGGGAGATCTATTAGTGGAGTGGAATAGAGAGGGATATTGCAGAGTTTCTGGCTAAGTGCTCAACATGTCAGCAGGTTAAGATTGAGCATCAGAAGCCAAGTGGGTCCATACAGGAGTTTAGTATTCCTACTTAGAAGTGGGAAGAAGTGAACATGGACTTTGTGATGGGTTTGCCTCGTACTCATCGTCAGCATGTTTCAGTTTGGGTCATTGTAGACAGAATGACCAAATCAGCTCACTTCCTTCCAGTCCATACCTCTTATTTAGTCGAGGATTATGCCAAACTCTGCATCAGAGAGTTGGTTAGATTTCATGGTGTTTCGTCATCTATTATCTCATATAGAGGTACCCAGTTCACCTCTTATTTCTGGAAAGCATTCCAAAAGGTTCTTGGCACCCGAGTACACCTCAGTACATCTTTTCACCCACAGACAGATGGTCAAGCAGAAAGGACCATTCAGACTTTGGAGGATATGCTACGAGCATTTGCAATAGATTTTAAAGGTAGTTTGGATGACCATTTTCCTTTGATTGAGTTTGTATACAATAACAGCTATCATTCCAGTATTAAGATGGCTCCATTTGAAGCTATCTATGGTAGGATATGCAAATCTCCCATCGTTTGGTTCAAAGTCAGGGAGGCCATAGTTGTAGGGCCTAACTTGGTATTCGATACCTTAGAGAAAGTTCAGTTGATCAGGGAAAGGCTCAAGACAGCTCAGAGCTGGCAGAAGTCGTACGCTGATATACACAGAAAAGATCTTGAGTTTGAGATTGGTGACTATGTGTATATGAAAATCTCTCCCATGAAAGGAGTGAAGAGGTTTGAAAGAAGGGAAATCTCAGTCCCCAATATGTCGGTCCCTTCAAAATTCTCAGTCGCTTCGGCAAAGTAGCTTATGAGCTTGAATTGCCTTCAGATCTATCTTTAGTCCATCCAGTCTTCCACGTCTCCTTTATTAAGAAGTACATAGGTGACCCAACAGTCGTATTCCCTACAGAGGGCCTAGATATTCAGAACAGCCTCTCTTTTGAAGAGATTCCAATCGAAATCCTTGACTATCAGACTCGCAGACTGAGGAATAAAAAAGTCCCTCTAGTCAAAGTTCTTTGGTGGAATCAGTCTATCGATAGAGCTACTTGGGAAGAAGAAGCAGACATAAAAAACAAGTATCCTCACCTTTTCTCCGCTAATCCAGACTTAGCCCAAGGTAATGGCTTTTCTTAAACTTATTCAGTTTCATGCTCAGTTCTACATTTCAAACTTGGTATCAGTTTCCATTGTATGTTCAATCGCATGTTCATGAGTCAGTTCAGTCATGTACTCATAAATCAGATATGCATTATTATCTTATCATTACTCTCGGTCATGCATTCATGAATTAGCTTAGTCATGTGTTCATGCATCAGATATGTATGTTCGGTATGATATTCAGTATATCAGTAAGATCAGTCCTACAGTCATGTCCCAGATATTCATGTCCAGTAAGTAAATTTAGCCTACGAGTACTGTAATTTCATTAAGTCTCATTCGAGGATGAATGTTCCCAAGGGGGAGATATTGTAAGACCCCGCAAAATTTCTAGCTTAATTCAGTCCTTTAAACTTGTTAAGGGGTCCCAGACTTAGAAAATTCTAGCTAAGCTTCTAGACTTAGTCTATTTTATCCTTTAAAATTTGGCAATCTCATTTCATGACCTCAAATTCCTTTAAATGCCTATATCTTAATCAATTTATGATTAAGAAGGTCAATAGATGTTCCTAAAAAAGTTTAAGATTTTTGGACCTCGTTTAGACCATGTACGATTGACTAAAATAGTGAGTCAACACGATGTTGCCATGTCATGTCATCCATCAAGTCGACAGGTGAAATTTTCCTCAGCTCAAGGCAATTTCTAGTAAATGGATACGATATCGGCGAGCTGTATCGGTTACCGCGTTGGTACCCTTGATGCGTCGTGTCATCTGTAGCGTCGCTGGGCATATTTTTTTGTCTTTTAAAGTCGCGTCCTTAAGGGTAATTAGGTCTTTTTTCCCTGACCTTCAGCCCTTATAACATGAAATTTATCCCTCTTTTGGCTAATTATATTCATTATTTCACAATTGCTCAAGAACAAGAAAACCCTAGGTGATTAATTTCAAATCAAGAACTCAATATTTCCTCCATTAATCTTCAAGAAATTAACAACCAAGGTATATAAAGTGTTCATCCAAGGGTCCCTTCCACCCTTGGAGTTCAAGAATCTTCTTTCAAAAAGTTAAATTATGATTTCCATGTTGTGGGGTGAATTAAATCCATGTTGATGTGTTATATGATTTCCAAGTTGGAATCTTTTATGTGTTTTATGAAATTATGTTGGCATGTGGGTTGAAATCTATGAATTTAGTTGATTAATGTAATCATGATGAATTGGTTTAATGTTCATACCTAAGCCTAAAGTTTTGCATCCTATGTGTTTGTCAAAATGCCTAAATGAACAAAATTGTGCATGTTATACTCTCATGTTTAGAATGAATCCCGTGCTAAAGCTATGCCTTGTAGTTGTTTGATGGAATTCTCATGAGATTAGAATTGTGAAATTGTGATATATTAGAATGCATTCCTATTCATGTACAAGATTATGATTATGAAGTGCTTCAGAAATCCCTCAATGGTTGTATTACAAATTGTTGACTATGGTCATGTGTTCTAGAAGTGCCATGTCCTATTAATATTCATGCTATCGAGTCCTGCGGGTATTTAATACCCAAAAATTTAGCTGTGTACCTAGAGCCAGTGTCAGTTATAGAGCAATGTCATTCTTATCACGATCAGTAACACTCTCAGTCAGTTTTAGAACTTAGTCAGTTACAGAACTCAGGAAAACTCAATAATCTCAATGAACTCAGTCCAGTATACTTAGTTTAGTGTCTCTTTTGTTGGGAGTAGGATTCAGCACTGAATGAACCAAAGGATAAGGGCTCACTTGCCAGCATAGGGTATGATCCTTAGAAGCATTCCTTGCATTCCAGAATTATGTAGCAAGCGTAGGTTAAGACATCAAAACCTGCTAGTTTAGGGTTGATGAGGTGGCTCAACCTGTCAGTTGAGGGTCCCACTATTCTCATTTGAGAACTTGCCAGATGGGGGTATCTATTCAGTATCTTTACCCATGGCATGGTATTGATACCTATCCAACTAGGTTATAGGTTGGACCCCGAATCTATTTAGAAAAAAGGGAATGTTGATTATATGATTAACTCCCACAGTCACAGTCCCAGTCTTCAGTAAATAACTCAGATAGTTCTACATATTTTAGAACTATCAGATACAGCCACCCATCTCAGTATGGAACTCAGCTAGTTCCATCAGAAGCAGGACTGTTAGACACAGTCACTCAGTAAATAGTATATCAATTATAAGTTAATCAGTTATCAGTAATCCATGTTATTAGTAAACTCAGTATTCAGAATCCTTATGACTTTTGTTACAGTGATGTATTCATGCTTGTATTCTCATGCAGTCATGTTCATGTTATTCAGTCTGTTATAGTTCATGCATATGAACCCTTGAATTCAGCCTTACCTCACTTTGCGTACTAGTACATTCACACGTACTGACGCATACATTTCTTTATGCTATGTTGTTTTATACCATAGCTCAGACGTACAGGCTCCAGAGCATTCTTAGCGGTTCATACATTCAGCCAACAGTAGTAGACTAGCAGTAGGTTCTCATCATTCAAGGATATTTTTTTATTTTATTCTCTCATTAGATTCAGCATTTCAGTAGATGGAGTTAGTTGGGGAATTGTCCCATCATCTCCTTATTCAGACAGTTCAGACAGTTTTAGAGGCTTTCAAACTAGAGTAATTCAGATAGTTATTTTTAATTTTTGGTATTGTTATACCTTGTTCAGACATTGTTATATTCAGTATTATTCAGTTTTGAACCTTATGGTAGACTTCCGCCAGGTTTTCACATTTATCTAAGTTATATTGGTATTACAGTATTACTATTATGAGAGCTCACAGCAAGTACCAATCATGGGTTAGCTAGTAGTCCTTTGGGATTTTTATCATCGTGTTGCACCTGAAGTACAAGACTCAGGGTGTTACAAATCCTCTATTGGCAGGAATGCCCCCATCTGTGGGTTCACTCGGTGTTGAATCCTACTCCCAACTGAATAGACACTGAACGGATTCATAGTTCATACTAGGCTTGACTAAATTATTACTGATTATACTGTCTAACTAAATTGAACTGAGTTCACTGAGTTCCCTTGACTGACGGGATACTACTGAATTCTAGTTTACATGAAACTTAGGAAAAATCATGGAATTAGATTACCATTAACATCATAATCATTAATACATTCAATATCCAACATGAAATCCATGAAATCAATTAACTTGTATTTAGAAAGAGTTTCTTGAACTCCAAAGGTGGAAGGAAACTCTTGGATGAATACTTCACATACCTTGGTATTCAAATTTGCGAAGAATGATGGAGTGTTCTTGAAGGCTGAATCTTGAATTAGAGATCCTAGGGTTTGCTTCTTGAGAAATTTTGAGAAAGATGAATGGATTTTGCCTCTAAAGGGGCTTAATTTCATGTTTTGGGGCATACATAAGGTGGGAAAAGACCCAATTACCCCTGAGGATGTAGATTTTTAATGACTGAAAATTGATTTAGCGATGCGCAGACCGACGCAATGTGTCATTGGCATCGATGTGATAGCCAATGCACCGTATTGAGTCTGCATCGGTTCATTGGAATTTACACTGGGAGCTGGGGAGAAATACTCATCGACGTGATGGTCAACGTGGTGCATCGAGATCACGTCGATCCACTGGTTTAATCTTTCAAATATGTTTTAAATGAAGTCTGAAAAATTTGAAATATGTCCGAGAATACCAACTGACATTCCTGATCAATAATTAACCTAAAAACTGACATTTAAAGGTCATAAGGGTTGTGAAAAAAGATTTCCAACTTACGATGGTTAAAATAACTCTAAGTATGAACACTCAGCTAAATTTTTCCAAGTCTGGGACCCCTTACTAGCTTTTACAGGACTAAATCAAGCTTAGGATTTTTCAGGGTCGTACAATATCTCTCCCTTGGAACATTCATCCTCGAATGAGACTGACTAAGCTAGATATATTTATAGACTGAATTTAGATACTGGATATGTACAATTGTAACATGATTTCATAACTAACACTACTGATATGCTGAAATTTCATACTGAACATGCATATCTGAGGCATGAGTACATTGTTGAGCATGATTCATGAGTGCATGACTGGGATTGCTAATAAGCTGAGTTTCTTATTCTGAACATGCATATTTGATGCATAAAGTCACAACTGAATATGCAATAGTAACTAGTACCAAGTCTATAAAGGAAAATCTGAGCATAAAACTAAGTAAGTTCAAGAAAAAACCGTTACCTTGGGCTGAGTCTGAGTTTGCAGAGAAGAGGTGAGAATGCTTGGTCCATATTTCTGCTTCTGCCTCCCAAGTAGCTCTCTCAACGGACTGATTTCGTCAAAGAACTTTGACTAAAGGGACTTTTTTGTTCCTCAGTCTGCGAATCTGATAATCAAGGATTTTGACTGGAACCTCCTCATAAGAGAGGTTTTTCTGAATGTCTATATTCCCTATAGGGACTACAACTGTTAGGTCACCTATGCATTTCTTTAGCAAGGAGACATGGAACACTGGATGGACTATAGCTAAGTCTAAAGGCAATTCAAGCTCGTAAGCTACATTTCTGAAATGGCCGAGAATTCGGTAAGGACCAAAATATCAGGGATGGAGCTTCCCCTTCTTGCCAAACCTCTCCACTCCTTTTATAGAAGAGATCTTCAAATACGCATAATCACCAATCTCGAACTCGAGATCCTTTCTGCGCACATCTACGTACGATTTCTATAGGCTCTAAGTTGTTTTAAGCCTTTCCCTGATCAACTGAACTTTTTTTAAGGTATCAAATACCAAGTCAGGCCCTACCACTGTGGCCTCACCCACTTCAAACCAACCAATGGGAGATCTACATCTCCTTTTATACAACACCTCAAATAGATCCATATGAATACTGGAATGATAGTTGTTGTTATATGCGAACAATCAAAAAGTCTATCGCACATGCTCGCAGCATATCATCTAAATTCTGAATGGTCCTTTCTGCTTTACCAACTGTCTGAGGGTGAAAAGCGTACTAAGGTGGACCTGGATACCAAGACCCTTTTGGAAGGCTTTCTAGAAATGAGAGTTAAATTGGGTACCTCTATCTAAGATTATAGATAATGGAACTCCATATAATCTGACCAAATCCCTGACATAGAGCTTGGTATAGTCCTCGACTAAATAAAAGGTATGAACTGGTAGGAAATGAGCTGATTTGGTCATTCTATCTACAATGACCCAAAGTGAATCGTGTTGACAATGGGTACGAGGAAAACTCATCACAAAATCTATGTTCACCTCTCCGCACTTCCAATTGGAATCTTGCATAGACCTACTAGGTTTTTGGTGCTCAATCCTAACACGATGACATGTCGAGCACTTAGCAACAAACTCTGTAATGTCTCTCTTCATTCCACTCCACCAATAGATCTTCCATAAATCATGGTACATCTTAGTGGCCCCTGGATGAATAGAGTAATGCGCACCATGCGCTTCTGAAAGAATCCGATGTCTCAGGTCATCTACACCTGGCACACATAGCCGACCCTGACAACCCCCTTGGGAGAAAACCTCTATCTTCTAATCTTTGACTGATTCTTTCAACTTAACTAGGTTGGGATCCCTATCCTGCTTTTCCTTTACTTCAATAACTAGGGATGATTCTGAACTACTCTGTACCCATGCATTTCCTTCTTTCGAGTCGACTAAGCGGACACCTAATCGGGAAAGCTGATGAACTTCCTGAGCTAACTTCTTCCTACCATCATCCACGTGAGCAATACTGTCCATAGACATCCTACTAAAAGCATCAGCCACTACATTGGATTTGCTCGGATGATACAGAACACTCATATCGTAATCTTTCAACAACTCCAACCACCTTCTCTGATGGAGGTTTAGGTATTTCTGATAGAATACATACTGTAGGCTCTTATGGTCAGTGAACACATAAACGTGCACTCCATAACAATAGTTCCTCTAAATCTTAAAGGCAAATACTACGGCTGCTAACTCAAGATCATGAGTAGGATAGTTCTTTTCATGGGGTTTGAGTTGTCTAGAGGCGTAGGCTATGACCTTAGTTCTCTGCATCAAAACATGCCCCAAACCAATCCTGAAAGCATCACAATACACAACAAAGCCATCTGAACCATTTGGTAGAGTCAAAATTGAGACTGTAGTGAGTCGAGTCTTCAACTCCTGAAAACTCTTCTCACAAGAATATGACCACTAAAATTTGAACTTCTTCTGAGTCAATCTGGACATAGGGAATGCAATAGATGAAAATCCCTCAACCAGCCATCGGTAATAGCCATCCAAACCCAAGAAAATTCAGATATCTGATAGAGAGATGGGTCTGGGCCAATTTCTCACTGCCTCAGTCTTTTTGGGATCAACTCTAATGCCATCACCGGAAATGATATGGCCAAGAAAAGATATTGACCTTATCCAAAATTTGCACTTACTGAATTTGGCGAATAGCTGGTGGTTTTTCAGAGTCTGTAATACTATTGTAAGATAGTCTGCATGATCATGTTCACTGCGGGAGTAGATAAGGATATCATCTATGAAGACTATGATGAACATATCCAAGTACTAATTGAACACACGGTTCATCAAGTCCATGAAATTTGTTGGGGCATTATTAATACCAAAGGACATGACTAATAATTTGAAGTGACCATACTGAGTTCTTAAAGCTATTTTTGAAATGTCACATTCTCTGACTCTAAGCTGATGATAGCCTGATTTGAGGTATATCTTAGAAAAGTAACTAGCACCCTAAAATTGGTCAAACAAGTAATCAATTTTGGGAAGTGGATATTTGTTCTTGACCGAGACTTTATTTAACAGACGATAGCCAATACACATTCTAAGAGAACCGTCTTTCTTATGCACGAATAGAACTGGTGCACCTCACGGGGACACTATGGGTCTGATGAATTCCTTATCTAGGAGATCTTTCAACTTCTTTTTTAATTCTTTAAGTTCTGTTGGAGCCATTCTGTATGGCATAATAGATATGGGCTGAGTATCTGGAAGAAGGTCTATTCCGAAGTCGATCTCCCTTTCGGGAGGAACTCCAGGAAGATCTTTAAGAAACACATCTGAGAATTCATATGCTACTGATACTGACTCAAGAGTAGGGGTTTCTAATCTAGAGTCCTGGACTCAAATGAGATGGTAAACACATCGCTTAGATATCATTTTCCTTTCCCTAAGGTAGGAAATAAGTTGACCCCTAAGTGCTGAAGTACTACCCCTCTATTCTAGGATGGGCTCATTAGAAAATTGAAACTGGACAATTCTGTTTCTGCAGTAGACAAAGGCATAGCAGTAATAAAGACAATCCATGTCGTTAATGACATCAAAATTGGTCATCTTTATTTCGACTAAGTCTACTGAAGTGACTTTCTGAGATACTATAATCGGACAGTTCCTATATACCCATCGGGCTATGATAGATTTACCCACTGGGATAGAAACTGAGAAATTCTCTGCTAGAATTTTAGGATTGACTCCAAAGTCAACAGCTATATAGGGAGTTACAAAGGACAAAGAAGCTCCTGGAACTGGCAAAGCATAAACATGTAAATGATAAACTTGTAACGTACCAATGACCATATCAGGAGAACTTTCCTGATCCTTTCGGTATTGAAGTGTATAGAGTCTGTTTGGGCGTTGCCCACTGGTGGCACTAGAAGTGTCACCCTGCTGATTCAAGTGATCGGACTGAGCTAAGAGACGGTTATGCTACCTCTGCGAACCCACCAGAGGACACTATCTAAATCTATGGCTTGGCTTGACATATCCAAAAAATACGTCACTGCCAGCTCTGCAGACACCTTGATGGTTTCTGCCATACTTCTAAAAGAGAGGATTTGTTCGGGCACTGTTAACACTACCCTGAGGTTTAGGGCCTGGTGCCCTGTCTCTGTTGCTGTCTCTAAATTTTGGCATTGGAGCAATAGCTGGGGATGGAGTTGGAACTAAGGATTTTGGGTGGAACTGAGAATGATTCCCACCCTCTGACTTAGGCTAAGAAAAGTTGAAACTACCTGTTCTCACTCTCTTGTTCTCCCTCTCTTTCTCCCTATTCTTAGCCTCCTTTATTTGCTGAGCATGGACCAAGAGCCTGGATATGCCCATCTTCTTAATCAATATTTCAGTCTTACACTCCTTGACCACACTATTAGACATGCCAGACACAAACTTACTCATCTTAGATCTGCTATCTGCTACCACATGAGGAGCATATCTGGCTAATTGAGAAAACTTGAGAGAATACTCTTGTACCATCATGTTGCCCTGCTTTAAATTTATAAATTCCAAAACCCTCACTTCTCTCAACTCTAGCGGGAAGAACCTATCCAAAAAAACAATAGAAAATTTCTCCCATTCTATGGGCCCTGCATTTGCGGTCCTCTTTGCTTTCCACTGTTTGAACCATGAGTAAGACACATCCTGCAACTGATATACAGCTAACTCAGCACTCTTACTAGCTGTCACCCCCATAATATCTATAACCTTCTGCACCTGATCAAGAAATTCCTGAGGATTCTCATCTTAATTAGACCCAGTAAAAGATGGAAGGTTCATTCGGGTGAAGTCCCGAATCCTGGGTGCAGCAGTATTGGTCACTGGGTTGGCTGGAACGACAGTAGAGAGTTCATTCAAGGATGCCATAGAATAAGCTAGGGTGGTGAAAGTTACTTTGAATTCAGCGTGGAAGACATATTCATCCAGGGGATCTGGCTAGACAGGCTGAGGTGCTGACTGATTTTTGGTTCTCCTTTCATTAGTTTTTTGGGAGGCATGTTCTGTAAATGAAAAGGAGAGAACGAATTAGACTTAGAGCTTAACTTGGGCTCATGCTCACTCGCACGACATAAATACTAAAAAAAGGGAAACTTTTCCTAAAACATCTAATAGCCTCCTGTCCATAAGTGTGGCGCGCTATACACCCATGCACAAGACTCTACTAGACGTGGCTTTAAGACTTCCTAGGACTCTGTTGAACCATAGGCTCTGATACAAAGTTTGTAATGCCCCGAGTCTGTACCCTAGATGCTACACGATGCTCATAATCCCGAGGGACCACAAGCTAACCCATGACTGGTACCTGCTGCAATAACTGAATAATAATATTGTATTATGCAGAAATTAGGCAAAAACATGCCATAAGGTTCAAAATTGTAAATAAATATTAAGTACTGAAGACTAAAACTGATACATCTGTCTGAAATACTTTAGCCTGATAAGCCTCTACTATTTGAATAAGGGATTGATGGTACAAACTCCCAACAAACCCCAACTACTGAAAACTAATAAACTGAGATACTGAAGTAATAATCATGTCCTCGAACTATGAGGACTCACCACTAGTCTATTGCTGATAGATTGGGATGCTATGTATAATCAGGAGCCCGTACATATAAACCTATGATAAAAGACATCATAGCGCAAAAGAAAGATATACGTTAGTACTTTGAATGTACTGGTATGCTAAGTGAGGTAGGCTGAGATTCATGGGTTCATGTGCATGAACAATACTGACTGGATAACATGAGTATAACTAAATAAAAGTACATGCATGAATAGGTAAACTGTAAATGAGGTCGTGATAACACTGGATACTGAGTTCTAAATTACTGATTTACTGATACTATATTATGGTTAACTGGGTGACTATATCTGACATTCTTGATTTTGTGGAACTATTCTGAGTTTCGTACTAAATTAAGTGATTGTGTCTAATAGTCCTGATTTTTGTAGAACTGAACTAAGTTATATTCTGAAGACTGAAATTGTAACTATGAAAGGTAATCATCAAATCAACATGCCCCTTTCTAAATAGATTGGGGTCTAACCTGTAACCCTAGTTGGAAAGGTATTAGTACCATGCCACAGGTAAAGATAACTGTGAGTTAACCCTCTCTGATAGGAAGCTCTTTCGTCAACCCTCGCTGGCAGGAAAACTCGTATGAGATGTATCAACCCTAGTTTGGTAAGAAGATATCTCAACCTACACTGTCTACGTAGTTCTATAATGCAAGAATTGCTACTAAGGGTCAAACCCTCTGCTGGAAGGAATGCCCTTATTCCTGGCTTCCATCGGTGCTGAACCTACTCCCAACTGAATAGACACTGAACTGATTCCTAGTCCATACTAGGCTTGACTGAACTGTTACTGATTATAATGTCTAACTGAACTGAATTGAGTTCACTGAGTTCCGTTGACTGACGGAATACTACTGAATTCTGTTAACTGGCTGAATTTACTATAGTCTAAACTGGACTGGACTGATATTGAGTCTACTGAGTTTTTTCTGAGTTCTGTAACTGACTGAGAGTACTATTGATCGTTACATAACTGAGATTATTCTATAACTGACATTGGCTCTAGGTAAATAGCTAAATTGTCAGCTATTAAATACCCTCAGGACTCGATAGTATGAAAAGTAAATCACTGTATGACTTTAGTAGCATAATGGTACTATCTTGCTAATAATACATTCACTTAGACATCTTTCATCAAACACTTATTATATATGAGTTTGTGCATGATTGAAATCACACAATAACATGTTATGCTTGGACTAGTCTAATCACATAAGCATTTTGACAAACACTTGGGAGCATGGGTATTTAACATATCAATAAACATGTAGTAATATCATGGATTCTACATTCAACTTGCAATTCAAGAGTTTGACATGTAGTACACAAAATTTGATTCACAATTAAACTAGTTTGCATGAAACTTGGGACAAACATGGAATTAGATCACCATTAACATCATAATCATTAATACATTCAAGATCCAACATGAAATCCATGAAATCAATTAAATTGTATTTAGAAAGAGTTTCTTGAACTCCAAGGGTGGAAGGAAACCCTTGGATGAACACTCACATACCTAGGTATTCAAAATTACTAAGAATGATGGAGTGTTCTTGAAGGCTGAATCTCGAATTAGAGATCCTAGTATTTGCTTCTTGAGAAATTTTGAGAAAAATGAATGGATTTTGCCTCTAAAGGGGCTTAATTTCGTGTTTTGGGGGCTGACATAAGGTGGAAAAAGACCCAATTATCCCTGAGGATGTAGCTTTTTAATGATTAAAACTGATTTAGTGATGCGCAGACCTACGCATCGCGTCATTGGCATCGACGCGATAGCCAATGCGCCGCATCGAGTCCACATCAGTTCACTGGAATTTGCACTGGAAGCTGGAGAAAAATACTCATCGATGCAATGGGCGACGCGGCGCATCGAGATTGTGTCGATCCACTGGTTTGAGCTTTCAAATATGTTTCAAACAAAGTCCAAAAAATCATAAATTTGTTCAAGAACACCTACTGATATTCCTGATCATGAATTAACATATAAATTAACATTTAAAGGTCATAAGGGTCGTGAAAAAAGATTTCCAACTTACGAAGGCTAAAATAACCCTAAGTATGAACACTTAGCTAAATTTTTCTAAGTCTTGGACCCTTTACTAGTTTTTATAGGACTGAATCAAGCTTAGGATTTTGCGGGGTCTTACAGTGTTACACTCTCAAAAGAAAAGAAGTCTTTCACATATTCATCATTCAAAAACTAAGTGAAATAACCCTAACATGTTCTATTTATATTCTATTACAAGGCAAGACAAAAATGACCATAATGCCCTTAATGAGGGGCGCTTATGGAGTGTAATAAAGGGGATACCTTGGAGTGTTTAAAGCTCCTCTTTACACTTCAACACTTGTATTCTTCAAAGGCAAGTGCCAAGAAACCTTCCACACATGAGATTGCTCTATGGTGTGCTCAAATCGTCCCTTCTATTTATGTTCCCGTGCCCTCAATGCGACCAAAGCTTGACTCTTCATGTATTTACTTTGAATGATGTCGTCAAGAGCTATGATGGTCATTTGGATCGATCACTAGATGTCAAAATATCAAGAAAAACTATCTGGTTAGCTAAAGACTGGGCCTCTAAGGCCAAAGGTCTTTCCTAGGTCAAAATATCTGTCAAGATACCCATGATAGTCGACTTTCGGCTTAAGGTATCTACAACTACATTAGCGTTGCCCGAATAATAGTGAATAGTCAAGTCCTAATCCTTAAGAAACTCGAGCCAACAGAGCTGCCACATTATGATGATCTAAGAAAATCTCACAATGAACTCAATATAAGTAGTGCCTCTACAACTTCAAAGCAAACAAACTCGTGCACCAATACAAATCATGGGTAGGGTAATTCTTCTCATGGGGATTTAGCTGATAAGAGGCATACATAATTACCCTACCCTCTTGCATCAACACATCACCTAACCTAACACATGAAGCATCGTAAAAGATAATAAAACCCACACCCTCCTGAGGCAAAGTCAAGATAGGAGCTAATGTTAATAAATACTTGAGATTTTAAAATCTTACCTTACAAGCATCAGACCACTAGAAAGAAACCTTCTTCTAAAACAACTTGATGATGGAGTTTCAATAAATGAGAAACCCTCAATAAAACGTTGGTAGTAACCTGCCAAGCCAACAAAACTCCAAATCTCATTAGGCAAAGTAGGCCTAGCCCAATCACAAACCATTGTAATCCTAATGGGATCAACCATAATACCTTTTTTAGTCACTACATAACCCAAGAAAGAGACAGACTCAAACCAAAATTCACACTTAGAGAACTTAGAATACAACTTCTCATACCTAAATCTCTGAAGCATAATCCATAAATATTTCTCAATATCGGTCTTACTCTTGGAATAAACCAAGATATCATCTATAAATACAATAACCAACGAGTCAAGATATGGTAGAAACACCCGATTCATCAACTTCATGAACATGGATGGGGCATTGGTCAAGCGAAAGAACATCAGCAAAAACTCATAATGACTGTACCGAGTCTGAAAAGATGTCTTTGGAATATCTAAAGCTCTTATCCTCAACTAGTGATACCCGGACCTTAAGTCAATCTTCAAAAACATCAAAGTACCATAAAGTAATCAAATAAATCAGCAATACAAAGAAGAAGATACTTATTCTTGATCGTCACCTTGTTCAACTATCGATAATCAATGCACAAATGCATAGACCCATCTTTTTTCTTCACAAACAAGACAAGCTAACCCCAAGGTGATACACTAGGTCAGGTAAATACCTTATCTAACAACTCCTACAATGGATCATTCAATTCCTTCAACTCTATTGGGGCCATACTATAGGGAGGAATAGAAATAGTCTTGGTGCCTAACTCAATATTAATAGAAAATTCAATATCCCAATCCAAAGGCATACTAGGAACATTCGTGGGGAAGACATCTACGAACTCACAAACCACACAAACAAAATCCAAAGAAGGAAGTGAAATAACACTACTATCATGAATATGAGCCAAATAATATAAACATTCTCTCTAAACCAAGCAACGAGCCTGAATATAAGATATAACCCTTTTAGGACCTGAATAAAGTGCACCTTCTAAGAAATCCTTAGCACACCTGGTGAAGCAAAAATCACGATCTTAGTATTACAATCTAGGACAGCATGGTAAGGAGCCAACCAATCCATACCCAAAATGACATTAAAATCTACCATATCCAATACAATGAGATCTACCTAGGTCTCACACCCAGCAAAAGTAACCACACAAGATCGGTACACCTGATTCACCATAAAAGAGTCTCCTAGGAGGGTAGATACATGAATAGGCACATCAAGAGGCTCACAAACTGAATCAAAACCCAAATTAAAGTATGTAGACACATAGGAGAAAGTCGATCTTAAATCAAATAATATAGATGCAGGTCTGAAACAAATAGGGATGATACTTGTGATGACAATATTAAAAACCTCTGCCTCTGGTTTGGAGAGTATAGAATAGCATTGTCCACACGTACCAGCTGGTTGAACAGCCCTGCGACCACTGCCACAAGCTCTACTACTTCTACCTCACATACTTCTAGTAGAACCTTTACCTCTCACAACTGAAATAGAAGTAGATCTAAATGCATGACGAGGAAAGTCCTTGGCAAAATGGTTGATCTCATCACACATATAGAAACCTGTACATCCCAACTCAGTAGGAAGAGGTACAACTGGACAGGAATAGCGACCCTGAACTACAAGAACAGAAGACCAGCTACCTGAACTCCACAAAGTTTCCTGCACTAGTCTACCATGATACCTATAAAAAAACCCTAGAATTACTACCTCAAGAAGTGTGACCTCTAAACTCGCCTAGTCGATGCACCCTTTTGGTGCCTTTCTGAGATGCTCGATGAATACCCTCAGTTATCTTAGCATGATCCATAATACTCTAAAAGGATACTCTAAACACTGCCATCTAAGATATAGCTTGTTGAAGAGAAACATCCAATACTTTTATAAACTTTTGAATCTTCTTAGATTTGGTGGCAATGCTTTCATAGGAATATTTAGACAAGGCATAGAAGTGTGCCTCACACTCTACAAAAAATAGGTTTTTATTCAACCAAGATCGGCGACTCTTAGACTAGATTATATCAAGCGACTGGCCGACGAAGCTCCGATGATGATATTTTCGACGACCAATTTCTACACCAACTTTTATCAAATTCCAATAAAGCAATCAAGAGTAGATCACTTGATCTCCAAGCGTATCCCAGTGACTTCTAAACTTTAATATCTATTTTATAGCACTATTTCTTGTCTTTGATTTCTTTTTACTTGCTTGGGAATGTATGCTGTCATTTTTGTCCTTTTGTACGGGTGTTTATTAATTATTGTTTAAGGTATTTGGCCTTATTATGGGCTTTGTGTGTAACTGTTGATTCTTTCTATATTTCCTTCTTAGTAGTGGCTTGGGTAGTAGATGAAATGCTAGGGTCATGTCTTAGGGGGTTGGGGTTAAGGTTGGGGTTTAGTATAGGGTCAGGTTTGGGGTATGAAGAAAAGAGTAGAAGGGGTAAGCGTGAGGTGAAAGCTGATAGGTTGAGGGTATGATCTTAGAATAAGGGACCCTTCAGGGTAAGTCTATAGAGCTCGTGAATATTTTTAGAAAGAGGGAGATCAATATTACGTGTGTCCAAGAGATCAAGTAGTTCTAAGGCTAGGGATGTGGATGGGTATAAGGTATGGTACTCGAGAAGTGGAAGGTGTAGGAATGGGGTAGGTATCCTAGTAGATGAAGATCTTAGGGTCCAGGTAGTGGAGGTTAAGAGGGTTAGTAATAGGTTGATGAATATTAAGTTGGTTATTGGGGTCTTACTTTGAACATTTATAGCGCCTATGCACCGTATGTAGGCTTGGTCGAGGAGAAAAAGAAGAGATTTTGGGAGGTTTTACACGAGGTGGTGAGAGGCATGCCTAGTTTAGAGAAGATCTTCATTGGATGGGACTTCAATGGTCACATCGCATCATTATTAAGAGGTATGATAATGTGCATAGAGGCTTTGGTTTTAGGGATAGAAATGAAGAGGGAGCTGCACTTCTGGACTTTACGAGGACATTTGGGATGGTGTTAGTGAATCAAACTTCTCGGAGAAGGAGGAACACCTAATTACCTTTCGGAGTATGGTTTCCAAGACTTAAATTGACTTTTGTTGCTTAAGAAGAGGGATAGAGTGATATATAAGGATTGTAAGGTCATTCGTAGGGAGAATCTTTCAACCCAGCATAGGTTTTTGGTGATGGACTTAGAAATCAAAAAGGGCAAGAAGAGAAGGGACAGAAAGGGTTGACCCAGGATTAAGTGAGGTGGCTTGACTCCAGTTAGTGCTCTGGAGATGGGTGAGAAGTTAGCAGCAATGAGGGTGTGGGAGTATAGGGGGACATGGATAGTATATGGGATAGGGTTGCCAGTTGTATTAAGGAGATAGCTAGAGAGACGTTGGATGTCTCAAGGGGTCGATCTGGCCATTACCGAGGGGACTGGTGGTAGAACAAAAAAGTTATGAAGAAGCTGGAGGCTAAGAAGGTGGATTATTATAAGTTGGTTGAGAGTAAGGATAAAGGGAATAAGAGGACAAACAGGGAGAAGTACAAGGTAGCTAGGAATAAAGCTAAGCTTGTGGTTATGGCAGCTAAGACTGCAGTTTTTGAGAGTATATATATGGGATTAGAGGAGAGAGACAGGAAGAAGAGGTTGTATAGGCTTGGTAAGGCTAGGGGCTAGAAGGCCCATAATCTTGACCAAGAGAAGTGCATCAAAGGGGAGTATGGCAAAGTACTAGTGGATGACGTGCATGTTAAGATAAAGTGGCAATTGTATTTCCATAGAATTTTAAATGACGAGGGGGAAAAGGATATTGTATTAAGAAAGCTGGATCACTCAGGGGGATGTCGTGATTTCGTATATTGTAGACGTATAAGGGTTGAGAAAGTATTTGGAGTGACCTGTAGGATGCGTAGAGGTAGGACAACGAGGATGAAATAGACTCTGGTAGATTTCTAGAAGTATATGGGTGGGGTAGGTTTGAGGTGGATGATCGAGTTATTTAATGGCATTTTTAGGAGTTGGAAAATTCTCAAAGCTTGGAGATGGAGTACGATGATACCCCTTTTACTAGAACAAGGATGACATTCGGAGTTGCAACAACTACAGGGGAATTAAGTTGTTGAGTCACACTATGAAGATTTAGGAAAGAGTGGTCGAGAGGAATTTGAGGAGGTTTATATCTATTTCAGAGAATTAGTTTGGATTTATGCCTGGTCGCTCGATGACAGAGGCAATTCACCTTGTGTGGAGACTAGTGAAGATATATAGGGAGAGGAATAGAGACTCACACATGGTGTTTATAGACCTAAAAAAAGCGTATGAAAAAGTCCAGGTTCTTTGGAGATGCTTGGAGGCTAGAGGGGTCCTAATCGCATACATCAGAGAATTTAAGGACATGTATGATAGAGTAAACACTAGTGTGAGGACGGTAGGAGGGGATTCATAGAATTTCCCTATTTTGACAGGGTTGCACCAGGGATCAACTCTTAGTTCGTTTCTTTTTTCCTTAGTGTTGGATGTTTTGACGCGGCATATTCAAGGAGAGGTTCTTTGGCATATGCTTTATGGATGATGTAGTTTTACTTGATGAGACCCAGAAAGGTGTTAATGATAAATTGGAGGTTTAGAGATAAACCCTGAAGTCTAAAGGGTGCAAGTTGAGTAGGACCAAGACAGAGTACTTAGAATGCAAGTTCAGTGACGCTACTCATGAGGACGAGATGGTAGTGAAGTTAGATTCTCGAGTTGTTTGTAAGAAGGATAGTTCTAAGTATCTTAGGTCAATAATTAAGGGGAATGGAGAGATTAATGGGGATGTCACGCACCGTATAGAGGCAGGGTGGATGAAATGGAGGATCGCCTTAGGAGTTTTATGTGATAAGAAGGTGTCACCCAATTTTGAAGCCATATTCTATAGAGTGGCAGTCCCATCCAGCTATGGTGTATAGATATGAGTGTTGGCTAGTCAAGAACTCCCATATCCAAAAGTTAAAGGTGGCGGAAATGAGAATGTTGTTGTAGATATGTGGAATTACTATAGAAGATAGGGTTAGGAATGAGACGAATTAGGAATGAGACTATTTGGGCGACAGTGGGGGCGTCGTCGATGGAGGATAAGATGCGAGAATTGAGGTTTAGATGGTTTGGCCATATGATGAAGAGGGGCACGGATGCCCCAGTTCGGAGGTGTGAGAGATTATCCTTCGATGGTTTTAGGCGAGGCATAGGTAGGCTGAAAAAGTATTAGATAGAGGTTATTAGACATAACATGGAATAGTTACATCTTACTGAGGACATGACCTAAGATATAAGGTATGGAAAACACGAATTAGGGTAGAAAGTTAGTGCAAGTGGGTGAGTCGTAGCCTGTAGTTAGGTGTGCTTTGGGGTAACCTTTCTAGTAGTAGTCGTAGTACTTTGAACATAGGGTGGAGTCTCTAGGTAGGAGGGTTGAGAGGGGGGGCTTGCAGTTTATTAGTATATAGTACTACTTTGTCGGTACCGTATTTCTGTTATTTCATTTTGTCTCATGTTTTATCACGGCTTTATTTACTATTCTTTTTGTCTTGAGCCGGGGGTCTATCGGAAATAGTCTCTTTACTTCTTCGGAGGTGGTGGTATGGACTGCGTACATTTTACCCTCTCCAGACCTCACTAGGTGGGAGTACTCTAGATATGTTGTTGTTGTTGTTGTTGTTGTTGTTGTTGTTGTTGTTGTTGTTGTTGTTGTTGTTGTATATTCAAGCTTCAACCTTGCTTATGTATATTAAGCAGTAATATTAACACATCTAAATTTATAAATGTATAGCCAAGTTTATTTACAACTAATTTTAAAGATTACACTATAAAATTAATATTAAAAACGCAGGTAAGAAATACATAGTTGTTTTTAGTATTGGGCATAGTAATTGATATTGCCAATTTTTTCATCGGCATTTATTGGGTGAGATTTAACTCATTTGAGAGTGCGTGAAGAAAGAGAATTGGGTTTGGGTTTCTATGGAGATGTATACAGACACATTTGGAGGAAGCAATCTGGGTCATTAATTTCGTTATATGACATGTATCAGAAATCAGAAAGGGGACTGGAGGGAAGTAGTACTGGATGGGAGCCAGTCCCTGGGATTAGGTAGTGCCCTAATTTTTTACTCCTACTTACTAATAAGAGGGAAAGCACACAGCAGACCGTCAACATGTTTGTTTCAGCTGTATGCTTTCCTCACTGAAGTGTTACTTAGCTCAGTGGACAAAGTGTGACATTTCAAGCAGTACGTTTCCAGTTCAACCCTCTATGGCAACCTAATTTTTTTTATGCAGTTGTTGCTATTTATTTAATGTAAGTATTGGCTCCACATTAATTTTCACCCATTCATTGCAATAGGGCCCTTGGTGTACTAACATCTTTTTTATTTTTTATTTATATTGTGTGTCATCATTTGCATAAAATATTTTGAATAATTAAAAGGCCTTTTCCAAATAATTTATATATTTAAAAATTATGTCACAATAATTAATAATTTAAAAAATATATTAGAAAATTACAGTTAAGAAAAAATTGTTTGACTCTCAAGATTTTATCTGTCTCACATAAATTAATGTAAGCAAAAGAAACATACTTTTTTCATTTTGACTTATGTGGTAGATTTCGACTTTCAAAAGTCAAACAATTTAATTTTCACTTGAAACTATGTAAAAATACAACAAATCACAATAATTAACAATTCAAAATATTTAAAAGATGTATAAAAAAATTATGATCAAAGAAAAATTGATTGAATTACAAAATTTCAAAGATCCCACATAAATTAGGACGATAAAAATATTATTTTCATTTACAAATACTATTAATAATTAAACTGGCGTTATACTCTGAATAATATTTCTGCTATTTGACTTCATATTGTTGGGCCCGTGCTTTGCACGAGCGCTTCCTGGTTAGTGTATTAATAATAGCGAGCAGAGAAAAATGCATTGCTGGTGGATTAGACACATGAAGGATGAATAATTCATTCTTATACATAAGTTTCAGTACTTATATACCTGGTATTGGACCTGAGAGTTGGATATCCTCTGGAATCCATAAACTCAATGAGAGAAATATATACATGTCATAACCAAAAACTCCAAGAATTGCTAACCAATATTAAAACTAAAGTTATTAAAAGTACCCAAAAAATTTTGAACTAATATTTTCATTATCAATTGATTAGGGGTGTATATGGCAGGTTGGTTGGGATTTTTTAAATATCAAATTAAATTATTTTCTTTGGATTTTTAAAAATCTATAAACCAAATCAAACCAATAAAATTTGGGGTTTCCAACCTCGATTTTTTTTATTTTCTCAATTTTTTTGGATTTATTTTGATAAAGTCTTTATACAAACATATAATTAACTTGTGCTTCAAATGTTTCTTAGTCCTTGTAAGATACAACTACCTCTAAGTGTTTCTTAAAAAAAAAAACACAAAATATGAAATGAATGATGGTAATAAAACACTCAACAACAATAATAATAAAATCATATAATACAAATATTTCATATTGATAAGTTGTAATAAAAATAAAAATAATTTAAGAAAGTCGTGCTAAAATAAGTCTAGTAAGTATTAATTACATAAGTCATGGATAAATATTAAATAAAAATAAATCTAGGTTATATATTTAAGCAAATCTAAAGAATAGATATCCAATGTTAGTGACATTCCTAGTGTTTAATTGAATATTTTTGCTAGCATTAGTATCAATTTAGGTTTTATTTGAGTGCTATAAAACTTATTGGATCATTCAAATTTCTAAATTTAAACTTGAAATAATAAGTTGAAAGATAAGAATAATGAAAAAGTTTAAGAAAGATTTACAAATTACATCACAGTAAATATTTTTATGTATTAAATATTTATAAAAATGATATACATGTAATATCGGGTTGGTTCGATTTGATTTAACATTTGTAGCTAAAACTAATTCAAATCAATTATAATTGGATTTTTTCCCCAATACCAAAACCGAATCAAACAAAATCACTAGTCGAGTTTTTTTCGATTAGACTCGATTTGCGATTTGATTAGATTTGCAGTTCTGTTTATTCACCCCTACAATTGGTCATTTCTTGATAATAAAAATAAATTTTATTTTACATTTCTTAAACTCGAAATTTGAGATATTTGAAAATTTCCTTTATATTAAATTGTGATAGTATTTTAAGTGATTTTCTTGGGGTATTTATATAAAAATACTTTAATTCTAATTATCTCAAATTTAATAATGAGATGGGAGATATTTTATGTGGCAGGCATTATGCTTTTTTCCATATAATTTATAAGATAAGTTGGTGAAATTGGGTTGTCTTTTGTGTTTCTTTATTTGGACTTATGCAACAACTTCAACAAAAAGTCCATCCTTTCCCATCAAATTACAAATAAAGCCCTAATGAAATGTCCACCCTTTCCCATCAAATTACAACTCATGCCCCTAGTAAAGTGCCATTGAATGCAGTGGGGCCGTTGAACTTTTCTAAATCTCTAACTAAGAAATGATTAAGTAATTTTACAAAAACATGATTTATGTTAATTAATCATAATTAAATTTTAAAACCAAATAAAGGTTATATATTTCTTTTTATTTAGATCTTATAATACAAATTAAATTTTATTTGTACTTATTTATTTTAGCAAATTAAGAAAAACTTATTATTTTCTTCTAATATTATATCAAATTTAGATTTAAAAATTTATTCATAAAACTAATTTAGTAAAATAAATTTCTAATACATTTTTGGGACACATGTCAAGTCAACATGGAATAAGAAAAAAATTAAAATAATATTTATTATGTTGGCATAAACTGCTAATAGAATTTTGCCTTTGCTTCGGGTAAACACAATTTACATCAAGTATATATTAATAAAATTTATTAATATTAAAAGGATACAAATTTATGACATGTTTATTTTAATTTTTATAATTAATATGGTATTTTTTTTAAAAAAAAAAAAAGGCAAGAGCACAAATACATTTAAGTACTTCTTTCATTTAGATTTATATCATGTACTTTGATTAAAAATATACCTTTTTTTGTTTAGTTTTATATGATGTAGGTTGGCTAAATATTGACATGCAATTTTTTTTACTGGTTCATATAATAGAGAATTGTACTTGAAAGAAAAGAGTTTGTATTAGCATATTTGGGTCCACAACTATAGGCTTCGACGTATAGGATATTCATAAAATTAAATCTTTAAACTGTAAATATTTTTAAATATAAAAAATAGATTTTTTAAAAGAAATTGAAGAATAATATACTATTAAATTAAATAAAAAATAAAATAAATTAAACTTTTTACTCTTTTGAAAGAATCAACGGTAAAACATCTTTCCCTTGCTATACTCCTATGATTATTGAAAGTGCACCATTTAATTAAAACACTAATAGATTAGGTATTTATTTGAACCAAAATTAGACTACATATTTTTATTTTAATATTTTTTATTTTGACAAATATATAATAATATTTTTATTTTTTATAATATTGGGCTCATGCTAGCACAGGCATTCCCCTCTAGTTTATCCTAGGGACACACACACGAACACACCATCGATATGTCACACTTATCTATGTAATTACTTTGAGGCTTGTTTGATCATAAGGCCATAAATTTGTAACTTACATTTGGTGACTTATTTGTATATTTTAGGGGGTGTAACTCCAAATCTTGTAATATATTAAATTTATATTTTGATTTGTAATCTTGTACAATAGAAGAAACTAATGTTTTACTTTTGATAATCGCAAGTTTGAAAATTATTTTATTAAGACCCAAAAACTCAGGTCATGATAGCACTTATCGCCGCACAATCATGAGAAGTAAGCGAAAAATCCAAAATAGAAAAAGAAACAAAAAGTTTAATGAAAAGACAAGTTAAGCAAGAATTCTTGAGGAAAGTCAAGCCAATACAAGTACAAATATAGCAGAAGTCTAAAAGAAATATAATAAATTTCAAAACCTGATGACATAAGTGTAGAGCATCTAAACAATCATCCGAGTACTAAGTAATACAAAATCTGTCTCTGGGTCAGATGAGGTCTGAATTTGAACTTTGGAGCGCATCAGTACCTCTAAAACCTAAAATCTTTACACAAAGACCAGCCTCCACGTGTGGTACTCAAACTAGAATCTGCATTAATAGGGTACGGTAGAAGTGAGTACGGTCCACTTATACTCAGTGGGTATTATAGTCGACTGAGCAAATTAGAAAATATAATAGGTAAAGAAAATACTATGAACACGCCACTTGCAAGAAAAATTTCCAAACTGTAGCTCACGCCATCTCCACTATAGTTCTAATATATATACACCATCAAGGAAAAAGCATACACAAAAGTACAAAAGAAGATAAAAACACAGTGCGTAAACACAGAATATGTAAATGCAATGCAATGTGATGTATGGTGAAGTGAAATGGTTGAAAGTCATTGCATGACTTTCTGTATACACCAATCGAGCCTCAATGCCCCAAAAATAAGACCCCCTGGGGGTTTGCAATTCAATACTATCTCAAATTTTTACCAATCTCAATCTCATGTATCAATCTACTCGACCGACACATTCCTCGGTCTAGGCATTTTAAAGATGTCTCATTTTCTTTCAAAAATCAATGTTCCTCAATGTTACCAATATTTCATGAATGTGTATCTATATAATGAGGATATAATGATCACAATCAAATCACTGTGAAGATTTCCAATTCATTCAATACGTATACAAGTGAGCTCAGAAATTAACTGTATGTCAATAATCATGATATCAGTTCTAATTGAGCACCATTGAAATAGTCATGCATGTAAGACATCACTAATATCATATCAATCCCTAACTTGGTCATTTCTATCATAATAAGTTAATCAATGCTCAATAAGTCCTATATTATCTATTCAAGCTCCCACACGGACATCACATTAAGAAATGAGGTAGTCAAATGCTCAAATAAAGCAAAATTTGTCATATGAAACCCTCGCACGGACAACACGGAGTATATAATATCATAAGGCAACAATAATGTGAAAAAAAGTTCCCACACAGACATCACGCAATATATAATTTTCACGGCCCAAATGGCCATGAGTACAACCCACACTAATCTTTCTGTGGTAGAACCATCTAAATCGAACCATTACCCAACCACTTAGTCAATATTAAGACGATATTATCGTAAAACCAACTTAATAACAATAATCGGAGCTAATCATTATTAATTCAAAAATCAAATAAATTACTTATTGAAATCCTTAAGACCCGAAAGTCATCGTGTAAGAACTTCTAAAACAAAAATCATGTCTACAAGAGATAATCCAAGATTTAAAAAAAATAAAGAATGTCTCATTGCCCTAAAGAGGGACAAAAACTAATAGAATGATCCATGGTAGCCTAGAGACGGAGTGCTCACCCTTGGATCAAGATCCGCTATCAAATGTTAGAGGTGGGGTCATGTCTGAGACTCTGAAACACTTTCTACACTCAACAAAAGAAAAGAACAGGGTAGTATCAGTATAAATCACTATGTATGGTTAGGTATCATAGGCCAACTCAATTTAATATATCTATACAACATAAATCAAATAACAAGTACACATGCATCGTCACATAACAAGTATTCAATGAATCAAGAAATAGATCAATAATAGGACAAATAGTGCTTACAGACCAGCCACGTAACCATTAAGAGTTTCAACCATAAGGTAACCATCCACAAAATCAATAGCAATACCATAAGTAACAACTATGTCCTTCTAAATCTCACAATTAGAACACCACTAGCTCGTTATCAGTTTATTAAACCTCACAATTCCTAAATTCAACACAAATTTGTACATACATGCTAAGGGTAACTAGTCATGACCTGCAGGAAATAATCTATGTTCATATACTGTACCGGCACGGCATCCGTCCTTCATAAATAAGTAATATCAATATCATATTCATACTAGCGTAGTACCCAATTCTCCATAACCATATTAGGTATGTTTTATCAAATTCATGCTATCTCTTAGGATACAAGACGATGTACTAAGTTTACAAGTACACTTAAAATCATAAGGCAATTCCATCAAGTAAATTTTCAATAATTATTTATACAAGTCTCAACAATCCAAATATCATGAAATTTAAGTATGTCCGAAGACCAATCAACAAGCATCTAATTTAGGAGCATACTATTGCGACTCAGACGCATATGCAAGTGCATGTGATCGTACAAGTAATATAGTGATTTAGAAAATCAAATATCGTTCCCACGAGGACTAAACAACTAGAAATTTAACCAACTTTTAATTTCAGACAATGAATATTAGGTGTTGTATAGTATCAAGATGATTTTGAAATTAAGAATAAAAATATAAATTAATAAAAAAAAAAAATTATGACTAGAGCAAAGCATACAATGGTTGTAAAGAGTTATGATAAGAATTCCAGGGTTGAGGCTTCTCGAACAATCATACAAATCTCTATTCTTATAGTAGTCTAATTGGTTATCGGGTTGTTGGTTCGCAAGGTTTAGGCAAAGATCTTAGTCTCCCAACCGAAAATCTTTTATCTATTAAATATTTCAGCAACAACTCCCACAGAGATACAATAATTCTTCTAGATTCATAAAGTTATCTTCTTGCAATTGAACCAAACAAGGCTTCTAGGTATATCGCATGCTAATTCAAACCCCTTATTTTATAAAAGGATAAGAACCTTGCTCCTTAATTTCCTTGTTCTAATCTATGATTATCCTCCCGGATTCACATAGAAATATAAATTTATTATAATGGCGGTCAAGCATTAAAATAGTAAGCTCAAGAAATTAAGAACAACCCAGAACATAATCCAAAAAGAAACTACTATAAAGAATATCAAAGAGTAATCATGTTCTTGACCTCAACCCCAGAACAAGGGTATTTAGCCACTCATGTTTGAATTAAACATCAAAAATAAGTAATTAATCACACCCAAAATTACTATAAAGGTAAAGAAGTTCAAAAGAAATAATAAGAACCCTAAAAGAAAGAATTTTATATTTTTCCGTCGCTGTTATGCTTGCCAAAAGAGTTTGGAATTGTGCTCATGTTTTCCTTTTATACTTGAAAAATTTTTACCAGATGTGAAGCCTTGACTCGACGCATCGATAATCGCGTCAACAAAGCCAACGCATCTCGTCAACATTGCGTTGATGCACTGGAATTTATCTTTAAAAATCATACTAAGTCGAGTTCTTCAACACAGGACGCAACGCATTGACATCGCATCGTGTCACTGGAATTTTCTCCTCAAAATTTGGCTAAGTGTCAAAACTTTAAGCATCGACGCGACATGTTGACATCGCATCGATGCACTGAAAGTTGCAGAAGAAGAATTTTCTAAGGCACAGAACTTAAGCATTGACGCAACGCCCTGACATCGCATTGATGCACTGGAAATTATTTTTCAAATTTTGGCTAAGGCACACATATTGCCAGTCGACATGACGCGTTGAGATAGTGTTGCGTCACTAGAATTTTTCTCCAGTTCTTTTTTTCTTTTCGTCAATCCTCAGCTCTTTTATTTTCTCCTTACTCTCGTGCAACTCCATATGTTTTGACTTTGATCCACATGGTCTTCGCATCTTCGTGATGTGTATCCAATTTCCTTCGAAATTCATGGGAAATTTACCCTGTATCTCTAATCACATCGGTTAGCCACAAAACATAATTTAAGTCATAATTTAATATAATCGCATAATTTTTATTCTTAAAACAAGTCTAAATATAGGTAAATAGCGGTGTTTGGACATATAAATACGCCTAAGATCACCACCTCATACTTAAAATCTTGTTCGACCTCGAACAGTTTCAAGCAACACCATCATCAAACATTCTAATCACAACCTAAGAGTCATGCTAGTGTTGGGCGCATAAATACTTTATTTCACACTTCATCATCCTAACAGTGATATTTAATTCGTTGGCAAACTTAATATAAGCACGTAATCCTGCAACTCAATAAGTAATCCGAACTTTCATCTGCATGCACCCTGACAACAAGAAAGTTTTCTCCATATCTCTCATAATTTTTCACTATTTATCATGAGAGGAATTCCAATTTTCAATCACTCGCTCTCACAAAGAATTCATACATAATAGGTAATGAACCATAGGCTTTTCCTTAGTGTATTACTCCGCTAATAGTCGGATGTTGAAGTGGAGGAACAATAGGTCTTTTTATGGTTGTAATGCAGGCTAAGGGACAGATAGGAACTATTTGGAAAATAGTGACTAATCTCCCTAAGAACTTTAATACATAACCACATTCAATCAAAATCACATTTTGTCAACCCAACTTTTCATTTCATTATCTTTACATATCCATTGTTTCACCCCAATCTTTCTAAGCATATTAACACACTAAGGTAGGATTATTTTTCTTTTTACAACATAATTCAAATTTTAGCTTTTCTTCAAATCCCAATTCTCATTACGCAACCCTATAGTAGCCACCCTCAACCTAAGCAATTTGCCTTAGTTGAGGTGCACATTGTCCTTAATAGACCAGGGCCAAAACAGGTTCATTGTAACGCTATAACCGGGTAACAATAACTAAAAATTTCATCACATATTATTTTATAACTCCTAACCATCACAATTAAATGCACAAATTACTTCTCTAGAGCTTCACTTTCACCTTTTTCTTTCTTTGTACTTCACATTCCCCCTTATTCCATTATTTGTCTTAAAGTGATTAGGAACTATAGATCAAATTAAGGTCTATCAAAGAAAGAATTCGGATACATATAAGGTTACCAAAGAAATCAGGCTATAGGCTCAACGGGGCTTAACTAAGGTCATGCATAAGGGTAGGTAAATAAAGTCTTCACAGTTCGGTTAACAAAGAAATGCCTAAATCACTTCCTACACCTAACACCTTTTATTTCGCTATGTAAACATAGCGGACAAGTTCTAGTCATTCCTATACATGTAGAATATAAGCAAATACTCACCCACTAGATGCATTCTTAGAATTAAGTCGGATCCTTGCGGTTTCCGATATTATGCTTTATCAAATTCAACATTAAACCAAACTACACTTTTTGGGACTTACATTTAAAACATCTCATTTTGTTTCAACACAATTTCATTTATAAATAAATTAAAACATTTTGCCCAACACACCGCATTTTTCAAAGGTAACGATCAGGGTCCTATTATTTTCTTAGCTTCTTAAGACGCACTTCCCTTAAGACGGTCGTCATCCATCTATCATAGGGAAAGGCAACTAGCTATGACATTGCATGATGAAAATTGCCAAAAAGGGCACACATAATACTCGTAATCTGAAAATTTACCACAAAGGGTGAAAATAAAATACAGTAAATACTTTTAAACTAAATTTGCCAAAGAGGGCAATCATCTTGCCAAAAAGGGCAATATTGTCAACTTACAACCCACAAAACATAAAAATAGAAATAAAAATTGTTCATCCAACACAATAAAAAACCAACATTATTCAGATATTAAAAATGAAAGAGATAAAGATGAAGAAGATTAACGACCAAACACCCCACACTTAAACAGAGCACTGTCCCAGTAATAACTATAAGCATAAGGCAGGGTGGCGTCGTACTCCCTGCTCAGTTGAATGTCACCATGGCCATCACGTCATTCAACATCAGCATCATCATCATCACCAAAATCGTCACCTAAGTCACTATAATCAGACTTCGCCTTTTCCTCGGATTCATCATCAGAATAAGCCATGCGCCTCTCCTCATCTGTGGGGACGTCATCATCAATAGGCTCATCAAAGTCAAGGATAATGCGCAACAAAGTCCGAGTATGAGTTCCTAATGGGTATCCAAGCTCCACCGCACGAATTTCTTGTTGGGTGGTTGGACGCCCCCCAGTCCTCAACTACAGCATAGTTAGCCCATACATACGGGCTGTGATCTCATCAGTGCGAGCATTACGCTCAGGCATAGTCAAATTCACACCATGAGGAACTGGTTCTTTGGTGCGAAAAATATCAAGTGGCATGTCACCAACAGGCGGTAAATAATTTGCCTCCTCCTCTGGCACACCTTGTTACCTCAAAAATCTGGTGAGCATCCCACCAAACACATATCTTTGACCCTCTAAGAATCGAGCCTTCCTCATTATCGAAAAAATAATGGCACCCACATTCACATCCATATCATCATGCATCAAAGCATAAATAAGACACACCCTATCACTGGTCACCTCCATCATATGTGTCCCATAAATAAGACAGGCATAAATAATTTTGGCCCATAAACGTGCCTCCCTGTTTAAGTGGGCAAATGGAAGTGAAACATGCATACCTCCCTCTTTGTGGTGAACTCATTGTAGATCGAGTGCCGCATAGGAGATAACGGATATGCTGATAAGGTGGCTCAATGATCATTGTCTTCAATGGCTCTGGATCCACATAGGATGTGCCTAATAGATCATTAACAGTGTTTGCAGTAAAAGTTATCACATGACCACATACCTCAACCTCAAGATCTTTCGGGTTCCAGTTTGCATTAAATTCCCGCACCAGGCTTAAGTTGTATACACTCAACTGTTCAAACAGAAAACTCATGTGTTGGGCCTCTATCTTTCTCACCATAGAGGGATATTCCTTCATCAAACTCGCCCTATTGATAAATTAATCTGCTGAATATTTCAACTCTTTGTACTGAGAGTACCACTTTTGTCCTGCCACAACCACAACCTTAGTTCCAAACCTCTTTTGACCCCTAGGAACATGTGGGACTGCAGGTAATCGGTCAGATTCACAGCTCCTCTTTTGCCTGGGCTCAGATGGTCCAGCTATATTTTCTGTGGCTGCTCGACATTGTACCTATTAAACATAACAGCCCACAAATATATAAAACAAGAACCTTCAAATCTAGCCACTACTAAGTGTGAAATTTACCCCACACTTAGTTGCTAGCACAGTTTTGTATATAAATACACTAGGGTACTCAGACTTCCCCTTTTTATTTTACAAGTCCAAGCATCGGTTATTCAGTAGAAACACACAAAGACATTTCAAAGTTGGTATAATTTGCAATTTATCTACCGCTAAGGTATTGTGACATAGGTATTCACCCCACACTTAGTTTCCATCATATATTGAACATCATCATTCTAATATTCTTGAAATTTCCCCATGATTCAGCAAATCAACTTATTTATTTGGAAACTAAGTCACTTTGAAAGTGTACTTCATCACTTTAACAAGCACATAAATAATCTAATCTCGACATAGCTTATAGTAATTCATGCAAATACACCACAAGAACTCAGAGCAGTCAAAACAATTTCAATAATCCACCACCACAGATCTAAAAGTCATAGCTCAAATAAAACCCTCAACCTACATAATTATTGTCATTAATTCACCTAAACATGCCATTTATCATCTCAAGTCCACAAATCAAAACTAGTTCATGCCCTTCATCACTAAATATTTAGCATCCAAATTATTATTTACCATATAAAACAATTTTGAGTAAATAAAAGGTACAAGACTTACCTTTGAATTGTTGAAGAGAAAATAAAGGATGAATTATGCACCACAAGAATAAAAATCGATTGTCAAATTGAGGGAATTTAGGGGCGGCGGCGGTGCTAGGGTTAGAGTGAAATATGGAATAAGTTAAGGTCATATATACAAAGGGCACCCAAAATTTAATGATCAACGCGACGCATCATATATCATGTTGGAGAATTGACGTGATGCGTCATGTTTGCGTCGCTTCTTTGGAAGTAGCATAAAAAAATTAGTCTAAGTATTTCATGCATGCCATTCGACACGGCACGAGGCTTACCTCATTGATAGGACTGACACGACGCATCAGAATCGCATCGGTTTACTGGAAATAGCTTTAAAAAGATTTTCTAAGTGTAAAAATTATGCACTTCGACACGACGCGCCAAGATAGCATGCCATATTTTGGTCTTCTCCTTTTATAGTTTAGCATTTTCATAGGCGTGAAACTTAAACTCATCAAGCTCATTCAGCTGCAGTAACCGTTTCTCCCCCGCGGTAGTCATCTTAAGATTCAGCTTTTTTACAACCCAATATGCTTGATGTTCCAGCTCTACAGGAAAATTGCATACTTTACCATAAACCAAGAGATATGGGGATGTCCCAATGGGCGTCTTGTACACTGTTCTGTAAGACCAAAGTGCATCAAATTACTTCTCAGCCCAATCTTTTCTTTGTCCATTCACAGTCTTCTGAAGTATTTTCTTAATCTATCGGTTAGATACCTCAACTTGTCCACTAGTTTGGGGATGGTACACAGTAGCAACCTTGTGCCTAACACCATATTTAGAAAGAAGATTTTTGAACCAAGTATTGATAAATTGCGTACCTCCATCACTAATTATCGCTCTAGGTGTACAAAATCTAGAAAATATGTTCTTCTTCACAAATTTCAGCACCACCCTTGCATCATTAGTCAGACTAGTCACTATTTCCACCCATTTAGAGACGTAGTCAACTGCTACAAGAATGTACAGATTGCCTTTTGAAGGTGGGAATAGACCCATGAAATCGATCCCCCAAACATCAAAGACTTCGACTTCTAAAATATTGTTGAGGGGCATCTCATGACGCCTAGATATAGTACCCAACCTTTGACATTGATCATAATTTTTCACAAAAGTAATTGCGTCCCTAAACAATGTAGGCCAGAAAAACCCTAATTGCAGCACTTTTCTAGCAGTCCTCTCACCCCCATGGTGTCCACCATAAGGAGATAAATGCCAATTTTTAAGTACCTTTGAAAATTCATCCTCTGGGATACACCTACGAATGACTCCGTCTGGACCCTGCTTAAAGAGATACAGTTTGTCCCAAATATGGGCACGTGAATCATGGAACAATTTTTTCCTTTGTTGTGTGGTGGCATCAGGAGGGTACACCTCACAAGCTATCAAATTCACAATATCAGCATACTATGGGAACTCAACTACATCTAAAGACAACAACTTTTCATCAGGAAACTCTTTCTTAATACTAAGAGAGTTATCAACAACATGGTTTCAACTTTCTAGCCATGACAAGTGGTCAGCAACTTGATTTCTGCTCCTTTCCGATCTTGAACCTCGAGATCAAATTCTTGTAGTAGTATAATCCACTTAATCAGTCGAGGTTTTACATACTTCTTGTTCACAAGATACTTAACAGCAGCATGGTCAGTATAAACAATGACCTTAGTGCCAACTAAGTAAGACCTAAACTTGTTGAATGCATACACCACTGTTGGAATCTCTTTCTCTGTAATCGTATAATTAAATTAAGCATCATTCAATATTTTGCTAGCATAGTAGATCGAGAAAAATACCTTATCCTTTTTTTGACCCAAAACTGCTCCCACAACAACATCACTAGCGTCACACAACAGCTCAAACGGTAACTCCCAATCTGGTACAATCAGAATTGGTACTTCAATCAACTTCTTCTTTAGTTTTTCAAAAGCTGCTTGGCAATCATCCCCAAACTCAAACTTTGCCTCTTTCTCCAATAATTTGCACCTGGGGCTTGCAATCTTTGAGAAATCTTAAATGAATAGCCTATAGAAACCTGCATGTCCCAGAAAGCTGTGCACTCCCTTGACTGTGACTGGATGTGGCAACTTTTCAATCACTTCAACCTTCGCCTTATCTACTTTAAGTCCTTTACATGATACTTTATGGCCTAAGACAATTCCTTCCTTAACCATAAAGTAGCACTTTTCCCAATTTAGCACCAAGTTTGTCTCTTCGTATCGAGCTAGAACTCTATCAAGATTCTACAAGCACTTTTCAAAAATATTACCATACACAGAGAAATCATACATGAATACCTCCATAAAGTCTTCAATCATATCGTAGAATATCACCATCATACATCTCTAAAATATAGCAGGTGCATTGCATAGGTCGAAAGGCATACGTCTGAACGCATATATGTCATATGGACATGTGAAAGTGGTCTTATCCTAGTCTTCCAGTGCTATGATTATCTAATTATACCCGGAGTACCCATCCAGACAATAATAATAATCTTGTCCCGCCAATCTATCCAGCATTTGATCAATGAAAGAAATTGGATAGTGATCTTTTCGAGTAGCTTTATTCAACATCTGATAGTCAATACAGATTCTCCAACCGATCACCGTGTGTGTGGGGATCAACTTATTATCATCATTAGTTACCACGGTCATCCCTCTTTTTCTTGGTACACAGTGCACTAGACTCACCCATTTGCTATCAGAAATTGGGTAGACAATACCACTATCTAACCACTTAATCGCTTCTTTTCTGACCATCTCTTTTATCACAGGATTCAACCTTCTTTGTTGTTGCATTCTCGATCTATAACCCTCTTCCATGTAGATGTTGTGCATGTAAAATATTGGATTGATTTTTTTAATATTGGATATTTGCCAACATCGGATATTTGCCAACCAATCGTCTTTTTTCTCCTTTTTAGAACTGTTATAGCTTCTTTTACCTGTATATCTGATAACCCTGCAGATAAAATAACAGGCAAAGTATCTTGATCACCAAGAAAAATATATTATAAATGCGTAGGAAGAACTTTAACCAAGTTAGGAGCTTTTTTAACTGAAGGCTTGGGCGATGGACGAATTGGCCTATCACAATGGTTCAACAAGCACTTTCTTCGTCTCAATCTCAGCCAAATTCATAACCTGGACTAATTCTAATGCTTATATATCTCCATAAAGATCATAACCCATCAAAGCTCTCTCAAATGGATCATCAGATAACAGCAAATGCCAATCAAAAGCAAGATCAATAACTGATATAGACGACAACTACTCATATATAGCTGGCAGTTTCAATGCCTTGTACACATCAAAAAATTCTACTTTATCATGCGCTTGCACTGTCATTTTCCCTGTCGCTACATCAATCAGTGACTACCATGTTGCTAAGAAAGGTCATCCCAAAATAAATGGAACAACAGAATCAGCCTCAAAGTCAAGAATTACAAAATCCACCGGAAAGATTAAGGATCCCACTTGCACCAAAACATCCTCGATAATACCATTCGGCCTAGTAAGTGATCTATCCGCCAGCTGCAAAATAATAGTAGTGGGTTTGGGACTCCCAAGACCCATCTTTCGGTACCACAATGTGGGTATAAGATTTATGCTAGCTCTCAATTCACACAATCCACGTGCATAAATAGTCTGTCCAATGGTAATCTGCAAGGTAAAAGTACCCGGATCTTTAAGCTTCATGGGCAATTTGTTTTTAATCTTGGACGTACACTCTTGAGTAAATGCAACTGTAGCATACTCGGTCAACCGGTTCTTATTCGCAACTATATCCTTCAGGTATTATGCATATTTTGGCACACTTTGTAGAATGTCAACAAGAGGAAGATTCACTTGAACCTGCTTCAAAAGATCTAAGAACTTCTTGTAACTCACCTCCTCTTGATGCTTTCTTGACCTTTGAGAAAAGGGTAAGGGGAGAGTCTTCTTGTCCACATGAATTTCATCACTTGCCATTTTTTCTTTGATTTCTTTCTCTGTCTTATCTTTAAAACTATCATCAATAATTGGGGGACTAACCTGCTCCTGAACTGTCTACTTAGTTTACAGCCCACTCCTTGTTGTAACCGCATTTACCTGCTTGGGATTTATCTTTGTATTGCTAGGTAATGCTCCTTAAGGTATTGTATTTTGTGCTCTTGCAATTTAGCCCAGTTGCAACTCTAGATTTCACGTAAGCAATTATTGACTCTTCAACTCAGCTACAAACTGTGTCTATTGAGTCTTAATTTCTGTTGCAAATTGCATTTGTTGAGCCATAAATTGCTTTATTAATTCCTCCATATTGCTAGTTTGAGCAGTAACTTGATTGTTCTGAGCCGACTGTGGATTTGGTTGAACTTTTCCCTGGTACTGATTTGCATTCTGCGCCTAATTTTCACTCCATAAAAAATTAGGATGGTTACTCCAATTGGAATTATAAGTGTTACCAAAATTTTGTTGTCCCTGCCCATTTGTGTTTCCCACGTAGTTGACAAACTCTGGATTTTCAGAACATGCATCTGTTGTGTTCTCATCACTTCCGCAAACCTCAAACCAAGAATTTACCTGTTGGACTGCATTCATTGTGGTTGTTGGTTGTGTAACACCCAACTTTATGTTATTAAGATGAGTAATCATATGATTTTGCATAGCTACGATCTGTGCCTGTAATGCAGTGAACTAATCTACCTCCAATACCCCTGCAACCTTTTTAGGAGTACTCCTCGAGTCTGTATGCCAATCGAGGTTCCCTTGTGAGATCCGATTCAGCAGTGTGTACAATTCTTCATACGTCTTCTCAAGAGCCTGTCCACCTGTTGCTGAATCCAAGAGAATCTTCGTGTTTGGCTCCAATCCTTCTATGAAAGTATGCACAAGAACATCATTGGATTGATGATGGTAAGGGAAATTTCTGAGCATACCCTAAAATCTTTCCCAAGCTTTGTAGAGATTCTCTCCATCTTTCTATCTAAAACTCAAGATTTCACTCCTCAAGCGTGTCATCTTCCCAGATGGAAAGAATCAAATAAAAAACCTCTAAGCTAGATCTTCCCATGTAGTGATGGAGAGTGGTGATTCAGCATGTAACCACTTTTTTGCTTTCTTCATTAGAGAGAAGGGAAAGAGTGTCAACCTGACATAATCCGGATTCACCCCTTCAGGAATATATGTATCGTTGATTTCCAAGAAGGTTTGTATATGCTGCTTTGGATCTTCGTGTGAAAGGCCATGAAATTTCCCCTCTGAATTCAGAAATTGCGCCATATTCTGCTTTAATTCAAATCGACCTCCTGGTTCAGGCTTTAGAATATTGATCGTCACATGGTTCGTGATTGGGATTACCACCTCACAAACAGGTCTAGCAGTTTGTTAAGTAGGAAGAACTAGAATAACAGGAATGATAGGAGGTGGAAAATTCCCAACATTTGGATCAACCGATTTATTTCGTTTTTCAGCCATTCATCGCCTTTGTTGAAAGATTTGCTCTGGTTCTGCAAAAGGCTCTACCAGTTCTTTATCTCTCGCCAGTCCTGGATTCAGCTAAACCTGCAAAAATTCAGCCACTAAAATCAAGTTGTTAACACCTAAACTTAATATAAAAAATAAAAAATTTAGCAATTTACTAATTATATTAGTCCCCGGCAACGGTGCCAAAAACTTATTGCGACTCAGACGCACACGCAAATACACATGATCGTTCAAGTAATATAGTGATTTAAACAATCAGATATTGTTCCCACGAGGACTAAGCAACTAGAAATTTAACCAACTTTTAGTTTCAGACAATGAGTATTAGGTGTTGTATAGTATCAAGATGATTTTAAAATTGAGAATAAAAATGTAAATTAATAAATAAGAAATAAAATTTTATGACTAGAGCAAAGCAAGCAATGTTTGTAAACAGTTATGATAAGAATTCCAGAGTTGAGGCTTCTCGAACAATCATACAAATTTTTTTCTTATAGTAGTCTTATTGGTTATCGAGTTGTTGGTTCGCAAGGTTTAGGCAATGATCTTGGTCTCCCGACCTAAAATCTTTTATCTATTAAATATTGCAGCTACAACTCCCACATAGATATAACAATTCTTCAAGGTTCATAAAGTTATCTTCTTGCAATTGAACCAAACAAGGCTCCTAGGTATATCCCTATCCTAGATGCTAATTCAAACCCCTTATTTTATAAAAGAATAAAAACCTTACTCCTTAATTTTATTGTTCTAATCTACGATTCTCCTCCCTGATTCACATAGAAATATAAATTTATTCTAATGGCAGTCAAGCATTAAAATAGTAAGCTCAAGAAATTAAGAACAACTCGGATGATAATCCAAAAAGAAACTACTATAAAGAATATCAAAGAGTAATCATGTTCTTGACCTCAACCCCAGAATAAGGGTATTTAGACACTAATGTTTGAATTAAACATCAAAAACAAGTAATTAATCATACCCAAAATTAGTATTGAGGTAAAGAAGTTCAAAAGAAATAATAAGAACCCTAAAAGAAAGAATTCTATGTTTTTCCGCCGCTTCTATGATTGCCAAAAGTGTTTGGAATTGTGCTCACGTATTCCTTTTATACTTGAGAAAATTTTACCAGATGTGAAGCCTTGACATGACGCATCGATAATCGCATCAACAAAGCCAACGCGTCGCGTCAACATCGCATTGATGCACTGGAATTTACCTTTACAAATTGTACTAAGTCAAGTTCTTCAACACACGACGTGACGCATTGACATCGCATCGTGACACTGGAATTTGCTCCTCAAAATTTGGCCAAGTGTCAAAACTTTATGCATCGACGCGATGCATTGACATCGCGTCGATGCACTGAAAGTTGCAGAAGAAGAATTTTCTAAGGCACAGAACTTATGCATCGACGTGACGCGTTGACATCGCATCAATGCACTAGAAATTGTTCTTTAAATTTTGGCTAAGGCACACATATTGCCAGTCGACGCGACGCGTTGAGATAGCATCGCTCAATGGAATTTTTCTCCAGTTCCTTTCTTTATTTTCGTCAATTCTCAACTCTTTTCTTTTCTCCCTACTCCCGTGCATCTCCATATGTTTTTTACTTTGATCCATATGTTCTTTTGCATCTTCATGATGTGTATCAAATTTCGTTCCGAATCCATGGGAAATTTATCCTGTATCTCTAATCACATCGGTTAGCCACGAAACACAATTTAACTCACAATTTAATATAATCGCATAATTTTTATTCTCAAAACAAGTCCAAATATGGGTAAATAGCGGTGTTTGGACATAAAAATACGCCCAAGATCACATACACTCAACTAAATTAAGTCTAAACTCAAATTAAATTGTAACCTACCTCAACCAAAGAATTAGAAAGCAAGCTACTTTGCAAGGGCCTTACCCTTCTGTAAAGCTTCCAAATGGTCAAAATCTATTCAAATACATAATACTCCTGCAAATACAAACTAGCATGTAAAATTTAAGCAAAAACTGATCATTATTTGACTCCCAAATTAAGAATTTCTAATCTACAAATCCTAATCAAATATATAAATTCCTTGAAATCATAACTGTCGATGACTGTGTGGAAACCCAAGGCATAAAACTAGAAAATGTAGCATTCCAAATTCAACCATTAACTTATTATTATTATTCATTATTGTTCAATCATTAACTTAGAATTAGCTTTTATCATTATTAAGAATAATGTGCTAGTAATATGCCTATTGTAACAGCACAATAACATGAAAGTTAAATTGTTTTAACAATGACTTCCTAGTATATGGGTTATGTACTACTGCATTTGACATTAGAATTCAATTTATTCCTTATCATTATGGCCTAATGATGAGAAATTATCATCTCGGCATTAATGCCCAATCATTAAGGCCATAATTTCTTCATCATTGTCGTGTCCCCTGAGCCAATATGAACTAATAAAATATGGATACTATACAACCAACTTTAAGGGAATTATTTGTATCCTAGCAGCCATTAAAATCAGAGATCTCGCCTAAAATCGTCGTTGCCTCAAGCCGCACAGTCCAAGCTTCTCAAAGAATCCTCTTATAATTTAGTTGTTGTTGTTGTTATACAAATGAGTTAACCCTACTTTTAATTAATTTGAACGTGGGTTATGTGATATAGGGAAAAATTATGGGTTTTACCCATTAGCCTACTAATTAAATTAATTATTTAACATATCCGAAACTTTTAATAAATCCTCAAAATTTGTCGACAACCCATAAAAATAAATCAAATATAAAACTTGACCAAAAAGTATATTCCAAACCTATTGAAAATATTAAAAATACTAAATCGAGGTCACCTTGACCCAAAGTTGACCATGATCGAACTTAACTTTCTTAAAACTAAATAATCCAACAAATGACTTAAATTACTTTTGAACACCTCAAGAATTGGTCTACCCATCCCGATAAATCATAAGCCACGTACACGTGAGGGTCAAAAATAAAATTATTGAAGTTTTTCGAGGTCTTACACTTACATTGTATTTTTTAAACTTAAAATTATATGAGTTTAATAGGGCCAAAATATTGTGCTTTTAATCATTTTTTCGAATGGGTCAAAACCCTTTTAATGAGCGCTAGAAACTGATGAACAAACAATGAAATTGCTAAAGAGGAATGCCAGTATGTTGTAGGGGAAATCAAATATGTACAATGTGGTGGCGTTACTGCTTTTATAAGTATTAATTCTCATACTTTGATAACCAAGAATTATATCCTCTTAACTAATAGAAAATAACTATTTAAATGGTATTTAAGAGTAAAAGAGTAATGCCAAACGTTATTTCTAGGTGGCTTCACAATGGCTACCGTCGTTTATTGATTTCACTTTCGAGCGCATGAGCTTTCATCGAGTTATATCCATACAAAGTGAAATGTATCATATGTTTCGATGTATTAATAGTTCCCTTGTTCTCTTCCACGTATCATCATCCAATATGACCACATGTCTTGCCTAATTTTATTGTAGGAAAATTAGGCCCACCCGTAAGAGTGCTTTTTGGGCTCATTAGGGTAATTAAGTGTCATGACCCAAAAATAGACACGTGATGGCACTCACCGTACCCACCGGAAAAGTAACCTAACCCCACCCAAAGAATAAGAGTTAAAGGAAATTCAAGAACAGAACCAGATATATCAAAAAAGACGAAGGTATCTTTAATGCGAAAGCAGGAACAACATAAATGAAGAGAGATCCAGGTAAGCTTGAAGTCTACCAGCACTATCTCAATCTCCGCAACATCAAAGCTGAAAGAAAATAATCTACAAGCTGCTACTCGGTCCAATACATGCACGGGGGTGCAGAAAACATAAAAAGGAAAAATGAAGCTAGGGGGAGTACGAAATCACATATACTCAGAAAGCATCGTCGATAGCCAGCCCTAATTCAAAGTGATGGCGGGAACCACCATCCCTATTATCCAAGGTTTCCCAAACTATTTATAACCCACAAATATATCACTTCATCCTATTAGAGTACTCAACGCAACAGTCACTATAGTTACCAAGAAAAATATAGGGTATACACGTTAATCTAGGTGAGTCAGCACTATTCCTCTCATGATCAATAAATAAGAAAAGTTATTTATGAAGAATACTCACCGACACGATACTAATAGTCTTAATCAATTACAGTCAATCAAATAATATGGGTTAAACATTGGGAGAGTGTACATATATATATATGAGTGTATCTCATGCTACCAAAAAAGTGTTACACAACTATCTCTCCTATCAAGTTACGATCATACCTCAAGTCTCATAGTATATCAATCTCTCCAATTAGTATAAAATGATATAAGACAATGTAATAAAATGAAATGAATGCTCAACACAAATCACAAAACAAATTTCTATGATAGCAATATATACAAAAATAAATATTAATACAATATCAAACTGAACTAAGGAATGTAATACAATGCAATAGAATGATGATGACTGGTGAAACTTATCGCATGACTTTCTGTATACACCCACCGAGCTCACATATACTAGGTAGGACTCATGGGCGTTCGCAATTCATGTACTCATATAATCATAATGTTTTATCTCGAATCAATTGTACCAGCATATCCCTCGATATAGGCATTTATAAGGTGTCGTATTTTCTTATAAAAATTCGAGTGTCTCAGTGGTACCAATGTCTCAAGAATATGCATGGGTGATATGAGGATGTAATGTGCACAATCAAATAGTATGAAGATCAAAATCTATTCAATACATGTATAAGTAAGCCCATAATCAACTCAATATATCAGTAATTCAAGATATAGTTTTTCACTTGGCACCACCAGAGTAAATAGTCATGTAGTCATCAATAATATCATTTTCAACCCATCACTGGGGCATCACTATAATGATCATGCAATTAAATGCACAAATAAGGTTTACAATGTCTAGTCAAGCCCCCACTCGAACGACACAATGATAGATAATGTCTATGATGAAAAGTCAAGTCCCCACTCAAGCGACATAATAATAAATAAGTCACTTAATGCACAAACATGACCAATAATATCTAGTCAAGCCCTTACTCGGGTATTACAAAAATATATCCTCTCAAATCAACAAGCAATAGCATATAAACACTACTCTGACACGTGATCATAGATAGTTATTCAAGTCCAAAAATATGTTCTCATAAGCTCCTATGGGCAACAAGAAATAAACAACAATCCCGATAACAATATATCGCGGAACTATTCAAACCAAGTTTGTTCCAAACATTAAATCTCATCAACTAATATAAGTCTGATTATACTCTAAGTATTCTCTAAAACTTGATTATTCCGCCATTATAAATATGACAGAATTGTCCCATGGAGGTCACTAAAACCCAATCATCATAATATAGTCCTCTGGATAAGATTCAAGATCTAAAATATGTATCCGACATAAATTATTCAAAACACTATGTTATCTATCTATAACCTACTCTAAGGATAATTACAAGTAGTAATACTAACTAATCAAGGCAATAATCTAACTACAACCCATTAAAGACTCCGATACCCAAGGAGATGTTTGTCATTTCATCTAAGCGGGACCCCAAATCCTAAGCAAATCACAACATACAAACAAACAAGCATATAACGCATAAATACTTTGAAAAAAATCAAGGTACATCTCAACTTGCCTTGAATGAAAATTCGTCAGTTCAATATCCAAAGCCTCAATCAAAAGCTCGACTCCCTTGAATCAACACCAAACACGTTCAATCTACTCAAAAATGACATCTATGAGTCAAAAGAAAGCTAATGACACCCACATTGACCCTATTTACGATGGGTCCAAAACGAATTTGAAAAATGAGTTTGAAAAAGAAAGGGGTAGAACTAAATTTTTTTAAAATTTCCCAAAGTTATAGGGTCTACAGGAGAAAATCCACGTGAAAATGGGTTAGAAACAAGGTCTAAATTGAAGAAAAACCTTTTTAAAATTTTATTAATAAAAACACTAAATTTTCATTTTAAAATCAAGATTAAAGAGTTTTTTGATGATATAAATCAATGAAAAGTAATGAAATTAAGATTTCAGAGCTTACCCAAACTGAAATGGTGAATAAAATCGTAAAAATTGCTCAAACCTGAAGCTCAAATATCAAAAAATGGTGAAAATTTATGGAATAGGTTTATATACTAGTTGGCCGCTATAGCGGCTAAATCACTACTAAAATAGTCACTGCAAAAGCGACCCTTGGGCAGTTAAACGGCCTCCGCTTAAGAAACTACACTAGTTGATGCCCTGCACCAGCAACTTAGCTAAAGGCTAAGTTTTTTATTAGACCCTCAAAATTCATTTAAAATTCTACTAGTACAAATGAACTATGCTACTAGGCTAATTTCAACATCACGGACTGGATCGCAACATCAGACTTTTGCAAAAGTATTATCTTTACAAAATTAACTCCCGAAATTCTATTTTATTATTTTCCCAACGAAGGATCGAAATGAGATTTAAAAAGTTCCAAAATAGGACCAACACTACTACTAATCCAAATTCGACATTCTAGATCTGATGGCGAAGTCCAAATTATCATCCGACACTCGGATCAAGAAATTTTGACCGAAGTCAACTATTGACTCTTAAAGCTTCAAAATAACCTCAAACTCACTTAAAACCTTTTCGAAGGCCTTGGAAAATGTATCAACCATCTCCACACCCCAAAATCAATATGTAGCAACTATGAAAAAGGGTATAATGATCCACACATGGAATTTTTTAATTTTCACTGTAAGGGTCATTACATTAAGTTAACCTATTGTTTTCCTATATAAGCACGTAAAAGGTATATTATTAAAATACAGAAATATACAAGATACTGAATATATATACACAGTATTTGTCCTCCTTCATATTCTCTTTCCCAATTATAAGGGCTTAGGTTGTGATATAGGGGGTTGCTTCAACACAGTGTGACAATCACCGCCTAACAGTATTCCCAACTACAATTAAACTAAGTTTTTCGCTTTCGCTTCACAAACAACAAGTAAGTTCTCGTTGATGGTTTATGTATAATCTAATTAGTTAGATTATTTTTTATGTGTTTGTAAACTCTTCGGTTGTATCAATAGTCAAAGGTTATTTTTCTGGTTTTGAAAATATAGAATTGTGTTTCTAATTTTTCAATGCAATTGGGAATGATAATTTTCTGGGTTAGCTACATAACTTAACAAACATAGGCTCCTAATTATCTTTTTTAGTCTAAGTTTCAATTAGTTACAATCCATAGTCTCTCTTGTCAATTAAATACAATCAATAGTCTCTCTCCTTTATTTTCTCCCTTAATTTTCTCTCTTTCTTTATCTCCTATTTCTCTTTCTTTTTTTCTTTTCCAACTTTTCTTCTTTTTTTTCTTTTCTTTATTTTTGTTTTCTCTTTCTTTTTTCCTTTTTCCTATTTTTTCTTTTTCATTTTCCCTTGTTTTTCTTTTTTCGTTTTTTTTATTTTCATTTTTCTTGTTTTTTTATATTTCCTTTTTCTTGCAATCTTTTTTTGTTTTGTTTTTTTCTTTTTTGTCATTTTTCTCCTTCTTTTTTTAACCATTTTTTTTATATTTTCTTTTATTTCTCTCATTTTGTTGTTGTTGTTGTTGTTGAATTTTATATTTTATATTTATTTATATCATACTATCTATTTTAAATAAATTTATTATTTGTAGTTGAATAGTTTAACCGTGAATATGTATAATTTATCATTTGTATTTGTATACAAATAAGTATATCGATTAATTATATTTGCTTAAGTCTAAAAGATATAAACGTGCAATGTGTCATTCAATGTAAATGTGTCGTTAGTATTTGTACTTCAAATTTATCATTTATATTTGTATATAAACAAATATCATTCGTATGTGTATGGTTCAAGTTGTATAAATTTGTGTCATTTGATACAAATATAACATTTGTATTTGTATTAGTTAATATTTGCATTTGTATAATTTATTATATGTATTTATATTTTTTGGTTTAAACCATCCAGTGTCCGGTATCCGCTTTTTAGGAGTCCGACTATATCCGGATTCGCCCCGCGTCGGGCCCCATTTGGGAGGAGAGCTCCCAACAGAGTGTTTGTCCATACCCAGGGTCGAACCCTCGACCTCTGGGTAGGTTGGAGCAGCCCCTTTCCTCTACGCCACCACTGTTGTTGGTTGTATTTATATTAATCAATTTGTATCAATAAAATACAATTTGTATCAATGAACATAAATATAAGTGTCTGTAGTAAAAAAATTAGCAATTTTTTCAATTATTAAAAATATAAATGATGTTGTCAACTACAAATTCAAATACAAACAAATAAAAAAATGAAATTACAAATACAAAAATAATATGCAGTCAACTTACAAATACAAATACAAAATAGTTTTCTAAAAATACAAGTGCATCAATAAAAATAGAATACCAATACAAATACAAATAACATAAAACCATAAAATACAAACACAACATACAGTAGTCAGTTATAAAATACAAATACAAAGCAGTTTTTAAAAATACAAGTGTGAATTGTATACAATATAAATGATGGTGTGAACTATAAAATACAAATACAAGTGTGAATTATAAAATACAAATACAAAGATGAACTATAAATAAAAATACAAATACAAATACAAGCATAAAATATAAAATACAAATACAAATATAATTGTACAGTGAATATAAAAATATAAATAATAGTGCGAATACAAATACAAATACAATAAGTAATTATGGTATATTTGTTATCATCCATGACTTGTGCTCGAGTAGCCATTGTTTTCGAAAATATAAAAAAATGTAAAACAGAACAATAAAATGAGAAAGAAAAAAAGTACAAAAAAGAAAACCAAAAAGGAAAAAAAAAGAAGAAGAAACAGAAATAGAAGCTAGAGATAGAAGAGAGAAAAAAACAAAAGAAAAAAAACAAAAAAAATAGGAAATAAAAATAGAAAAAAGGAAGAAAAAAAAGGGGGAAACGTGAAAAGGAAAAAAACACAAATAAATAAAAAAAGAAAAAAATAAAAAGATAAACAGAAGTTTGAGATTGAAGAGCAAAAAACGAGAAGAAAGAATCGAAAAAAGAAAACAAAAATAGAAACAAAAAGAAAAAGAAAAAAAAAAGAAAAAAAAACAAATGATGGTAAATAAAAATATAATGCGTGATTATGATATTTCCATCATCATCCATGACTTGATTTAAACGTAGCTATATTTTCTGAAAATATAAAATACAACCCAAAAAGAAAAAAAATGAGAAAGAAAGAAAAAGAAAAAACAATAAAAAGAAAAAAAGGAAGAAAAGAAGAGAAGTAATGGCTAGAGAAAAAAGAGAAGAAAATGAAGAAAAAAATAAGAGAAATAGAGGTTAGAGATAGAAGAGAGAGAAAAAGAAACTAAAATGATTAAAAGAGAGAGGGGGGGAGGGGGTTATGAATTTTAATTTTGAAAGTTAGAATAGGACACTCCTATTTAATGAAACATATACTATTTTCTGTAAATGTTCCTTCTAAAATTGGGATAAGGCTCAGTATATATCAAAATGGGACTCTTCTTTCTTGACAAAATTTAAAAACAAATATTACATAAATCCCAACAAGTGTATTCCTAATTACTCCATATTTCTACTCTAAGATAATTATAAATAATTTCTTATTTTATAATTTTTGGATACATAATTTGCATCCGTATACATAATTTTGTTATTGAGATACATAATTTTGAACTTAAGAATATAACAGTTAATTACTCCATTTTTGCTCGGATACATAATTAGCACTCGAATGCATAATTTTGATTATCGAGATACATATATTTTAGAAACTATTTGATCGAGGTACATAATACATTAAGGCTGCATTTATTTTTTTTAAGATTCAGAGGTCTGAATCTGAATGCACGTCTGAATGATTAAGATGTTGTCTCTAGATCTGAAAACTGAATGATTAAGATTGTTTGTTTTTCAACATCTAAATATGCAAAAAACAATATTTGTGTATATAATAAAATAAAAAAATATAATTCAAATAAAAAACTAATTATATATCAGAAAAGTATGTAATTTAATACAATAAAATTATTATTTGCTTAAAAAAAAATATTTATGTTTGTTAGTGATAGTGGAGATGGTTTATAATGGGGGTTACAGTGACAATGATAGATGTTAGTGATTAATAATATTGGTGGTGATAAATGTGATGGTGGATATTGTAGTGACTGTTATGATGGTGGGGGTTGATAGTAGTGGTGGTGGTGGTTGTGATATGACGTTGCTTGACGTTAGTAGTTGGAGTTGTTGATTGTGATGGCTAAAAAATGAATGCATGATGGTTTGATAATGTGTTGGTGCTAGTTGGAGATATTTTTAGTTGTGATAGTGGAGATGGTTGTTAGTAGAGATAAATTGTAGCGATGATAGTGGTTGAAGTGATGGTAGAGGCGGAGTTACTAATGACAATGGTGGTGCCGGCCAAAGAATGTGCGGAGGTTTTGATGTATTAGTGATAGTTAGCGGTGGTGCTAGTTGTAATAGATGAGTTGATCGATAGTAGGGATCGACCGATAGTGTTTGAAGATGGTGGTGCTATTGACGGCGATGGCGGCGGAGAATATAATTAGAATAATAGAGGTAGTAGGTGTGGTAGCTGTTGACAATAGTGGTTGGTAGCGGTATTTGTTGCCGATTGTGATTGTGATGGTGGAGGTAGGTGGTGGTTGACAATGGTGGTGGTGGTAGAGATGGTTAGTGGTGGTGACAGATGATTATGAATAGAGTGGCAGTGAGTATTATCCAACACCAGAATACCTCTTCAGACCTATTAAGACTTGATTGTAGATCTGAATGATTAAGACCTATTCAGATCTATTAAGAGCTAAAATCTTAATAAAAACAAATGCACTTAATGGTCTGAAGTCTGAATCATTCAGATTCAGACCTCCATTAAGTGCAAACAAATGAGCCCTAACTAGATCAAAGGGAGATACGTAATTTTATGTGTTTGTGGATGTATTTGGTTGTCTAAAAAAAGGGGATCTAGGTAATCAATAAAAAAGGTAGGAATTTTATGTAATTTAATAAAGATAAATTGTGGTGTTGTGTAATTTTTTTAATTTAAAAGGAAGAATGGGTTGAAAGTCACTTTTAAAAGGATTATTATTTGGAAAAATGACACTCTATAACACTTTTTAAAATAAATGGTCCAAGTTTGATATTTTTAAAAAAAGTGGCCAATCGGGTATACTATTTTCACTTTATAGTCATTTCCTAATTTGGGTCATTTTGACTCATGTAGTTCAGATACAGTCCATATACAATATGATACAGTCCAAATACAATACTGATACAGTTTTCAACTTGGGTCATTCGACCATTTTAAAAACATTTCAGTTTTTTTGCTATAAATTTTTAACAGAAAAATATTCTACTTTTTTTTATTGTTCAAAAATAATAATTAAATATAATTATATAAAAATGATATAATTTTTGTATAGAATATGTATCTATATAATATATATATAAATATATATATATATATATATTTATATATATATATATATATATAGAGAGAGAGAGAGAGAGAGAGAAATTATATAGTTCTATCAAATATATATATGTATAAAATATATAGAAAGTGTATAAAAATTATATAATTTTTGTATAAAATGTGTAAAGAAAATGTATTATTGTATAAATTGTGTATCGAAACTATATAATTTTCTTATAGAATGTTTAAATGTATAAGATATGTATAGAAACTATATAGAATGTATGTAGAAACGATATAGAAAAAGCCAGCAAATTGAAATGGCTAGAAACTGGAACTTAAATTTCATGATCATTTTCGTAGAAATAGTTTAATTTGAAGTGTCATTTCTATCCTTTCCTCGTATTATTTTGTGTTAGGCGTATGGCTTGATTAAAATTAATAATTTTCCTAAATAAATTACAGATTTAAGAGTGGCCACTTGGACCTAATTTATGAATATCAATTTAGTGTTTATATCTAAAAAATAGGTCATAATTATTTTATTATCTCAATTGCTTAAATTAATTATTTGTCGAACATATTTACATGCAATGTTAATTAGTTTAACCTTAGAATTATTTGCTACTTTTGATGAGCATGATTAAAATGTTAATTTGATCAACATTAATTTTTTTCTTGATAATCATGTGTTCAACACTTTAGCATGCATAATATGTTAATTAGCTAACATATTTACATCAACTTCCCATGAAATAAATGTTAATTAGTTTGACATTAATTTAACGGTAATATGTTCAACATGCATAATATGTTAATTAGTTTAATAATTTAATATCAATTTAACATAAATAATGTTAATTAATTTAACATTAATTTTTATGAAGATGTGTTCTACATGCAAAATATGTTAATAAATTAATTCAATATTAAAATTTTCGTGTAAATTTTTTAGCATGTAAAAAATGTTCATAAGTTAGACATTAATTTTATTGCATGCTTATAAATAAGTTAATCTATCTAACTAGTGATTCATATGGGATCATAAAAATCATAATAGACAAATATTTTGTTCTAAATAATATTGAGACACTTTGCTAAGTAATTGTTCAGGTTAATTTTCATAATATTTTAACTTTTGGATGATGATTGAAAATATAGTGAACTTTCAACTCCATGATTAATATATGTTTTTATTAGCCTAATCAATTGATGCATAGTGTCATAATATGTACTTGTGGTGAATATAGTATCTTGCATTATTTTATTTAATGATTCTTATTTTTTGTTTTGTTAAAGAATGGCGATGCATCCAAAAATATTGTTATTGAGCTCAACAAAGGGTTGAAACTCAGAAGTAAGAATTTTGAGACTTGGAGCTTAAAAGTTCAGTATATGCTAGAAGAGCAAAAGACTCTCGAGACTATTTATCATGTAATAAATGATCCTGAAAATAGCTACACGGATCGACATAGGTGTGATCATGAAACTTATTATGCTTGAAAGAAAATGAACTCTACCGCTCGCATTATGTTTCTAAACTCCTTGAATGATGACATCCTAAAGGAGTTCAAGGATCACCAAAAACCTATGGAACTTTGAAATGCTTTAAAGAACAAGTTTAGTACTTGTGCAGAGTTAAGATCACTCAGGATCAAATTTGACTCATATAAAAAATGCCCAGAACATTCAATGAAAACACATCTGAGGCAAATGACAAAGATGATCAGAAAGTTGAAAGATGTCGGTCATGTGTTCACTGACAAATAATAAATTCAAGCAGTAATACGATCTTTATCTAGTTCTTGAAATTATGTGAAAATTTATTTAATTGATAATCAATTGATCACAATTCTAAAAGTTGTCCAGAGACATGTTGAGTTAGAAGAGGAATAACTTAGGGTTGTAGAGTGATAACGCTCAAATTACACTCTTGAATGGGTGTAAGAGATCGTTGTCAATATAAAACCCAACTAGGTTGGGGTCGAATCCCACAAGGAACAATGTGAGTGGCGATTAAACTAGTTTGAAACTAAAGCTACAAGTTAAATTCAAACAATCGATATAAAAAGATAAAATGGGGTTTTAAGGTTCACAGAGAGTTAATTGTCACTTTTAATATTTTAGTGTTTGAAATCAGTCTAAATGGGAAACCAGAGTTATGTTCACCATGGGTTTCGGGAATTGACAGATACTTGATATTACTTAGGACTCTTGGAGTAAGTAGAAACAACAAAATATCCCTGTCGACGATACTATCTGACTTATCTCTCGATCTCACTAGAAAATTTATTATCTAATTCTCTCGAACTTAGATAACTTATCTATTTCCAATAGGATTTTATCTCAGGTAGATCAATCCAGTTACGACATTGATCATTAAACAGAAGTTTGGTAGTTTCCGAGTCCCTGTTGATAATTCACAACCTCTAGTTTATTTCTCCGTTAGAAGCAAATAAAACCTAAGGCATAACCTAATGTTTGCAACCAGTAGATTTCAGTTAAAACAATAGAAATTTAAGACGTCCTACTACTCTTTGAATCCGTTAAATACCTAGTAACCTATCAAACCCTAGTCCACGGATCCCAAACTCCGGCTAATGGAATTAGTCGCTCATGATTTGATAAACGAAATAACAAGTTGAATTCATGATAAACTTACGAACGGATGAAAATCAGCAAGTTGTTTCTTCAATTTAATCCCCAAAATAGGAATCCACAAATAGTTGATAAGTGTTGAAGAAAATAAAACTCTCCAAAACTAAAAAAAGAAAAGAACTTTTTTAAACCCTAAAAGATGTTATTTATACTAAAGCCTAATTAAGAAAATAAAATAGCAAATTCAATTAATTCTCGGATTAGGTGACGCCCAAGCTGACGCCGCGTCAAGAGTCCAACGCCCTATCACGGATGGCGTCAGACTTGCTCCAGTTTCTTCAATTCTCTGGCTTAGGCTGACGATGACTCTGACGCCGCGTCAAGGATCTGACGACGTATCATGAACGTCGTCAGATGTCTTCTTCTATCGCTGATTTTCTACTTAAGGCTGGCGCCATTCTTGACGCCTTATCACCCACTTGACGCCACGTCACAGACGTCGTCAGAACTGCTTCTCAACTCCAATTCCCTGGTTAAGGCTGACACTGTTTCTGATAGGCTATCACAAGGCTGAAGACTTATCACGGATGTCGTCAGCCATGTTTTTTTCTCTTTTGCTCAGATTTTTAACTCTTTTGCTCTATTGTCATTTATTTCCATTCCTTCAGCCTTTTACTGCAATATCATGAGCAAACACATCAAAACAACAAGAGTTGCTTCAAAATTCACAACTATTTTGAGCTAAAAACATTAAATGTGTTAGATTTTTCTCACATATCAACACCCTCAACTTAAAACAATTGCTTGTCCTCAAGCAACAAACTAACTAAGAGTATACAAAGTACAAGTTGGCAGCTAACTATTCATATTAGTTCAGAATATATGCACCATCTCCAAGGTCAGTCAAATTAAGAGCAATTGTGTCTAGTATTGAAAATACCCATGCAACTCACGAGGATCAAGATATGGCAAGAATTTTAGCAATAACAACCCAGCACATACCTAAATCACACTATTCGAATAAGGCAGTGATTAGCAACATACCTAGTGTGCCCTCACAACAAAGAAATCCCTTTTTCACTCATGTCAGAATTTACATACATAAACATAGGGATAAACACAAAACTCACTCTCAGAACGAAGCTCCAACATGGCGCATCAAATTCCATAGGCTTGCCTTATAGTCAGTACCCAAGTCGTCAGACAGGTCAGTTAGGATCACTATAGGGATTTTCTTAAGCTTGTAACGTAGGCTGGGAGCTGGTATGATATTCATGGATATTTCAGAGTGACTATGCCTCCTTGACACAACACTAAACTCTTGGGGTTTCAACTCCCAACCTTCTTTTCTTCCTCTCTTTTATTGATCACACATGGTCAAGATGGATGCGGTCTTTTCAATTATCACATTATCTTTTTATCATCTTTTACACAACTTTCTCATTTCTTATTTCTTTTTCACCGCACCCAACTTTTTATTCTTTTATTTTATTTTTCCTCTCTTCATACTCATTTTGTATCACGCACCTCTATGATAGCCACCCTCAACTTAGGTTGTTTGCCTAAGTCAAGGTGCACAGTGTTCAAGGAGGACCAGGAACAAAACAGGTTCATTGTGATGTAAATGGGAAGGTGAGAGGTGTCGTAGAAAGAAATAGGCTAATTAGACTCAAAACAGGGATCAAGAGATGTTATGCACATAGGGAAGATCATTTTGGCTAAAGTGGGCTAAAATAAAAATGGCCTATGATCCTTTCCTAACTCCTATCCTATGACCATGGCAAGACTAACAGGGAAAGTTCTAGATTCAACACACGAGAACTGAGTAAGCCCTTACACACACAAGGCACACAAGTATCTCGCATATCACTACATATCCAGTTCATGTACTTGTTTAACAAAGGTTATTCAGTTGCCAGACTAATGCCACAAAAAGATACACCGCGGTCACAAATGGATGCAATTCACATAGTAATATATCAGACCAATGGAGAGGTGCTCAAAAATCTCAAAAACAAGTTAACTGCCTTAGTTACTTGTATTTCTCCTAGTCAGCTATAATACATCACAAAATAAGAGCAATACGCCTAAACATGTTGGCTCTACTAGGAACAAGACTCCGGGAAAAAAAGGTACGGCAATAAAAATCCTAGGAGGACATCAACACCCACAAGTAGCCCCATCACCCTCAACTTAAAATCATGCAATGTCCCCAATGCGTCAAACCAAAACAAGAGAGTTAGAAACATACCTGTGGCACCATGGGTGCGAAGATCTGATGTCAATCACATAATACGAATACAAATAACAAAATACCTTGGGTTGTCTTCTAAGAAGCGTCTAATTTAGTGTCGCCGCACGACAACATCCAATCATCCTTTATCCCTCCACTTTGATGATTTAAATTATCGGCCCATCTTTTAGGTTCGTTGGGCAAATGTGAGGGCATGATAAGGAATGTTCTATCATGCCACTTCGAAGACTTGAATCGATTGCCCAATTTTGCATTGAACTTTCTTGTGGGCTCATTGGGCAACGATGAGGATCTTAAAAAAGCCACTAAATGGATATCGATCTTTAAGCTTCTTGGCCTTCAAGACTGGGGTTGTAGTATACCCTTTTGGAAAGATAAACTCCAAAATGTAAGAATTTTCCTCCTCATTTTCAAAATTCATCATTTGCTTGGGTGGTTCAACTTTCTTTACATCCACCAAGCATAATGTTGAAAAGTGGTTTGAATGAGGACTAACTCTCAATTCTGGAGTAGCGTCTCTATTAGTATCTTTACCCCGAAATGGACTAGAGTCTTCACAAGGATTGTTTTTGGTTTCTTATTTCAATTCTAGTACCATTTCCTTATCTTTGGCATCTTCGTTCATGAATGGTTCGGTTAGTTGGGAAATCTCCAATGGAAGATCAACATCAAGCTCACCATCAGTATAGGATTCTTGCTCCTCATCTTCATACTCTTCCATTATGTTAAATGATTTCACAGACAAGATATCATCTAAACATAATATAGAAGAATGCTTTGAATAATTGACCTCTATATCCATCTTCTCATGAATGATCGGCTTCATATCTTGACACATATCACATACGATATCATATGTTTCTTTCTGGAGATCCAACATTCATTGAAACATAGCTTCAATGCCACTCTTACCGGTGCTTCATTCTTTCTTTTCTTGACCATAAAACCTATCAAACTCATAAGAAGAACTAGAATTTGGGTTAGCGCAATAGGGGGAGGGGGCATTTAGGCAATCACTCCAATGTCCATCTCGACCGCCACATAAAGAACAATCATACTCCCGGTAGGATGGAGATGGTGCACACATCTCTCTCCGGAGAGCATATCTATAATATTGCCAAAAGTGAGGTCTATCACAATATGGACATGATCATCAAGATAAGATTTCCAACCACCAAGCTTATGTTCATTCCACGATGCCATAGTAATAAGTAAACTAAAATAAAAATCTACCTAACACAATAAATAAAAGAAAACTAAAAACAAATATTTACAAGTTTGAATTCAAGCTAGTAGGCTAAAATTCTAAACCAACTCAACACGCCAAATTGTTCCCCGGCAACGGCGCCATTTTTTATAACGCTCAAATTACACTCTTGAATGGGTTTAAGCGATCGTTTTCAATATAAAATCCAACTAGGTTGAGGTCGAATCCCACTAGGAACAATGTGAGTGGTGATTAAACTAGTTTGAAACTAAAGCTACAAGTTAAATTCAAACAATCGATATAAAAAGATAAAATTGGGGTTTAAGGTTCACGGAGAGTTAATTGTCACTTTTAATATTTTAGTGTTTGAAATCAGTCTAAATGGGAAACCAGAGTTATGTTCACCATGGTTTTCGGGAATTGACAGATACTAGATATTACATAGGACTCTTGGAGTAAGTAGAAACAGCAGAATATCCCCGACGACGATACTATCTGACTTATCTCTTGACCTCACCAGATAATTTATTATCTAATTCTCTCGAACTTAGATAACTTATCTATTTCCGATAGGATTTTATCTCAGGTAGATCAATCTAGTTATGGCATTGATCATTAAACAGAAGGTTGGTAGCTTCCGAGTCCCTGTTGATAATTCACGACCTCTAGTTTATTTCTCCGTTAGAAGCAAATAAAACCTAAGGCATAACCTAATGTTTGCAACCAGTAGATTTTAGTTAAAACAACAGAATTTCAAGACGTCCTACTACTCTTTGAATTCGTTAAATACCTAGTAACCTATCAACCCCTAGTCTATGGATCCTATAACTCCGGCTAATGGAATTAGCCACTCATGATTTGATGAACGAAATAACAAGTTGAATTCTTGATAATAAGGATAAACTTATGAACGGATGAAAAGCAACAAGTTGTTTCTTAAATTTAATCCCCAAAATAGGAATCCACAAATAGTTGATAAGTGTTGAAGAAAATAAAACTCTCCAAAACTAAAAAAAGAGCTTTTTTTAAACCCTAAAAGATGCTACTTATACTAAAGCCTAATTAAGGAAATAAAATAGCAAATTCAATTAATTCTCGGATTAGGTGACACCCAAGCTGACGCCGCGTCAAGAGTCTGACGCCCTATCACGGATGGCGTCAGACTTGCTCCAGTTTCTTCAATTCTCTGCCTTAGGCTGACGATGACTCTGACGCCGTATCAAGGATCTGACGGCGTATCACCAATGTCGTCAGATGTCTTCTCCTATCGCTGATTTTCTGCTTAAGGCTGACGCCATTCTTGACGCCTTATCACCCACTTGATGCCACATTATAGACGTCGTCAGAACTGTTTCTCATCTCCAATTCCCTGGTTAAGGCTGACGCTGCTTCTGATAGGCTATCATAAAGCTGACGACTTATTACAGATGTCGTCAACCATGTTTTCTTCTCTTTTGCTCAGATTTTCAACTCTTTTGCTCCATTGCTGTTTATTTCCATTCTTTCAGCCTTTTACTGCAATATCATGAGCAAACACATCAAAACAACTAGAGTTGCTTCAGAATTCATAATTATTTTAGCTAAAAAACATTAAATGTGTTAGCTTTTGCTCACACATCATAGAGTCAAAAGCTAAGTTGTATATGGCAACAACTTCCAAATTCAAGAATGATCCAAAACTGGGCAAAGAAAAGAGAGTGACCTCAACCTACTAAGAGAACAATGATTGAAAAGGGCAAAAACAAGTGTCCTAAATATGTCAACATTACTAAAGTGAAATGCTTTAATTATGATCAGAGGGTCACCATGCCATAGATTGCTTTGAACCTTTCAGAAAGGTATTTCATAAAATTAGATTTAGTCAACTTTATGTTTCTAGTTCTATTTTACTAGCTGAATTTAATACTTTGTTGATTTTCGACGATTTTCATGTGGAGAAAAATGGATATATATGATCAACAACAATAGAGATTTTGTTGAAGGGATCTATATCCAAGTTAGTTTTGCGTGGCAGACAAGACCTAATCCTACATAATATTCTCTATGCACTTCTGATTCATCGAAATACTATTTCGATCTCTGTTTTGCGCAAATTAGGATTTGATTTATTTTTTCATGGATTTCATCAAGTTGACTTTTGAATCAACTTTATTTGATTTTGATTATGATACTGAATGATTAATTATTATAAATTTAAACTTTAATTCAATTAATAATAATGTCAATTTTTCTAAGTTTGCTTCTTCAAATAAATATGATTATGACGTAAACAAATGTTATGCTAGACTTGATCATATTGATCAAAAAAGAATGCAATGGCTAGAGAAACAAAATTTGCTTACCGGCATTGAACATGTGAAATTTTTCACTTGTGAAAATTGTCTAGCTAAAAAATCTGCAATGCGGTAAAATAACTAGAGTTGAATATCCTTTACAATTAGTCCATCCAGATATTTGTGGGCCTATGAATGTTAGGGATGGATATGGAGCAAGTTATTACATTACATTCATTGATTATTTTACCCACGACAAAATGGTATTGCCTAGAGAAGAAACAGAATGCTTCTAGAAATGGTTAGGTCAATGATGGCACAAGCTAGCCTACCAATTAATTTTTGAGGTGATGTTTTGCTTACTGCCACTTATGTACTTAATCGAGTGCCTACAAAATCAGTTGTAATCACTCTGTATGAGTTATGGACTGAAATATATACTGACCTGAGTATACTATAAACATGGGTTGTGTTACATATACACGTGATTCCTCTCATAAATATGAAAAATTAGGTCCGAGAGAAAAGAAAAATATTTTTATAAAGTACTCAGAAACCTCCTAAGGATGATGTGTTTATAAGTGAGCAAAATAGTGGGAGTGTAACTAAATTTGAATCACGAGATGTCACATTCTTGAAGGATGAGTTTCCTAAGAAGAGTGAGATAGCCAAGATTTGTTATTGTTTGAGATAACGGATCAAAACGTACAAGGATCACTTCATTCAAGTGAAAGAATTTTTGCAGATGATGAATTATTTTCTCATTAGCAACCTCCTTCATCATCGGATGTGAATAAAAGCAATCATTTACTTAATGGAAGTGATCAAATGGATCTTGTTCCAAGTGGGAGCAGGATGAATGTTCTTGACCCGAGATGAGTTGAGGTAATACCAAGTCCCCCTTTTACAGTTTTCAAGTTATTAGTTTAGGATACGCGCCTCGTGTGTGTATGTAACACCCCGAATTTGGTACCTGGAGCGCTACACGATGCTCATGACCCCGAAGGACTACAATCTAACCCATGACTTATATATGTACCTGAACACTACATAATATATTGTATAAATACATAAATAAAGGCTGAAAGGCCATAAGATTCAAAACTAATAAAACATAACATCTGAAAGTACGATTTATCAATACCAAAACAAACTGAAGCAAAACTGTCTGAACATATTGTAGTCTGAAAAGCCTCTAAAACTGAACTGTCTGAATAAGGAGTTGATGGGACATGTACCCAACTAACTCCAACTACTGAAATAGACTAAGTAATAAAGAAATAAAGTAATGATCATATCTTCGAAGGATGAGGACTCACTGCTAACTCTGATTATTGAAACTGGAATGTTACTGATGCTCTAGAGCTCGTGCTTCTGAACCTATAGTATAGAATAAAACACCATAGCGCAAATGCGTCAGTACGATTGAATGTACTGGTATGCATGTGAGGTAGGACGAATGCAAAAGGTTCAAATGCATAAACAATGCTAACTGACTGTATAACATGAACGTGAGAATACATACATGAATAAGTGACTGTAACTAAATTCGTGATGGTACTAACTATTGAGTCTGATTACTGATAATATGAGTTATTGATAACTGATATATTTGATATTGAGTGACTGTATGTGACAGTCTAGGTTCTGATGAAACTAGCTGAGTTTCGTACTGTGCTGAGTTGACTGTATCTGACAGTCCTGAAATCTGAAGAACTATCTGAGTTCTTTTACTGAACTGAGACTATGAGAAGTAGTCATCTAACCGACATGCTCCAAATAAAGCATTATAGCTGAGTTGGGGTCCAATCTATAACCCCAATTGGAAGGGTGTCAATACCGCACCACTGGTAAAGACAAGCTGTGGGTGACCCTCATCTGGCAGTGTCCCCAAAAGAGAACGGTGGGACTCTCATCTAAAAGTTTTTATCCACCTTATCAACCCTCATCTGCCAGTGTTGATGTCTCAACCTATGTTGGCTACATAGTTCTGGAACGCAAGGATTGCTTCTAAGGATCATACCCTCAACTGTTAGTGTGTGCCCTCATCCTTGGGTTCACTCAGTGCTAAATCCTACTCCTATCTGAATAGACACTGAACATGATTAATTGAACTAAAATGGACTGAGTTCAATGAGTTCTATTGACTGACAGAATACTACTGAGATTACTGAATTTTTGAGCTTTCTGAGATTACTAGGATTACTGAGTTTACTGAGTTTTTCTGAGTCACATGACTGACTGAATTCTACTGAACATGGCTTGACTGAGGATATCGTGAAAACATGACACTGGATCTAGGCACACAGCTAAATTGTCGGGTACAAGTACCCCTAGGACTCGATAGAAGAAAACTGACAAGGCATGACATTCTTGAATACATGACCAACATCAACAATCTATAATACAATAAGTTGGGGATTTCATGAAGTACATGGTTATCATAATCTTGTACATGGTAGGAATGCATATACTGAATGTCATAATTTCATACTTTAACATCATGAGCATTCCAATAAACATCTACATTGCACATCAATAGCATGGGAGTCATTTGAACATAAGGATAAAACATGCACTTATCATATAGATCACAATTGAGCTATAATACACAATTTTTATCCTCTTAGACATTTTATCAAACACATTACATGCACAACGTAGGGCATAGGTGTAATCATCAAATTACACATCATAAACAACTTAATTCATAGATTTCAACTTGCATGCTAACGTAGTTTCATGAAAAACACATAAAGACCCCAACTTGAGAATCATACAACAAGATAAACATGGTTACAAACAACCTACAACATAAACATCATGATTTATAATTTGAAATAGGGTTCTTGAGCTTTATGGATGAAAGGAATCCATAAATCAACACTATGCATACCTTAGTTCTTGATTCCGCAAAGATTTACGGTGGAATTTTCTTGAATTTGAATCCCCAATTGAGAACCCTAACTTGTTCTTGAGAGAATTTTGAGAGAAGTGATTATATTTTGGTTGAATTAGGGCTAAATCCCGTGTTATAGGCTTATATAGGGGAGGAAAATACCTATTTTGCCCTTAAAATAACTCAAAAACAGGGTGTTTACGTCACTTGGGCCATAAGATATGCGGCACACAACTTATCATGTAAGCTAGGTTGTGCGTCGCACAACTTATGGCATAATTTAGGTTGTGCGTCACACAACTTATGGAATAAGCTAGGTTGTGCATTGCACAACTTATGGCATAACCATTCCAGTAGCCTTAGGCGATTTGTTAGGCGACGCACTCCACTTTGCAAAGCCATAACTTCTTGCTCAAGTTTCGGATTTTGGTAAAATTGGCATCGTTGGAAAGATAATTTGATCCTCTACAATTTTTTGGGTCTAAATCTTCCAAATACCACATATACATCAAGTTATGCTTGTTCAAAGATGACTCTTGCAAAATCAAACACTAAAACTTGATGGATTCAAAAGCTCTTAGCTTGCCATACTCTAAGCGACTCTTATAAACACGCTTAACAGATCATAAGCTCTCTTCTCACTAGGATACTCATTGTAAGTCATGTACTCAAATATGAATCACAGGATAGGAGGTTTCATACGTAGGAACAATGGTTCATTTTCTAGCTTAGAAATATACGGGGTATTACAGTGTACATCGTTCAATGAATTCAGTTTTATAAAATCACTTCAATATTGTTAAGAAAATATATCTTGATTAATAAGTAAACATGATTATTATACTATAAATATGTAATCATTAGATTACAATTCTACTTTCACATCTTTTTATTTTATTTTCGGATGAAATTATTTGATGTCATTAGAATTCAATTCAGTTAGTATTTTTTAGAAGTTAGATTGTTAATTTAACTAAATCTCCTAATATCTTAGGTGGGAAAAAGAAAAAAAAATGGTATCGATATTTTCCTTATTTCCTCTCACCTATATTTTAAGATTTCTTTTTTTTTTCTCATAGACAAGAAAAAAGAAAACCTACCAATAATAATTTTACATCTCAATTAGCAATTACCTATCTAGAATATATGATAATTTATTATTTAAACTTCAAGGACATACTTGAGAAGTTCTCAATTAGTAACTGTCTATCAAAAATACATGATAATTAATTTTTATAACATAAAAAATACAGTACTAAAATTTTAGAAAACTTATCTCAAATCACAAGAAAATTTATACTAAAATTTTAGAAAACTTATCTCAAATCACAAGAAAATTTATCTCTTCAAACATAGATACTATTAATATTTCACTAAAAACTTCTCAATTAGCAATTGTCTATCACGAACACATGATGATGTATTATTATAAATTTCGAGAACATACTAAAACTTTAGAAAATTTACCTCAAATCACAAGCAAATATATTTCTTTAATCATAGATATTATCAAGATTGTAAATATCAAAAACTAAAATTTTAAAAAACATACCTTAAATCACAAATAAATGCATGAACAACTATAATTAAAAAAAAATTGAGAACTACATTGTGAACGTATTATTATAGAAAGGAATGATTCTCAATTTATACAAAAAAAAAAATAAGGTTTAGTTTACTTTCTTTCTTTGTCAGCTCAGTTTGTATTTGTTTAATTTAATAAATTAGTTTTTGTGGTTTTTTTTGTTTTTAGATTTAGTTTTCTTTTTCTTTTTTTCCTTTTTTCCTCCACACCTTTTTTTCCTTTTCAACTCAAATTAGTTTCTTTCCATTTATATAATTTATTTCTTTTTCTTTTTCCTCTTTTCTTTGTTTCCTTTTTTTTTTTTTCTCCGGACGTTTTTTGTGTCCTTTTCAATTCAAATTAATATTCTTTTCATTTATTTAGTTTATCAACAAATTATATATAAGATAAGATTTGAGTTGATTTAAGACTGTTAAATATTATAATTTCTTTCCTAGCTTAAATAAGGACTTTAATTAATTTCAAAGTCCTAATATTAATAACAATTTCATAACTATAATTTGAAAAAAAATAATGAAAAGATGATTTTATATAAAGAGAAGACTTTTAATGCAGGGCAAAATGTTCAAACAACATTATTAAGGACCTTCACACTTTTAATGTACTAGTTTAGGTGTACACGCCTTGCACGCTTACCTCACTTTAATGAGTTCAAACATTACAATAAATAGGGTATTTATTTAAATAATAAAGATGAATATAATAATTAAATTTAATATCTTTTGAGTATGTAAAGATTGGAGAATTTATTTATTAAACCTAGCTTTTACCAAAAATATTTTTAAAAGTCGATCGACATTCATCTAACATCTGTAAATTGAAACAAAATAATACAAATGATAGAGACATCAAAATAATATAATTAAATCTAATCTTTACACATAAAAAAATTTTAAAGTCATCCGACACTCATCTACCACATGTAAACAATAACAAAATGATACGATAATAGAGATATCAAAATAATACAATTAAACCTAACTTTTACATATAAAAAATTCCTCAGAGCTGACCAACATTTATCTATCACCTGTAAACTGCAACAAAATAATACGATAAAAGTGATATCAAAACAATACAATTAAACTTAAATTTTACACACAAAAAATTCTCAAAGCCGATCGAGATTCATCTACGAACTGTAAATTACCACAAAATAACAAACTAATAGAGATATTACGATAATACAATTAAACCTAACCTTTACATAAAAAAAAATTCAAAGCTAACCCACATTCATCTAGCATCTGTAAATTAAAATAAAACAATAAGATAATAGATTGAAACAATACAATTAAACCTAACCTTTATACAGGAAATTCTTCAAAGCCAACCGAATCAAGCATCCACCAATCTAGACATGCAATCAAATCAAGTTAGATGAGCATCAATCATATTCTCTCAATAGATAAACTGGTTTGTTCTCTAGTTTAACGTATATCTCAATATTTATAGAAGTATTTTCTTAATAGAGTCCTATTTTAGGAGTATTTTTCTAATTAAACAGTAGAAAGAAAAATATTACATAATTCTCCTACCATATATTTTAGGAGTCCCATATATTTTAGGAAGTCTAATAAAAAGAAAAATATTAATTAATTCTCCTATCATATATTTTAAGAGTCTCATATAGTTTAGGATGCTTAGTTAATATAGTAAAAAATAATTAAATAATAAATTAAAAAATATAGTGAAAAGACAGTTTTGTCTAAAGAAGAGTCTTTTATTGAAGGGCAAAAAGTTCAAATCACTTTTCTAAAGGTCTTCACATTTTTAATATATTATATAGATTATAGATATAGATTATAGATTATAGATATAGATTATAGATATAGATTATAGATTATAGATGACAGATTATAGATTATCGATAGATATAGATGTAGATTATAGATATAATATCTTTATTATTTAAAAAAAAAAAAAGATTAGATAAAGCATAGATGCATTCACCCGTTAAAAGAAATGAAAATTCTTTTAATTTAATGTTTACCCTTTCGGTGAATCAAAGTGGATCTCATTTAGAATTCTTACATAAACAACTCATCTTAAAATGGACAAATCTATAACTAAAGAACAGAGTAAATTAATAAGGTCAAGAAAGACGACTACGATTGATGAATAAAAATTGGAAGAAGTTATAGTTTCTCTCACTTTAATTAAATCATAGTCTGACGACTCTCTTAGATTTTTCATTTTGATATTTTGTTTTTTAAGTGGGACTCATTCTGTATTCTAATCGCCAATTGCATCATAGTAGTTATCCATTCACGTTGTGTTCTTTTATTTTATATACTAGATGTTATATGTTATTTTCTGTTTCAATTTATGTGACACAGATATAATTTAGATAATTATATTTTTATTATAATTTTAGATATTTAAATTATTAATTATTATAATTTATAATAATTTGTATGTAATTTTTAAATAATATATATTACTTTTCTTGTTCAAATTTTTGGGACATTGATAGTCAGTTATATTTTTTAAATAATTTAAATTTTTAACTATAGTGATTTATAATATCTTTTCTTCTATTCTAATTTACGTGACACTGAGATAATTTCGAAAGTCAATCATATACCACGATTGAAGTAGCGTTTAAGTAGCTGAAGCAGACATGTTATAAATGTCTAATTTACTTTCTATTAAACATGATTAATTTTCTAATACGTAAGATCCAACCAAATATCACGATATGGTGAATCAAACATGTATTAAATAACTCATAATAACTAATTAGAAGCGATATAACAAAAATGCTATAAAAAATATTTGTGCAAAAAAATTTAAGTTTGTCTCATATAAGATGTCAGAGTAATTTAAAACATCAAGAGTTAATTTATCATTTTATTTCTATTTTGTTTTTTAAGTGGGACTCATTCTGTATTCTAATCGCCAATTGCATCATAGTAGTTATCCATTCACGTTGTGTTCTTTTATTTTATATACTAGATGTTATATGTTATTTTCTGTTTCAATTTATGTGACACAGATATAATTTAGATAATTATATTTTTATTATAATTTTAGATATTTAAATTATTAATTATTATAATTTATAATAATTTGTATGTAATTTTTAAATAATATATATTACTTTTCTTGTTCAAATTTTTGGGACATTGATAGTCAGTTATATTTTTTAAATAATTTAAATTTTTAACTATAGTGATTTATAATATCTTTTCTTCTATTCTAATTTACGTGACACTGAGATAATTTCGAAAGTCAATCATATACCACGATTGAAGTAGCGTTTAAGTAGCTGAAGCAGACATGTTATAAATGTCTAATTTACTTTCTATTAAACATGATTAATTTTCTAATACGTAAGATCCAACCAAATATCACGATATGGTGAATCAAACATGTATTAAATAACTCATAATAACTAATTAGAAGCGATATAACAAAAATGCTATAAAAAATATTTGTGCAAAAAAATTTAAGTTTGTCTCATATAAGATGTCAGAGTAATTTAAAACATCAAGAGTTAATTTATCATTTTATTTCTATTTTGTTTTTTAAGTGGGACTCATTCTGTATTCTAATCGCCAATTGCATCATAGTAGTTATCCATTCACGTTGTGTTCTTTTATTTTATATACTAGATGTTATATGTTATTTTCTGTTTCAATTTATGTGACACAGATATAATTTAGATAATTATATTTTTATTATAATTTTAGATATTTAAATTATTAATTATTATAATTTATAATGATTTGTATGTAATTTTTAAATAATATATATTACTTTTCTTGTTCAAATTTTTGGGACATTGATAGTCAGTTATATTTTTTAAATAATTTAAATTTTTAACTATAGTGATTTATAATATCTTTTCTTCTATTCTAATTTACGTGACACTGAGATAATTTCGAAAGTCAATCATATACCACGATTGAAGTAGCGTTTAAGTAGCTGAAGCAGACATGTTATAAATGTCTAATTTACTTTCTATTAAACATGATTAATTTTCTAATACGTAAGATCCAACCAAATATCACGATATGGTGAATCAAACATGTATTAAATAACTCATAATAACTAATTAGAAGCGATATAACAAAAATGCTATAAAAAATATTTGTGCAAAAAAATTTAAGTTTGTCTCATATAAGATGTCAGAGTAATTTAAAACATCAAGAGTTAATTTATCATTTTATTTCTATTTTATTTTTTATTAATTATTATTAATTTTAATACCTAGATGACTTATAATAATTGATTAGGGAGTGATATAGTAAAATTATGATTGAAACAGCTGAACCTTATATGTCATAATTGTCTATTTTACTTTTTTTTTATTAAATATTATTAATTTATAAATACATAAATGACATATAATAATTATGTAAGGGTAATACAGTAAAATCACGGAAGAAGCAGGTGACTGCTTCTTCGCGTTTCTAAATAATTTTATATGATACAAATTGAATTTACATAATTAATCATATTTTAATACATTTTTAAATATTTTCAGTTGTTAACTACTGTAACTTATAATATTTCTATGTAATTTTTAAATAATTTATGTTATTCTCTTTGTTCAATTTTTTGCGGCGTTGATAGTTAATTATATTTTAAAAATAATTTAAGTTTTCATTATTCTGATCTATAATACTTTTTCGTCTATTTCAATTTAAGCAACACTGATATAACTTCAAGAGTCACCCAAATATTTTATCTAATTAAAAAATTTTAAATTGTTAATTATTGTGATTCATAGTATATTTTTGAAATACATAGCAGATTAATTTTTTGTTAGGTATTTTAAATTGTTAATTATTGTAATTTATAATATTTTTTTATGTAATTTTCAAACAATATATATTATTCTCTTTGTCCAAACTTTTGTGGCATTGATATGGGGTCCAGCCTCTACTCTTTCTTTATCGGGTTATAATGATTTTTGAGATTTTTGAAATTCTTTCTCTAATTATATTTTAAAAATAATTTAAGTTTTAAATTATTCTAAATACCTTTTCTTCTACTCCAATTTATGTGGCACAACGGTTAGATGATCATAATAATTAATTAGAGGTAATATAATAAAATTACAGTTGAAGCAGCGAAGTAGAAAGTGACTTATAATAACTAATTAGAAGTGATATAATAAAATTACTATAAAAAATACTTGTGAAAAAACTAAGTGAGCCTTATATAAAATGTCAAATGAATTTAAAACATTAATTTATCATTTTTATCTATTTTATCTTTTTAATTAAATATTATTAATTTCTTAATTTTTAGATGACTTATAATAATTGATTAGTGGCGATATAGTAAAATTACGGTTGAAACAATTGAAGCGGACATGTCATAAATGTCTATTTTTTTATTAAATATTATTAATTGTTTAATACGTAGATAATGACTTATATATAATTAATCAGTAGAGATATAATAAAATCACGATTGAAGAAGTCGAAGTAAACATATCATAAATATCAATTTTATTTTTTATTAAATACTACTAATTTTTTAATACACAAATGACTTATAATATTTAATTAGGAATAAATAAGAATAATCTTTAACAATATATAATTTCAGTCAATGTGTAATTTCAAGAAAAATGCATTTTAGTGAACATTGTAGGCAAGAGAAACCAAAGGAAAAAAAAAGTAAAAAAAATCAAACGGGGACCCACACGACAAAAAAGGTAAGCAAAAATTATTGGTTACCCAACTAGTAATAAGTAGAATATGCTCTGATCTTTTTGTTCAAAATTAAAAAAATACAATCATACAAAGTAAAGTCGTTATAGTATCTTTAAAATAGCAGTACTAATATTATAACAGAAATGTCCTTACCATATAGAAGAATGACAAGAAGCACACATGTTGACGAACTCGTATGTGCTTCTTCACTCTTCTACATAGTAGTAATATGTTATTTTTGCCACTTGAGTCTTTAAAAATTATTATTGATATATTTGAGTCTTAACAAATTATTATAGACATTTGAGTCTTTAAAAATTATTATTATTAACATTCCAAAAAGTAAGAGTTTCGCACAACACCTCTTACAGATGAATTCGTCCATTGCAAATTTTGGATTACTGTCTTACAGATGAATTCGTCCATTGCACATTTTGGATTACTGTCTTTGTCATTCGAGTATCGTTATGTGTGGAACTAATGTAAAATTCCGAATTTATCTTTGACTACAACTGCATAGAATAAAACTAATTAGTTGTACTAGAGCTGATAATTTCAATTCATATTCACAAAATCAGCTCATTAATTTGTTATGTTATGATGAGTTGAATCACTTATACATTATAGGTTTCAATACATTTTTAACCAATAAAAATATGGACAATATATAGATAGAATATGAGTATTCATCATAGTTACACTCCACTTTTGTAAATAGAAAAAATCTTTTCTTTAAAATTTGGATGAAAAATATGTTCCAGATCAAAAAAAATAAACCAACGCATCCCCACCAACCATTCACACTATCAACCCAATCCTACCTACCAACCTCGACCTACCATCCATAAGCTGCCCTTACCCCCTAATCGGGGGTCTGTTCCCGAGTCAAAGTCAGGTTAGACCCTCGGTTGAAGGTGGGCAAGGTCGGGGTCCTATTCTACGTTGAGGTTGGGATTAGGGTTAGGGCGGGGGTCAATTTTGGTCCCGAGTTAAGCCAAGGTTAGATTTTGGTCCCAGGTCGAGCTCGGAGTTAGTGTTGTATTAATATATCCATTATAGTCCGGAAAATAGGTTAACATAATACATAGAATGAATGTAACTATATTATGCCTAGCAATTCAAATAATAGAAATAAAATTAAAGTTGAGTGAAGAAACATATCCTCCGGCGGTGTTAGAATGCATATTGGTGTGATCATAACTTCATTCACAAAAGTATGTTGTAATTCCATTACATAACTTGTTGTAGTAAAAGAGGAAGAGTAGAAACTCTTAGATTAAAGTGGAGTTAAGAGTAGTTATGAGGAAAATGGAGTTATAAGTCACTAAGTTTAGCTATCAAAGGAAATGACTTGAGCCATTCTTAAAACAAAATATTTCAAATTAAAATCTTTAGACTAAAGAGTGCAGTCATTGTGGGGAAATTAAAAGACTTCATAAATATTTTTTAGAAAATCGCTATTATAAGGCAATTTATTGTGGTAATGCACATCAATCCTAGAAGAAGGTAATCGTGCATGTCTAATTTTACATATATATTTTTTAGTATAATTCATTCAGGAGGACTAATTGAAAAATATCTCACATCAACTTTTATTAAAATTTCATACAATAATATTGTGGAGATAAAGATTGATTAAATTAATCACAACGTATGAAGACTTCAATTCCATTTGAAAAATATTAGCTCAAGGAATATCATCACGTCCGCAACTAGGGGTGGGCATGGTATGGTATATACCGAATACCAGATTGAAATCAAAAAATTTTATACCGCGTATGGATGTTATGGTATTTGGTATGATATTTGGTAAAAAATTTAAATTACTTTAGTATTTGATACGGTATTTGATATTTATGCAATAAATATCAAAATATCGTATACCGCACCGAAATTTTTTAATAACATATAAAACTCATATATATATTATATTTAAGATTATTAAATATATTTATATATCATCCATTAGCCAATTAAATACAAAAGTAGCTTTTATTCCGAAATAAATATTTTGGGAAACTTATTATTTAGGAGTATTATGCTTAAGTTTAGGTACTTTTGTTCAGAGTTTGCATCTCGAACTATTCAATCGTGATTGAAATGTTATTTTTGTGTAATTGATTAACAAAGATAGTTGTTAGCCTAACATGATTGAGACGTTTTTAAAATTTAAAGTTATATAAGTTTTTTTTATATGAATATATGTAATTAGAAATCAAATAAAGTATGGTTACCGAATTGTCATACCGTAAAATACCGAAATCGAATTTAAAAATACCGAGTCATACCGAACTAGTTTGGTATGGTAATGGTATTGTTTTTTTAGATACCAAAAGCCGAAATTACTGTACCGAAGTTTAAAATATCATACCATACTGTATCATTCCCATCCCTATCCGCAACCTATATTTATTTTAAAAATATTAAAATCAAACGTAGAATATTATAGTACATTAAAGTAATGAAAGATGGCTATGAACGGTGAATAAAAAATATTACTATGCAAAAATTTCAAATAAAAGATTAGATAAACAAATATATCCTTTCACTTTTGATTTTTTTACTTTGACGTTTATGCATCCAATGAACGTACATCGTATCTTCCAAAAAAAAAAAGTAAAGTTTCTATCAGAAGATGTCATAAATGATGACACAATTTACTTTCTCAAATTCATTTTAATCTACGTGTCTTAGTTATTATTTGAAGAGTCGAATAATATTTTATGTAAATATAAAAAAAGAAAAAAAAAACAGAAAGTTGAAGATTTTACTTTTGAATTCAAATCTATGACGAATGTTAACTAATTTGACTTTCTTACTATTAATTAAGTCGCATAAATTGAAATAAAAGAATATTTTATTGAGACATAAATTATTCACGTACTACTCATGAATCTATACTGAAAATTAGAGGTTTCAAGGAAGAGAATCAAAGCAGAGCCGAGGGAACACAATTATCGTACATATTAAAATAGATTAGTGTATTGGTTGTTGAAATTTATAGATTAGTGTACACTTCGGTTGGGTATGCAAAATAGATTAGTGTAATAGTTGTTGAAAATAAAAAGGAAGCTAGATGCTAGGCATTGGATAGTACTTATTTGACTAGTTTATTACTTTGTTCGTGGTAAATAGTTGCTCCTTATTAATTTGATACTTCTCTAAATTAAAAAATTTATTAGATATTCATTTTATCAAATTAATCTTATTAGTCATGCTTTAAAAATATAATTCGAGTATATTTACTTTGTTTAGTCATTTAATGTCAGATATAGTATTGAAAAAAGAAATAATATTCTCTTGATTTTATCACGGAAATAACTAAATTGAAACAACTACTTTTTGAAAGATAATAACACGATGAGAGTAACTCAATTGGCTTAATTTTTTTATTTTTTTTAAATTAATTTGATCTCAAATTTCATTTTTACACTTCAGTAAGAACTTGTTTCAGTTAGACCATTTAATCCACACATCAAATATATCACTTGAGTCACCATTGACAAATTAGTAGACGCATGACTATTTCATTTACTCCTTTTCTTTTCTTTTTTTGTACTCTCCCGTTGTTTCGGGAGTGGGCATCCATCGTTATAATTTCCATTTATTTAGTTCGGTTAAGTTGATTTTTTGTTTTATGAATGAAAGAGTCAAAATTAAACCAGAGTTATTTTAGTTCGACTTTTTAATTTGAACCTATTAGGAAAAAAATATTTTTTAGTTTCTGAAAGGAAATTAGTTTTTATTTGAAAAGAAACAAATAAAGTGAAAAATAATTTGTACCTATTAGGAACAATTGTATGGGATCTTGGAAGGTAGCATATTCCTATCACTTTCCTAAAGAATTAATTATTGAACAATGTGCGGAATGAATAATATTAAAATCAATTGATACTTATAACAATAAAAACAATAGTACAGACAACCGGACCAAATTAAAAAAAAGAAAGAAAAAAAGACATTCACCTTCAAAAAGTTCTTTTAATTTGAGAAATTAAACAAAAAAAATACATTTCAACTTCTCGCTTGCTCAACATGAACTAAGAGTCACTTTTAATACCCTCCAAGTACTACTCCAAGTAGTCACTTGTCAATATTTTAATTTACATATTTTAATTTATTTGTATGATTTTGATTTTGATTTTGATTTTGATACAAAAGTTAAAAGCAGTCTACTGCAACAAAGTTTTGTTATGCATGGTTCGGAAAATGTCGGAACACACGAAATTTGTTTGTGTAGTTTTATTTTATATTTCTACTAGAAATTATTTTCATAGTTTGAATTCATGATATAAAAATTGAGAAAGTAAAAAAAGTAATCGTATAGTTTTAAATTAAAGTTATATCAAAAAGATTAATTTTTTTTTTTAATTTTATGATCTTAAATATATATTATGAGAAATCGAATAAACGTAAGATTTGGTAAAGGAAAAAAAAACAAAAATGTATAATAAAAAGAAAACAAATAAATTGAAATGGAGGAAGAGACTGAGTACTGTTTCTTCTTATATATATATATATATACCCACACGCACACACATATATCCTTAAATTTAGATACATAATTTTTATTTTCTTAAATTAAAATTTACTTATTTCAAAAATACATAAAAAGTATTATATGTCACAATAATCAACAATCTAAAAATATTTAGAAGCTATATGACAAAATTACAATCGTTTAATTTTGACATTGAATTTGAATATGATTAAAAATTACATAAAAAGTACAATATGTCACAATAAATAATTATTTTAAAATTTTAAAATATATATGAAAAAATCACGGTAAAAAAAAGACGAGTTTGAATCTCAAAAGTGAAAAAGTGTCAAATAAATCAAGACAGAGGAAGTAATAATTACTATGTCAATTACTTTGTAATTTTATAGTAATTCATTTGCTCTATGATCTAATTAAGTACACCTATTAATTGATATTTTATATTAGGCCTTAAAAATAATTTATAGAATAAGTAATAAATACAAGGGTAAACATAAAAGTGACAAATAAAAATTAATGTAAACAACATAAATTTCAATATTTGTTAGTTAATTGCCTTTCCTCCTGAATTTGATTTTTAGTATTTGTCTCTCCCGGATTATAAATGTTCATATACATTCCTCCACGCTATTATACATTATAACCTATATATATTAGCTAACCGTTTTAACGATTTTATGGAGATAAATCAATTTAATAATTGTCTAAGATCGTACCTTATTAATGTGTAATTAATGAATTCCTTAATTGTGTAATTTTTTCAACAGATATATTCCTAAAAAGAAATTTACCATATAAATCACCTAAAAAACTTTAGAACCAAAGAAAAAAAGACCTTAATGAAATAAAGGGACATAAAAAATTTTACAACGAAAAAAAGAGACTCTTATAAAGAAAACATGACAATAGTAATGTATAAAAACATATTCTTATACATAACATGCTTATATGTATAATGTAAATATGGTGAAACATAACTGCAGTTTAAGGTAAACCTAGTAAACAATATAGTTATACATAACATGTCTAAGTATAAAGTGAAACATAATAATAGGAAAAGTTTGAAAAATGGGTCAAACCATATAAATTATATAACACAGACAATCCTTCTACATAACCCTTACACGTATAAGATGAAAATTCTTCAAACCATATACATACCACTGACAAACTTTATACATAACTTTGCATGTATATAATAGCAGAATGGGTTAACCATATATATTGTGTATCAATTTATATGGAGTAGAAATTACAACAGATTTTTCAAAAAAAGGTGCGTCTTTATCCTTATACATAACATAGCTATGTATAGAGATAAAAAAGAGTGCATAAAATTGAGGAAAAAATACATATTAATAAAGCAAATCACAAAATCTTTGAAAGCCGAGGTTGTCCTGATTTTGAGAATTAAGCATATGCAACAAAGAAATCGTAGATATTTGCAAAAGATGATTAAAAAAATAAACAAACCGGCAGATATCTTAAAGTTGAAACCATAAAGTTGAAAAAAATAACAAACCTCACAAATAAATTAAGGAAAAAATAAACAAAGCTTGGACTGAAATGTCATTACAATGTTGAGATTTTGAGAATTATGCATATGCAACAATAAAAATCAAAACTTTTTGATTTGATAAAGTTGAAAACAATTAAAAAATTGAACAAACCTCAAAAGTAATTGAAAAAGATGATGAAGTTGAGCAATTTGATCAGTTAATGCTTGAATTTTGAAATCTTGAAATCGCCAGATAATGATTGTTTGATTTTAGGTATATATTAAGGAGCATTAGTCAATTTAAAAAAGATGTTTTGATAGATATGAGAATTTTAGAGAGAGGAAGTCTAAAAGATAAGATATTTGTAATTAGTTTGGGATATTTGTAATTAGTTTTGTTATATAGGATATTATGTAATAACTATAACTTAAGGTGTATATTTATATAAATTTTTCTAAAAATTAAGATCTATTTTAAAATATGAACAAGTAAAAGTAAATGAAGAAAATAGTATTAATATTTAGGATTCAACACTGCGATTTTTAGGAAGAACGAAATGGGAAATTCAATAGAAAAATCATTTTTATTGAACTTTGCAGTATATTTGTCCTAATGAAAGGAAACTAAAGTAAAAAATAAGAATGCCAATTTAAAAAAGGTTTATAAGTGAGTATAAAAATTAGAATATCAAAAGAAAAAAATATAATTGTCTAGTATAAATATAGTTTAAAGCAAAAGTATTATTAAATCATATAAATCAATGAATTCATATAAATCAATGAATTCATGATTAAGTTGAATGCATTGATGACATATTTAATCATAAATAATATTATGAAACTATTTCTAAATTTTAAAATAATTATCTTTCTTAATAATTTTTTTTGAAAAAACTAAGATCACATAAAATAATATGGAGAAAATTTATCATAACATTAATTGTTGAACCCATGCTAGCAGAGGCCAATAACATCTAGTAATAATATAGAGGACCAATTTTATTTTTTTTAATAAAAAGGACATTCACCTTAAAAAGAACTTTTAATTTGAGAAATTAAACAAAAAATGATATTTCAACTTCTCACTTGCTCAACATGTATAAAGTGTTCAAATAATACATTTTAACATGGGATTGAAAAGTTAAACCAGAACAAACTTAGTTTAAGGTGTGTTAAAATAAAGTTTTAGTTTGAGTATCCATCTATGTATTTCGGCCAGAAATCCTAATTGTGGGACATGCGAGAAAATTTCCACATGCAATTTTGATGGTGAAGAACAGGGAAAAGATGCTTCCACAGTGTGTATGCTATTACTAATACTCCCCCAAGTTGGTATAACAACTCCACGTTGTCACTTGTCAGTATTTTAATTCTCATATTTTAATTAATTTAGTTAATTTTAATAGAGAGAAGTATGAATTATCCCTGAACCTGTCGAGTTTTATTCATGATATACCTAAACTTTGACTTGTTCTAAGTACCTCCGAACTTGTTGTTTTAATAAGGCGTGAGGCCTTTTTTTGCTGATTGTTCAGTGCGTGTATACCACGCGCGTACAGGTGGAAAAAAAATGCTGATATGGTTGTCCATGTGGATAAATACCATCAACTTTCCTTATATTTATCATATATTAAAAAATAACTCACTTCTACCCTTAATTTTCCGATTTCTCTCTAAAAAATTTATATTTTTCAGTTTTCCTCTACTCCAAAATAGTGAAAGGTTGAATTTTCGTCGATCAAATAAGCTATTATCTAAACATTTATATTTTTTGGTGTAATATTTTTCGGATTAGTGTTTCATAGTAGTTTCTGATTAGTGTTTCGATTAGGATTTTGAGGAGATTCACATGCACAAATACGTTTCTTATTATACTTAACGGGGTAAGAAATTGCAATTTAAGTTAGGGGCGTACAAAAATCAAACCGATAAAAATGTTATTGATTTATCGTTATAGGGTAAACAATTTTATAATAGTCATTGATTTGATTTCAATATTTTTATTGGGTTATTGGGTAAATCGATAACCCAATAAGTTTATGCTAAATTATTATTTTACACCTCATATATACATATATATATATGTTTTACACACCCAATAAGTAGGATTTTGGCTGCGACTAAGATTCGTTTTCTTTTCATGTTAGTTACTACTTTTTTTATTTTCTATTTTATGAGTATTTTTTTATCGATTAAATCAAAAATCAAATCGTTAGGGACTAAAAATTAATAATCAATATAACTACATTCTTTTTATTATAAGTATGTCTTAATTTCTTTCGTATTTTTTTTTTTTAAATATCTTCTTCGATATTTAGTACATTTTTTTAATTACAATAACTCATATGATATGTATATTTAAAATTACAAAATTGAAAGAGTTTCATAGGAATGGAAACTGAAGTTTTAGATTGAATTAATAAACGGATGAATTTTTTTTTTAGATTAATAAACGGAATTTTTACAAAATTAATAAATGGATGAAATTTTTATTTCATAAACTAATTAATAAATTAGAGTTTTACAAAATTAATAAATGGATGAAATTGTTTTTAGATTGAAAGTAATAGAGAAAGAGGGATAATTAATTTTTTTGAAAAAAATTAAAGAAAATGGATTTTTTTTCATTTTTTGATCATGAAAAATGTTGATTTGGCCCAAAAAAATACTCCAGCACGCGCGTGATGGTGTGTGACTACAAACATTTTTCCACATCAGTAAAAAAGGACCACACGACTTACTAAAACAACAAATTCGAGGGAGTACTTAGGACAAGTCAAAGTTCAAGTGTATCATAAATAAAACTCGACAAGTTCAGGGGATAATAGATAATTCTCATTTTAATATTGATACAAAATTTAAGGATAGCTCGGTGTAATAAAATTTTTGTAATGGATGGATTGAGCTGGATTATAAAGATCCGTTATTCACATTCTTATCTTATATTTCTGTTAGAAATTGTTTTCACGGCTTGAACTCATGACATAAAAATTAAAAAAATTAAAAAAATAAATTAATCGTATAATATTACATTAAAACTATATCAAAATATTAAAATATTCTTTAATTTTATAATTTAAATATATGCATTAATATGAAAAATTGAAACTAAAAAGTTATTCAAAAAAAAGAAGACATTATCTTTTAAATGTATAAAAAAAGAAAGATAAGTAAATTAAAACTGAGGGAGAAACGAGTACTGTTTCTTCGTCTTATATATAGCCCTCAAAATTGAGCTAGAATGCACAGCAAACTTCCCACACATGTTCCCAACTGTTTCTTCGTCCAATTTTTGACAATTCATTTCTTAAACTTTGCATCAAGTTAAAGTTAGACAAACAAATATGCTAAAGGAAAGGAGTATATATTTTTAATTTTTGAAAAGAAATTAGTTTAAAAGAAAGAGAAATAGACAAAGTCAAAAATGACATATAAGAAACTGTTGTATGGAAGCTTGGAAGGCAGCATACTCCTATCATTTTTATAAAGAATTATTTATTGAACAAATTGCACAATTAGTAATTTTAAAATCTATTTGATACTTGCAACAAGGAAAATAATAATATAGTGGACCATTTTTATTTTATTTTAAAAAAGACATTCAACTTCAAAAGAATTTTTAATTTGAGAAATTAAATAAAAAATTACATTTCAGTTTTTCACTTGCTCAACATTTATAAAGTGTCCAAATACGTAATACATTTTAACGTGGGATTGAAAAGTTAAACTAGAACAAACCCAGTTTAAGGTGTGCTAAAATAAAATTTTAGTTTTAGGTATCCATCTATGTATTTCGACCAAAAATCAATAATTGTGAGGCATGCGTGAACATTTCCACATACAATTTTGATGATGACGAACCGGCAAAAGATGCTTCCACAATGTTGTATACTGTTACTAATGCTCGCCCAATTAGTACCACATCTCCAAGTTGTCACTTGTCAGTATTTTAATTCCCATATTTTAATTTATTTATTTAATTTTAATAATGACACAGTCCGATGTAAAATTTTTTTTGTTAAGGATGAATTTGAAAAAACTCAAAATATAAAGGTTTGTTGTTCGCAGTCTTATCTTATATTTTTATTAGAAGTTATTTCCACGACTTGAACTCGCGACACAAAAGTTGAAAAAGTAAAACAAAAAAAAAAATTAATGGTATAGTATTGCATTAAAGTTATATCAAAATATTAAAATATTTTATAATGTTATGATTTGAATCTCTCTCTATATTATATTTTTATTAGAAATTGTTAACACGACTTGAACTCGCGAGACAAAAGTTGGAAAAGTAAAAAAAAAGAAAAAAATAATCGTATAGTATTGCATTAAAGTTAAATCAAAATATTAAAATATTTTTTAATATTATGATTTGAATCTCCCTCTCTCTCTCTATATATATACATGCATACATACATACATACATACATACATACATACATACATACATACATATTAGTTTAGGTGTATGCACCTCGCGCGTGTACCTCACTTTATTGAGTTCAAACATTATACTAAATAGGATATTTGTTTAAATAATAAAGATGAATACAATAATTAAATTCAATATCTTTTGGAGAATTTATTTAATTAAACCTAACCTTTACCAAAAAAAAATTTCAAAACTGATCGACATTCATCTACCACCTGTAACTGCAATAAAATAATACAATGATAAAAACATCAAAATAATATAATTAAATCTAACCTTTACACAAAAAATTTCTCAAAGCTGTCTAACACTCATCTACCACCTGTAAACTATAACAAAATAATACGATAATAGAGTTATCAAAATAATACAACTAAACTTAACGTTTACACAAAAAGAATTATCAAAACATAAATATAAAAATGAAACAATTAAACTTAACTTTTACCTAAAAAAATTTCTCAAAGTCGACCGATATTCATCTACCACCAGTAAATTCATCTACGACCTGTAAACTGCAATAAAATAATACGATAATAGAGTTATCAAAATAATACAACTAAGCTTAACCTTTACACAAAAAGAATTATCAAAACAGAGATATAAAAATAATACAATTAAACCTAACTTTTACCTAAAAAAAATTTCTCAAAGTCGACCGACATTCATCTACCACTAGTAAATTCATCTACGACCTGTAAACTACAATAAAATAATACAACAGTGATTACAAAGCTTCAGTTTTGATGAAAATAATCCTTGGCTGAGCGAAAATTTTGACTCTAAAGAATGACTTGAATAAAAATAAAGAAGATATATATACACACACGTTGAATTCTATTATATTGACAAAAACAGTGAAGAAGTTGAAGGCTAGAAGATTAAACATCCACCAATCTAGACATGCAACGGAATCAAGTTAGATGAGCATCAATCAAATTTTTTCAATAAGTAAATCTATTTCTTCGGTAGTTTAACATGCATCTCAATAATATTTATAGAAGTATTTTCTTAATAGACTTTTATTTTAGGACTATTTTTCTATCCTATTTTAGAAGTATTTTTCTAATTGATCAATATAAAAAAAAATATTAATTGATTCTCCTTCCATATATTATAAAGTGCACGCGTGTTTAATGTTAACTAAAATTAACATGAAAATACTTTATATTATGGATATTAATTAGATGATCCACAGAAATTTCTAAGATTAACATGAAAATATGGGGTTTAACATTTCAAGGGGACATGATAGTTTTGTCAAGAAAACAAGACAAGAGTCCAATCACCTCCATTTTAACCCCTTGCTTAATTACGTAATTACATTAACATGAAAATATGGGCTTACTTTTCAAGTATCATGCTATAAGTTGTTTTATTGAGGTGAGAGTCCTCGAAAATACTTTTTCTATTTTTAAGGTAAATATAAAATTTTCGTACATTATTATTGTGTATTTTTATTTGTGTATTTCCTTAATAGAGTTCTATTTTAAGAGTATTTTTCTATCCTAATTTAGGAGTATTTTTTTAATTGATCATTATTCTCCTTCCATATATTTTAGGAGTCCCATGTATTTTAGGAGTCTAGTCAATTTAATAAAACTAATTAAATAATAAATTAAAGAAAATAGTTAAATTGAAAAAAATAGTGAAAAGACAGCTTTGTCTAAAGAAGGTCATTTAATGAAGGACAAAAAATTCAAATCACTTTGTGAAGGGTCTTCACACTTTTAATATATATATATATATATATATATATATATATGTGTGTGTGTGTGTGTGTGTGTGTGTGTGTGTATGTATGTACTAGTCAAATGTACGTGCTTCGCACATGTATATGACGATAATAATAAGTATACACAAACGAATAAATTACTACCATTTATATCGAACAATATACTTGATCGGCCTTCAAAAATCCCGCTATTATGAATCGGGTCCATTTAAAGTCACTTAAAGCTAATTTTTTGATAGAGAAAAGTTAACCCTTCAAAAATCTTCGATTTCTATCTTTTCATACCACCCACGTCAAAGCAAGTAAAACCACATTTCATGTCATGCATCTTCTCATCCAAGACTAATAATTATAAATTATGAAACAAATATATGAACAAAAAATTTATAAAATGAAACGTTATTGAAATACAAATCATTTAATATTATACGTTGAAAGGAAAAATATATTTTTATAGTCTTGATGACGACACTAAAGTATAAATTAAGTGATTTAAATTATTGTTAGCATTCATCTCTAAGACTCTATTAGAAGAATGAAATCGGATATAAATTTGGTTTGCTAACTCATGAAATTTCTAATCCCCATTCAGTTTTTATCTTCTAGCCAACTAATGACTTTGTTTAATACTCCTTTGACACTATAATTTATTTGTTATCATGAAAAATCATAATTTTCACTTTATTTTACTCTCAATAGTTTATTTTTATCTAAGTATGATTTTAACAAAAGAGTATTAACTTGAATGACATCTTAATAAGAAATAGAACTAACATGAATAATAAATAAAACTTAAACAGAAAAAACATATCTTAAATTCATTCGTAATCGGTACGAATTCTCATTCACACGCTTCACATAAATTTTTCTTCATCTGCACAAATATATTAAAGAATTAATCAATAATAATTTATTTACAGATTCAAATATAAATATTTAAGATTATGAAATAAAAACATCTTAAAAATTAAAGAATCTTCAATTTTATTAAACCTTATTTAAATCAACAACAAAAGAATAGAAATTTATTTTGAAGATATAATTTATTTATTTTTAAAAAAGCATTAAACAAAGCTCATTTTTTAACCCAATAAAAAAACGTGAAAAAAGGTAAAAGATATTGGGATCCTATGGGGTTGGAACGTATATGTCCACCATATATATTTAATTACAATAAAATATAATTCTTTTTATATATTTTAGAACTTTTATTTTTTTTCCGTATATTTTAGGACTCATATATAATTTATAATTTATATATTTTACATAATTTAGAATTCTTATTTCTTTCCATATATTTATTTTAGCAGGATTCTTCCGATATACTTTAGGAGTCTTTAATTTAATAATATAATAATTAAAAAAAAGGTGAAAAGACGATTTTGTCTATTGCAAAGTGTTTTAATAAAGTGCAAAAAGTTTAAATCACTTTCTTAAGGGTCTTCACATTTTTAATATATATATATATATATATATATATATGCAAAACTAAAAGCACCACACGAAGTCAAGTGGTAAAATATTAAAAAGCCACATGACACTTTTTAGGACAAAACTTAAAGTATTGTAATGAAATTTTTTAAAAGATTAGAAAATATTTGAATTTGAAAATACATTATCCTATATATATTTTTTTTTTAAAAACTCATAATTGAATTGTTTTAATAGACTTTACTCTTTTATAAACATATCCATTTTAAAATTTTAATGTTATAAACACATCTGAATAGAATTTAATTAAATATTAAATGAAAGATAAAAATAATAATAATGATAATAATAATAATAATTAATAGTAGCAGTAGTAGTATAGTACGTAATATGTGTAGTAGTAGCAGTAGCATTAATAATAATAATAATAATAATAATAATAATAATAATAATAATAATAATAATAATAATGATAATGATAATAATAATAATAATAATAATAATAATAATTAAAAAAAAAATAATCCAAGTCTGTATGATAGTGAAATAACTAGTCGACGCCTAGAATTATAGCAAAATCCACCATATTTAACAAAATAAGATTAGATTGAGTATCAAACTCTCAATTAGTCACACCACATGATATATAAACCCAATCCACTACTAAAGAATCACCCACAAGAGTAGATACACATAATGACATAGACAATAAATCCTATGGGGCATAATAAGCAGCCACAAAAGAATAATTGGATCCCAAATAATAATAATAATAATAATAATAATAATAATAATAATAATAATAATAATAATAATAATAATAATAATGATAATAATAATAATCCAAGTCTGTATGATAGCGGGATAACTAGTCGATGCCCAAAATTATATCAAAATCCACCATATCTAACAAAATAAGATTAGTTTGAGCATCAAACTATCAAATAGTCACAACACATGATATATAAACCCAATAATAATAATAATAATAGTGGCAGTACGTAATATTAGTACCAATAGTGATAGCAGTAGTAGCAGCAGTAATCTATATATCTATATTTTCTATATATATTATAAAGCAGAGGACGAAGCACCACAATTAGCCAAGTGACAACCTATTGAGAAACAATTTAATAGTATTGTAGTAAAAGTTTAAATTAATGAATTAGAAATATTTGAATTTGCAAATACATTATCCTTTATTAAAACTATTTTTTTTCATTAGCTTAAAAATAGAAATTCATGGTAGAAGAATTTTAAATAGACTTCTACTCTTTCATAAGCTTATCTCTTTTTAAATTTAAATGTTATATAATATATTCGAATATAATTTATTTAATTATTAATTTAAAGATAAAATAATAATAATAATAATAAATAAAATTAAAGATGAAACAATGATAATAGGCAACAACAACAACAACAACAACAGCAGCAGCAACAACAACAACAACAACAGCAGTAGCAGCAGCAACAACAACAACAACAACAACAATAACAACAACAACAATAATAACATCATCAACAACAACAACAACAACAACAACAACAACAACAACAACAACAACAACAACAATAATAACAACAATAGCAACAACAACAACAACATCAACAGCAACAACAGTAGCAGCAGCAACAACAACATCATTTGCAGCAACAACAACAACAACAACAACATTTACAGCAACAACAACAACCTCCACCACCACCACCACCACCACCACCACCACCACCAACAATTAGCCAAGTGACAATAATAATAAGGGATAATACCCACAAAAATACTTGAACTTTGACCGAATTACCAGTTGAGCATACTGAACTTTGCGGGGGTCCTATTACTCCCCCAGACTTTTTTTTATATTTTAATGGCATATATCTACCACTTGTACAATTGCGTGTTAGATACGCGAATTGAGCATGTGAAGGCGTTCAAAAACATTATAAACTCATTTTTTTGCCAGATGATGTGTGAGCAAAAGCTAACACATTTAATGATTTTTGGCTCAAAACAATTTCAAAATCTTCAACAACTTTTGTTGTTTTGATGTGTTTTCTAGTGAATTTGCAGAAAAAGGTAAAAAGATGGAAAATAAACAACATCGGAGCAAAAGAGTTAAAAACTGAGCAAAAAAGAGAAAGAGGCATGGATGACGACATCGCTGATACGTCGTCAGCCCTGTGATAGGCTATCAGAAGCGGCGTTAGCCCTAACCAGAGAGTTAAAGTCTGAGAGAAAGTTCTGACGACATTGGTGACATGGCATCAAGATGGTGATAAGGCGTCACGAAGGGCGTCAGCCTAAACCAGAGAATTGAGCTTGAAGAAGAAATCTGATGACAATGGTGATACGCCGTCAGATAAGTGACGCGGTGTCAGTTACATCGTCAGACTAAGACAGATTTTGAAGGCAACAGGAGCAACTCTGACGCCATCCGTGATAAGGCGTCAGACCCCTGATGTGGCGTCAACGACGGCGTCACCTAATCCGAGATTTAATTTGATTTGTTACTTTATTTCCATAATTATGGTTAAGTATAAATAGGAGTTTTTAGGGTTTTATTCAGAATCTTTTAATCTTTTTGGGAACTTTGGAGACGCACATATTGCTTTATAGTTTTCACCAATTAGTTCTTGTTTTCTTTGAAAACTTATCAACTATTTGTGGATTTTTCTTTTTCGTGATTCAATTGAAGGAACGACTTGTTGCTTTTCATACATTCGTAAGTTTACCCATATTATTATGAATTCAACTTGTTCTTTCGTTCATCAAATCATGAGCGGCTAATTCCATTAGCCGGAGTTATGGGATCCATGGATCAGGGTTTGATATGATGCTAGGTGTTTAACGGATTCAAAGAGTAGTAGAACATCTTGAAATTCCGTTGTTTTAACTGAAATCTAGTGGTTGCAAACATTAGATTATGCCTTAGGTTTTATTTTCTTCTAACGGAGAAATAGACTAGAGGTTGTGAATTATCAACAGGGACTCGGAAGCTACCAATATTTTGTTTAATGATTAATGCCGTAACTGGATTAATCTACCTGAGATAACATTCTATTGGAAATAGATAAGTTATCTAAGTTTGAGAGAATTAGATAATAAATTATCTGGTGAGGTCGAGAGATAAGTCAGATAGTATAGTCGTCTGGGATATTCTGCTGTTCCTACTTACTCCAAGAATCTCAAGCATTACCTAGTATCTGTCAATTTCCAAAACCCATGGTGAACATAACTCTTGTTTTCCATTTAGATTGATTACAAACACTAAAATACTAAAAGTGAAAATTCATTCATTATTAAACTTAAACCCCCATTTTCGGAAACATTAAACTACCAGTAAAGTATTTCGTAAACAAATTGAAGTTCACACCCTATTCCCTGTGGGATTCGATCCCAACCTAGTTGGATTTTATATTGACAACGATCTCTTACACCCATTCAAGAGTGTAATTTAAGCATTATAAAAAATGGCGTCGTTGCTGGGGAATATGGTTGTAGACTAAAATTTTGTGCACGAAAATTTGCTGATAGTTAAGTTTCCTTGTTTTACGTTTATTTTTTTTTTGTTTCTTTTAGGTACTGTATTTTTTATGCTAAAAATGAGAAGTTCTGGAGAACCACTATTACCAATCAACCTGGAACCTCAGCTGATAGGGAGAATGTCAGAACAACAGGAAGCAGAAAGACTAGCTGCTTTGGCCAGGGCTCAGGTGAATGTGCAAAATTTAGGTCAACAAGCACGTCACCAGAATCCTGATGATAAAGACTTGGGTGATGAGGAATTTCTGAATCCTCAAAACCCAAGGAGAGCTGAGCAAGTTACTGCACCAGTGCAACGAATCATCAATAGAAACCATCCAGTACAAGGAAGATATGGTCAACAACCTATTCAATATGAGGCTGATGAAGATGATGAAGGAATGGATGGAGCTGGTGCTACGGGTGCTATCATTCCTCCACCATTGGCACCAGGTGCAAAAGTCAGCATAACAAGTACCATGATCCAACTCCTGAATCTGAAGGGGTTATTTGGAGGCTTTCCTGGTGATTATCCGAACATGCATTTGGTGAACTTCATCACCATTTGAAAATCCTTTGACAATCCGGGAGTAAGCCAAAATGTGATCAGGTTGAGGTTGTTTCCGTTGTCTCTGTCTGGAGAGGCAACAATGTGGTTGAATGAACTAGAGCCTGATTCTATAACCAACTGGAGACAGTTGAAAGATGCGTTCCTAGAACAGTTCTTTCCATCCTCCAGAAGGGTACAGTTGCGGGACGAAATTAGTAACTTCAGACAGCTTCCGACTGAAGCACTGCACGAGACCTAGGAAAGATTTAAGAAGAAACTTGTGCAATGTCCGAACCACAATATGACAGACTTGCACTTGATGGAGACTTTGTACAGAGCTTTCAACTATGTGACGAAGCCTATTGTTGACAATGCTGCAGGTGGTTCGTTCATTGACCTCTCTTTTATAGATGCTTCTGACTACTGAATAGAATGACCAAACAGAGTCGATCTTGGCACACTCGGGATTTCGTAGTAGCTAGCCCAACTGTTGTTGGTGGTATAACTGCGGAGCAGCGTAGAAGGGATGAGGAGCGAGATCAGGACATGACCCATTTGAAGACGCAGATGGACTTGCTGGCCAAGCATTTGCTATCTAACAAGAAAGAAATGGTTAAAGCTGTGGAATCTCAGGGTACTGTTTCTGCAAGTGCTGATGCTGAGGAAAATTATGTGAATAATCAGGGGGATTTTTGAGGCAATAGCCAAGGGAACCAAGGTCGGACTTTCTATGACAAGCCTGATTATAAAGATAGGAAGCAGGGACACTGGAGAAACAATAATGACAGGAGTGGTTTGTATATTCCTCCTGGAAGTCGGGATACTGCAACAACTAGTTCTGGCAAGATTTCCATGGAGGACATGATGAAAAAGTTGTTGAAGGGAGTTGAGGTAACCAACTCGGGGGTAACTAATATGAAAAGTGATTTTTCTACCCTCAGTCAGTTAGTTAGCTCACATTATGCTTCTATTAAGCAGCTGAAGAAACAGATGAGCTAACTTTCTGCTACTTTGAACCAAAGAAAAACTGGTACTTTGCCTAGTGATATGGTTCATAACTCGCAGGCTGACGTCTCTTGTATGGCGATTACCACTCGGAGTGGTAAGATGTTATCCGACCCTTCTATGGGTAAAGACATAGAGAATGAGGTAGGTGTTGATGAACCAAAAGGAAGCAATCCAGTGGAGTCTGAGAACCTGGATGGTTTTATTGATATTTCAGAGAAAGAAGATGAAAAGGAAGGGGAAGTGGTATTGAAAGAAATGCCAAGACCACCACCTCCATTTCCTTAGAGATTGAAGAAGAAAGTGGATAACGAGAAATTTAGCAAATTCATGGCAATACTGAAACAACTGACCGTGAATGTGCCTTTGATTGAGGCACTTGAGAAAATGCCAAACTATGCTAAATTTATGAAGGAATTATTGACAAAAAAGCGGAAGGTAAGATGTGAGCCGATGGACAACATCCATCACTGTAGTGCTGTTTCTTCACAATCCTTAGTGCAGAAAAAGCCTGACCCTGGAGCATTTACTATACTGTGCACAGTTGGGTCTATGAAGTTTACCAAAGCTTTATGTGACTTAGGAGAAATTATTAATCTGATGCCACTAGATATCTACAATAAGCTTGGATTGGGGGAACCTACCCCCACAACGATGCGTCTTGTGATGGCAGGCAAATCAGTGAAGCGACCAGTTGGTATATTGCATGATGTGCCGGTAAAAGTGGATGACTTTATTCTGCCTGCAGATTTTATGATATTGGATTGTGATGTTGATTTTGAGGTACCCATCATTTTGGGTAGACCACTATTAGCCACAGGAAGAGTGTTGGTTGATATGGAGCTCAAAGAGCTAAAGTTCAGGTATGGAAAAAAAGAGTCCAGATTCAAAATGCATCCTCCTATGAAGCAGTTGGAGGAGATGAATATCTTCTCGATGGTGGATATATTCCAGGAAAATGGTAATGAGGTATCGATACAGTATCTTGATGAAGTTTGAGTAGTCAAGACGACCAAGTCGTGCCGCGACAGTAAATCAGGCGCTATTGGGAGGCAACCCAAAATTTTATTTTCATGCATTTTGTTTTTATTCATTTAGGTAGTAATAGGAAGGAACTAAAGAGGTACAAAAAGGTCAAGGTAAAAACTGAAGAAAGCAAGCCAAGTGGTCTTGACGACATTCGTGATAGGTTATCACAATTGTGATGGCTTATCACCAATGTCGTCAGAAAGACCAGGAGTTGATACCTTCTCTGTTAAAGATGACGACCTCTGTGATAAGCTATCACAAGTATGACGGCCTATCACAAGTTGTCATCAGCCATTATCTTGTTTTTGAAAATCTGGGCCCAAATTGATTTAAATCCTACCCGGCCTAGATACAAAACCTTTCAAGTTCCCGATTTTTATTAGTTTCCTTCTTTAAATTTTATTTTATTTCCTTATTTAGGATATTTACTTCCTTTCAAAATACTCTCAAGTATACAAGGAAACATCCTTCCTGATAGTTGTGGGATTGCAAGGAAAATCAAAGTCCATCTCTCATCTTTTCTTCTCTCACGTGTAATTAAATAGAGCCAACTCATCAGGTATGCTCATAACTTTGTTTCTTTTTTCATTGAAGTAGTAAATTTGTTGAAAACATAATGCTCAAAAAGGAGAAACTTGAGTTTAAGTTGTAATAGTATGGAAATCAGAAATTAGGGTTAAGTTGTGCCTAAATTGCAAAATTTTTTAAAACCCCAAGTATAAAAATAAAAATTCCATGTGGTTCTACGAAGAATTTAGTCACAAAATTAAGAATGCAAATTGAGTTGGGAAAATTTATGAGCTGACGACGTTGCTGATAGGCTATCACAAGCGTGACGCCTTATCAGATTATGTTGTCAGAAAATTGTCAAAAGGAAGCATTCACTGTTTAAGGCTGACGACTTACCTGATAGGCTATCACAATTGTGACGCCTTATCAGGAATGTTGTCACAAGCTTAAGAGAAGTATGCCAGTTCTATTTAAGGATGACGACATAGCTGATAGGCTATCACAAATGTGACGCCTTATCATCCACGTCGTCACACAATGATGATAATGCTAAGTGAACTTGAATAGCATGTTTTGATTTTCACACCTTGAATATTAATTTGTGTTTGTCTTATGGTCCAGGAATATTCTCATGGCACCTAAAAGCAAGAATCCTAACACTCCAAAGAAAGCTGCCAAGCCCAAGGTAGTTCAAAAGATCATTAATGAAGACTCTGATTATGAGGATGAAGAACCACTGCTCAGGTGGAGGATAAAGAAACCCAGTCCAAAGGCACCTCCTCCACCTAAACCCATCGCAGTAGAGAATAGTGATGATATTGAGACCACCACCCCAGCTGAGAGTGAATCTTCTGAGCAAGAGGGTTCTAAGCAAACTGATTCCGAACAGCTTGAGTCTGAGAAGGCTGAATCTGAAGAACCGGGGGCAGGACATGCTGAGTTTGACAAATATGATTCTGAGGAACCATCTTCAAAAACTCCCTCGGTAGAGAATCAAGTTGAGAAGGAACCCCCATCTCGGGGAACTTTGATAAAATGTAAGAATCCTGAGGTTTGAGAGAATTCTAGATGGCAGATCCCTGAAGCAGAGTACATCTTCCTCAAAGGTTTGATTAGAACAAAAAGAAGATCTGCCAGATGGACAGTATTTCTAGAGAAGAGAGTCATCATCACAGGATTACCGGGGTATCCTGCAGTTGAGAAGAAATTCAGAGATTATGGGCTGGGATGGACTGCCAAGGGAGGTAAACCGTTTTGTCCTACGTTAGTCTGAGAGTTTTACGCGAACTACCAGGCTAGGTTAGAGAAAATATGCAACAATGTAGAAACCACAACAAACCAGCCTTTGCTAACCAGAGTTCCAGTTCATTGGATAAATGTAGATATTTCTGACACGACTATCAACAGATTTCTACATGGACCCAACTTCATTCCTCAGGTCACAAATCCTGCATTCTACCATCGTCTGAAGAGTAAGGATGACTAGCGTCCTTGGTTAGATACACTTATATCTGAGAGAGATCCTTTGTGGCTGACCTGAACCAGTGAGCATATTTACAAGGCTTCTTTGACTCAAGAAACAAAGTTCTGGTGGGGTGTTGTGCGCACCCATTTGATACCGACCGATGGAGATAATATTATGGGTAATGATCGAGCAATATTGGTCACATGTATTGTGGCCAACCTTAAGCTGAATTTTGGAGAAATCATTGCTGAAGAGATCAAGATTCGGGTAACAAGGTCTGACACTGCTTACCCATTCCCTAGTCTGATTACCAGGCTATGCACAGAGGCAGGGGTACCACATATTGCTGGGATTTATGATACATTGTATGCCACTAAGACCCACAACCCTATTCGCTATGAGAAAAATCAGCCAAGGCTGACACTTGACAGAGGGTTGAGGGTTAAGGTAAACCCATCAGTTGCAGGCCCTAGTACAGTACCTGAAGTAGAGGTGCAAGCTTCTAAGGATGCACAGACAGGCTCAGTTCCTAAGGATGATCTAGGTCTATCAGTTCCTACAACACCAACAAAAGCTGCATCCCAGCCTATTGATATCAGAAGTGGCCAAATAGGCCAGATGGTGTGAGACGCAGCTACGTGCCTTTGCTGAGAAGTTTACTGTTGCTGTAGATAAGAGAATCAAGGTTGCTCTTGAGCCCTTTGCCACTTTGCCTACACGGGTTGCGGATCTGGGGAACCGTTTTGATGCAAGGGCACAAAAATTGACTGAAGCAGATCTTGTTAAATTTAAAGTGGCCCTAGAAAAGGTAAAAACTGATATGGTGGTGGTACAGTAACACCAGTTTATGATGCCTGCAGGGCAGGCAACTGAAGAATCTGAGGATGAACCCCCAATCATTGATCTCACTGCAGAGCCAGTGAAAAAGAAAAAGAAGAAAAACAAAAAAGCTGAAAAAGGTAATAGAAAGAGACAAGAAGATAATGAGAATGAGAGCAAAGCCGAGAAAAAGGCAAAAAAGAAGAAGAAGAAGGGAGAGAAGGCACTACAGGCAGAGAATGAGCTAACAGAACAAGAGAAAGCATATCTAAAAAAGGCAACGCAAGCGTCCCTAGAGGAAAACTGGAAATGGGAAGAAGCACTGTGAGCGAGGGCTACAGGAGCCTCGTCTAGTAGAGATGTTGCACCGGAGCAGAGAGAAACTCCTGATGAAGATGACACTACTGAAGGGTCAAGGACCCAAGATTTGAGACTCGATTGATTCCAAGTACACCCTAACCCTTAGTCTAGTTTTGTTTTTATTTTAAGTTGAGGGTGTATGGTAGCATGTTGTTGTAGCATATTCTGTAAATAACTAGGAGTAGTACAAGTTCTGTAGGCAGTTAACTTATTTTGTGATTTGAACACCTCTCCAAAGGTTTGTTTTGCATGACTGTGTGAATTGCATCTTAGTGTGACCACTGTGCATCTCTTCATGGCATTAGTTTAGTTGCTTGAGCATCACTGCTAAACAATTACATAAACCAGATAGGTAGTAGCCAGTGATATGCTTGTGTTCCATGTGTGTGTGAGACTTTATCGAGTTCTTTTTGTATTGTCAAATCTAGAACTTTCCCGGTTCGTCTTACCGTGGTTGAAAGATAAGGGTTAGGAAAGTATTATGGGCCGTTTTTGAATTTCAGTCATTGTTAGCCTAAATGACCTTCCTGTAATGCATGATATCCCTTGATCCCTGTTTGAGCCTTAATTAACCATTTTCTTTCTATGATACCTATCACCTTCCCTTTTTGATCATAATGAACTTGTTTTGGCCCTGGTCCTCCTTGGACACTGTGCACCTTGACTTAGGCAAATAGCCTAAGTTGAGGGTGGATATTATAGGGGTGCGTGATGTAAATTGGGTATGAAGAAGGGTTGAGTAGAAGAAAAAGAATAAGTGAAAAAGAAATAGAAAATTGGGTGTTGGTGAAAAAGAGTATGAAAATTTTCTTTGAATAAAAAGAAAAACCACACCCAGTCTGAATGTGTGATAAAGAGAAAAAGAAAAGAAAAGAAAAAGAGCAAAAAAGAGGTTAACAAGTAGACCCCACAAGTTTGGTAGTGTCAAGGAGGGTAGTCACTCTAAATTCTATGTAATATCATACCAACCCCTAGCCTACGTTACAAGCCAAGAAAGACCTATAGTGATCCTTGCTTACCGGTCTGGACACTTTGGTAATGACGATAAGGGCAAGCATATGGTATTTGGCATACACTGGTTGAACTTCATTCTGAGAGTGAGTGTTTTTGTGATTATTCCCGTGTTTATATTTTGAATTTTCATGAGAGAAAGGGGAATTTACTTATTGTGAGGGCACACTAGAATTTTGCTAGGTTACTTACTTGTTTTGGGGTAGTGACATATTGATACATGCATGATTGATGGTGCTTAACTGATGCCATGGCTAGAATCCTTTGTGTTATACTGTTGCTTTTCAAATAATCTATACAGTTAGTTTTGAAGTAGTTAACCTTGGAGATGGTAACTGAGTTTTGAGCTAAAATAGTTGTTGACTGCTGAATGAGTTGTATACTCTCTTAGTTGTTTTGTTGCTTGAGGGTGTTGTTTTGAGCTAAAACTATTTTAAGTTGAGGGTGTTGCTGTGCGATCAAAAGCTAACACATTTAATGCTTTTTGGCTCAAAACAATTGCGAAATCTTTAGCAACTTTTTTTGTTTTGATGTGTTTTCTAGTGAATTTGCAGAAAAGGTTAAAAAGATGTAAAATAAACAACATCGGAGCAAAAGAGTTAAAAATTGAGAAAAAAAGAGAAAGAGGCATGGCTGACGACATCGCTGATACGTCGTCAGCCCTGTGATAGGCTATCAAAAGCGGTGTCAGTCCTAACCAAAGATTTGAAGTCTGAGAGGATGTTCTGACGACATTGGTGACATGGCATCAAGATGGTGATAAGGCGTCATGAAGGGCGTCAGCCTAAACTAGAGAATTGAGCTTGAAGAAGAAATCTGACGACGTTGGTGATACACCGTCAGATCAGTGACGCGGTGTCAGTTATATCATCAGCCTAAGATAGATTTTGAAGGCAACGGGAGCAACTCTGACACCATCCGTGATAAGGCGTCAGACCCCTGACGTGGCGTTAGCGACGGCGTCACCTAATCCGAGATTTAATTTGATTTGTTACTTTATTTCCATAACTAGGGTTAAGTATAAATAGGAGTTTTTAGGGTTTTATTCAAAAACTTTTAATCTTTTTGGGAACTTTGGAGACACACATATTGCTTCATAGTTTTCACTAATTAGTTCTTGTTTTCTTTGAACAATTATCAACTATTTGCGGATTTTTCTTTTTTTGTGATTCAATTGAAGGAACGACTTGTTGCTTTTCATACATTCGTAAGTTTACCCATATTATTATGAATTCAACTTGTTCTTTCGTTCATCAAATCATGAGCGGCTAATTCAATTAGACGGAGTTATGAGATCCATGGATTAGGATTTGATATGATGCTAGGTGTTTAACGGATTCAAAGAGTAGTAGAACATCTTGAAATTCCGTTGTTTTAACTGAAATCTAGTGGTTGCAAACATTATATAATGCCTTAGGTTTTATTTGCTTCTAACGGAGAAATAGACTAGAGGTTGTGAATTATCAACAGGGACTCGGAAGCTACCAACCTTCTGTTTAATGATTAATGCCGTAACTGGATTAATCTACCTGAGATAACATCCTATTGGAAATAAAAAAGTTATCTAAGTTCGAGAGAATTAGATAATAAATTGTCTGGTGAGGTCGAGAGATAAGTCAGATAGTATAGTCGTCAGGGATATTCTGCTGTTCCTACTTACTCCAAGAATCTCAAGCATTACCTAGTATCTGTCAATTTCCAAAACCCATGGTGAACATAACTCTGGTTTTCCATTTAGATTGATTACAAACACTAAAATACTGAAAGTGAAAATTCATTCATTGTTAAACTTAAACCCCCATTTTCGGAAACATTAAACTACTAGTAAAGTATTTCGTAAACAAATTGAAGTTCACACCCTATTCCCTGTGGGATTCAACCCCAACCTAGTTGGGTTTTATATTGACAACGATCGCTTACACCCATTCAAGAGTGTAATATGAGCGTTATCACCAAACAACCCCTAAATTTTCTAATTATTCAATGTTTTATATTTTTTATTTTTTTTCATTATTTCTCTTCTCTCTTCTCTCTTCTTTCTTTCTTCTCTTCAACTATGGAATATTCAACAATGATTGCTACTTTGTTGAATTAAAATTGAACACAATTACATCACACACATACACACCCAAATGAGTCATCTTCAACACATAAAACCAAATGGTTTTTCTTATTTCTAATCTGATAGTAGAAGTTCTCTAGTTGCAGTAGCTAGAACCATTTCTTGTAGGCAAAAAGTTGTGATGCTTGTCTAAATACCAGTTGAACGACGTGCTCCTTCTCTGCAAAGGCTTGCTTCGCCACGTTCTAAGCTTCCCTTGCACGCGTTTGAGGATGATAAAGTGCTTTTAGTAGCTGTGCCTTGATTTCAGTTTCTAGTTTCCAGTATGAACAAATTTGAAGATTGAATTTTCAGTTTCCAATTTTTATTTTCATTTTCCAAGTTTCCCCGTTTTTTCATTTTCAGTTTCCATTTTTAGTTTCCAAATTTGAAGATTCCATTAATGAAAGTTTTCAATTTGAATTTGAGTTAGAATGGACTGGAATCGTTTGGAATTTGATTTCAAGGAGGAATTTGAGTTGTGGAATCTTTAATATGGTTATAATGGTGAAAAAATATTGAAAAGTGATAAAATGGAGAAGAAACAGCGCGTGTACCACACTTTCCGATGTCAAAATTGGGTATAACTTTGCGGGGGACAATTAATTCCACTTTAAAAAAGTCCGGGAGGGGATTAATTCCACTTAAAAAAGTATAGATGTGTAATAGGACCCCCGCAAAGTTCAATATGCTCAACTGAAAATTTGGTTAAAGTTCAGGTATTTTCATGGGTATTATCCCTAATAATAATAATCTATATATATATATATATTATAAAGCAGAGCACGAAGCACCACAATTAGCCAAGTGACAAGCTATTGAGAAGCCACTTGATAAATTTTAGGACAAAATTTAATAGTAATGTAATAAAATTTTGAATTAAAAGATTAGAAATATTTGAATTTGCAAAGGCATTATCCTTTATTAAATTTTTTTTTTCATTAGCTTAAAAATGGGCATGGCAAAAACCGTTTTCACATCTTAACTTTGCTTTAAAAATCAAGATCCCCCTCCCTCAATATTGAAAAATAATCATACTCCCCCTTTATCTCATGCATTGTCCTTTTTATCCTATATTTATTTAATACCTCTTTATGTTATATATATAATATATATTTTTTAACCTAGGTATTTATAGCATTTTATTTAACTTTATTAATATTATAAGTAAAATAATAGATTTTATAAATTTGTCACAAAATTTAATGTTATTTCTTAAGATCGTTATTTCAATATCATATGTATTAAAGAGTCGTTTGGTATGAGGTATAATTATAATAATTTGACGATAAAATTCATGATTATTTTATTCTGCGTTTAGTTAGAGGTATTAGTTAGTCTCGAAATTATTTATCCCACCATTTATACCATAGTGATAGGATAAATTATTACATATACATACTGATACAACTTATTTTGGGATAACTAATACCAGAATAACTTGTTCCCAATCTTTCCCCTCTTAAGTGTGTATATATATGTGTGTACATGCATGTGCGTATATATTTATGTTTCACCAATATCTTGCTACATCTGTTTCATATTACTTGATTTTTGTTGACATGACACAACCTTTTAGAAAATTTAATTTAGAGGTGTATTTTACTGAATTAACCCTATTAATGATACTTTGAAACTTTAAGTTTGTCTATACTATTATATTATGTAGTTATTTAATACTAAAGGTAGAAAAAAAATATAACACGATTCTCTTGATTTCATAAATTGGACAAGTAAATTAAAACAACTACTTTTAGTATGAGGGTCAAGTAATACGAAATAATATTATCTATTGTCTGTATTAATAAATGAGTTGTGATTGCCATTTAATAGAGTATTACATAAATTATAAATTTTTCTAAATAAATATAATCTTTAAAAATTTAGCCATATTTTTATTCATTATTTGTATTTTATGCATTGAAATATGTTTATAAAGTTGATATTACTTATTATTTTCACTTGTAAAATAAATATTAGATTTTGATTATTATGCTAATTTACTTGATTATTAATCATCATTAACTTGTATACTTAATTGGGCTCACTTTTTTTTCCCAGAAGATAATGTTCATATTTTTATGAAAAATTTGTTACATGGATTTAAAAAAAATGAAAATATGATAATTTTAAATTTTTTTAAAAAAATGTTGATGATCAAAGGATATAATAGATATTTTAAAAATTTAATCAGAATAAAGGAAGGGAATATGACTATTGTTCAATGTTGAGGGGGAGTTTAATTTTTAATACAAAGTTGGGGAGGAAAAATGATTGTCACTCGCTTAAAAATAGAAATTCATGGTAGAAGAGTTCTAAATAGACTTCTACTCTTTCATAAACTTATCTCTTTCTAAATTTAAATGTTATATAATATATCTGAATATAATTTATTTAAATATTAAATTAAATATGAAACTATAATAATAATAATAATAATAAATGGTACATTAAATGTACTATTTTAATTAATAACCAGATTTCAATTACTAATGTTGCTATGATTGACAGTGAAGTGGATGTTAGTTGCATTCAAGAAAGGTTAATCCCCACTAAATATTTTTAAAAGACTACTCATATGATAAAATCTGCATCTAGACATGCTCTTGATATAGAGTATAAATTACCAAATACTCATATTTTCCAAAATAAAGATGCATTCAACATTTTTTCTTTTTGGTAAAAAAATAAGTTATACCCTCCAATTATACTTGAAATTTCTTTTACTACTGCTATATATCCTTTTACTCGTCTTGATGCTAAAGGATTTACTGCTATGTACAAGGATAAATAGATATCTTATTCTTTTATTACAGATTCTGTAACTAGAGATATAAACACTTTAATTGATATGAAGTAAAAGTATGTTGATTCTTTACAACTTGAATTACTTGGCATGAATAATTGTGATACTATAAAATCTGCTAAGATACAAGAAAAAATTAAATTAATTTCTGAACAAATAGCTGTTGATATTTGTGCCGATTATCAATTTATTTCATAATTATCAATTTAGAATTTATTTGGCAAGGGAGAGATTTAGTTGGAATATCATCCTCGAAAAAGTTATCTTCATATGGAAGAGTGACAATGTGCTACTTTCGATTCCAAAAGACATTGGGGGTGATCGACACAAATATCAACAACCATTTGTTCAGAAATTAATTTAATTTTTTCTTGTATCTTAGCAGATTTCAAAGTATCACAAATATTCATGCTAAGTAATTCAAGTTGTAAAGAATCAACATGCTTCTGCTTCATATCAATTAAAACATTTATATCTCTTGTTACGGGATCTGTAACAAAAGAATAAGATATCTCTTTATCCTTGTATGTAGCAGTAAATCCTTTAGCATCAAGACGAGTAAAAGGATATATAGAAATAGTAAAAGGAATTTCAAGTATAATTGGAGGGTATAACTGATTTTTTTACCAAAACGAAGAAATGCCGAATGCATACTTTATTTTGGCAAATATGAGTATTTGGTAATTGATACTCTATATCAAGAGCATGTCCAAATGCAAATTTTACCACATGAGTATACTCTTTTTAAAATATTTAATAGGGATTAACCCTTCTTGAATACAACTAACATCCACTCCACTGTCAGTCATAGCGACATTAGTTATAGAAAACTGGTTATTAATTAAAATAGTACATTTAATGTACCATTTATGAGTAGTAATGATTTGCATCATGCTAAGAAAATAATTATTTTTCAGATCAAGATATTTTTGAAGAATATCATCTTCCTTATTTTCTTTAGAAATTTTTCCTTTTCATTTGGAAATTTTAGTAGGAGAAATATCTTTCTCAATTTGTGAAATCCTGTGATCACAAATCATTTGATTTTGTTTAAAAGATTTAATCTCCTTTTCAACTTTTCAACTTCAATTTTTAAATCATCAAAAGAAATATATTTACTAGGGGCAGAACTCATCGCAAGATGCTTATTAACCTCTGATAAAGAATAGGGGATAAAATAATTAGGATTTTTTACCGATTCAAGAAAATTTCTATCAACAGTTTTAGACGTACTAGGTTTTGAACTAGTAGATAAATTAATATTTTTTTCTCGTAATTTCTCATCTGAAACTTCTTTTAAGAGTTCCAAAACGTTATCAAAAGTAATGGTCCTTATATTCAAATCTTTAAATTGGGATTGGAATTTATAAAATGCATCATCACATGTGCAGGTATGACCTTTACAATTAGAACATGTATTATCAACATTTTTATCGCTATCAGATAAATCAAGCAAATCGACATTATTTTTTATTCTGATTTAGAATTATAATCAGATTCTGATCCAGAGGTGTATAACAATCCATAAACCTTGTCATGAAGGTCTTCATTAAGTTCTAAAGACTTCAGCTTTTCAAGGTTGCAGTTGGGAGCAATATGTCCAAACTTACCACATTTATAACACTTAATCTTAGAAAGATCTCTCTTAGATCTATTATTTGTAAATCTGGTAGACTTACGATAAGCTTTTATAGCTTCATACTTTTCTTTAGATCTATATCTAGATCTCCTTTTCCTATAAGGTTTATCATCCTTAGAATATCTATGACTCTTTTTCCTAGAAGAAAAAGTTGGTTCGGATACCCAAAATTGAGTACAGAAATCTCCTAATTGAGATCTTTCTTTAAGCTTATCAATCTTAAGCTGTATTGATAAATTTAACTCATTACACAAGTTTAATACTTCTTGTGTACATACTCCTATCAATTTGACATAGGTATAATTTTCCTATGGAATTGCCGTAAGAACCTCTGAGAGCCTTTCTTACCCTTTCAGCAAATAATGGAGGAAGCCCATCTATAAACTTAGTATTCCAATGTGCAAACCTATTCTCGGGTAATTCCATAACCCGAATCATAAAGGTGTTTTTATACCACCTAAATTCTCCTAGAGTCTTACATCTTAGACCTTTTAAGAGAGTTCAGAAAGTTTCATACTGGTTGGTGAATCTACCATTAAAATGTTCTAAAATAGTAAGAATGAGAGTATAGACAACATCTTCTCTATTTTCAACTAGGGCCCTTCCTAGGTTATTAATGATGATAGGCGAATTTACACGCCTATATCAATATATTTTGCCCATATTTTAGCCTAGTTTTGAGAACAAAGTATATATTTCATGCACTTTTAGTCCTTTTTCCTGTAAATGAGCTAAGGAACATGATTAGTAAAGTTTCAGGTATAAATGATGCATAATTCAGCATTTTATGGCTTGCTTGACGCAAAAGAAAGCTCACGAAGGAAGGGAAGGGAGTTTACACGCCTAAGGACCAAAACTGCTGCATGGAAAATCTGTCCCGGGCTAAAACAACATTTCTGAAGACTTTGGGGATTTGCAGTAACTTAGTTGGATTTGGACAATGATACATTAACCTAGTACAATTGGGTTATGTACTTCATTAGTTTATTTGGATTATGATAATGTTACATTAACCTAGTACAATTGGGTTAAGTATTACATTAGCCTAGTAGGATTTGGTTAGATATTTTATTTATCTAGTAGGATTAGGATATGGGTATTATAAATACACTATCATGCTAGAGATTTTGAAGAAGGGGGGAGACCACAATACTTTCTTCCATCCCTCTCATCTTCCACTACAAACAATTCTACAACTCTTCTAATCTTTCCATTAATTCTATTTTTCTTCTTCTACTTTTCTATTCTTAAATTCCACAACAAGAGAATCGTTACTTTGCCTAGGAATTTATGCCTCACGCCTACCACCTAAGCTACACGAAATTACTCAATATTGTGGTATAACAACAATGTCAATTGTGATCTCCTTCGCATTCATGGGTAACTAAACTTCTCTGTTGGGGTTATGGAAGCCGTATGAGATACTATCTATTGCTGTGAGGTTGTGAGTTCGCGACACGTATACTGCTTATATCATTATTCTCTTCATCTTAGTCTACATTCTTTGTGGTTGCAAACGCAAGAATACGCCAGTATAACATTTAACTTGTTCGAAAGAAAGGTTATTTGTCTGGAAAAGAGATAATGTCAAGGTAGTAGGGTCACCCCCTAAAATTCCCTACTAAAAAGCTAGTGCCGTAACTGGATAACCTCTTGGAGAATTCGTACCGTTAGACACGCTTTAAGCTCGAAAGAGTTAAAGTGAAATAATCCTCGAATAGGTCGAAAGACGCCTGGATTTACCATCGAATACAATTCTCTATAAGCAGTTGCATGTCAGAATTCTACACACTCATAGCCAATAGAGACGTATACCTCAGAAGGTGGACATAACCCCAACGCCTCAATTCTCATTGTTTACAACTTACGTAACAATATTTCTCTTTTACTTTGCTATTTTCAGCTTTTATTTAATTGTTTTGGTGACACATTACAATCCCTCCTTTTTACGAGACTTGCACCAAAAGTTTAGTAATTTTGCTTACTTGTTGGCCAAGCTATTCCCTGTGGGATCGACACCCAACCCTGTTGGGTTCTATATTTGCTAACGACCGCTTTACACTCCTACGAGAGCTGTAGATTGAGCGTTATCAAAAAATTGGCGCCGCTGCCGGGGAATACAAGTGTCAATCAAGTTCGTGATAATTACTAGACCCTTTGGTCAAAGATTCTCGTACTTTTACGTTTAGTTTTTGTTTTTGTCTACTGCAGGTTTTTATTTTAGTGCATGCCCCATACTCGAAGTTCTGGTCAACCGTTATTACCAATCAATCCTGAACCACAACGCATTGGTAGAATGGAAGCACAAGCTGAAATCGCAAGGATGGCTGCTCAACAGGAACAAGCAAGATTGGCTGCCCTTGCCGCAACCCAGGTTCAACAACAGAACATTGATAACCCTGCACGAGCAACAAATCCTGACGATGAGGATTTAGGTGATGACGAATTACTAAACCCAAGGCATGATGCTGAAATCACAACACCTGCCAACAGAAGAGGTCGAAAAGCTCGGTATAGACATGATCGCCAACCTATGCAGCCAGCTTTCGACGATGATGATGATGATCTTGATGGTGCCAGAGCTATAATTCCACCACCATTAGCGCCCGGAGCCAAGTTCAACATCACAAGCACCATGATTCAGTTATTGCAACTCAAGGGATTGTTTGGTGGACTAGCAGGCGATGATCTGAATATGCATCTCATCAACTTTATTTCTACATGCAAGTCTTTTGACAATCTTGGTGTTGACCTGGAAGGGCACCGCGATGCGGGAAAATCGCTTAGGTGCACTGAAATTTGACGATCCTGAAATTGAACCTTAGCGTGACGTGGTGCAATTGCGGAGGATCACTGGAAAATGACAATTGCCATTTTGGCTATCTCCGTGACGCGCTGAAGTGCCAGATGGTACACTATCTCACTAAAATGGCTTTAACTCTTCACCCGAGTATCCAATTTGGGTGAATTTGGTATCGATGGACAGCTTATTCAATTCTCCACATGACAAAAAGAGAAATTAAGGAAATACAACACGGTTTAAATACCAATCACTTTGGAAGTCACCCATATTCACTCAGAAAATGAACTTTGGTTTAAGGAACGATCGGGGTATTACAATATCTCCCCCTTAGGAACATTCTTCCTCAAATGTTGCTAGTTAGGCTCAAGATCGAAGAGAAAAATTGGAAATACTTTATGGGGAATAATTTGCTCAACCGACTTACTTTACCCTAGACTTTCGAATACTTCATTGAATGCTCAAATCATAGAATAGACATTTATATAATTGAGTACGCTAGATTAGTAGGGAATTGAATTAAAGAAGAATGGTACCTTCGGCTTGATTTGAACTCGCGGGGAAAAGATGGGGGTACTTAATTCGCATTTTTGATTCTGCTTCCCAAGTAGCACCCTCGACTGATTGATTCTGCCATAGGACTTTAACCAAGGGAACTTCCTTGTTCCTTAGTCTACGGACTTGATAATCTAGGATCTCGATCGGAACTTCATCATACGAAAGACTATCCTGAACATCGAAGCTTTCTGGTGGATCAACAACAACGGAATCACCAATGTGTTTCTTGAGCATAGAAACATGAAAGACATGATGGACAACTGACAACTCTGCAGGCAACTCAATCTCATGAGCTGCTTTCCCAACACGACTCAAAATTCTTTAAGGGCCAACATATCGGGGACTAGGCTTCCCTTTCTTTCTAAATCTTTTCACCCCCTTCATAGGCGAAATTTTCAAGTTCACCAAATCATCAACTTCAAACTCGAGCGTCCTTCTTCTCATATCTACATACAACTTCTGATGACTCTGAGCTATCTTCAATCTCTCCCAAATTAACTTGACTTTCTCCATAGCCTCGAACATAGCATCCGGCCCAGTCGCGGCAGTTTCACCCACTTTGAACCAACCTATGGGTGATCTACACCTTCTTTTATATAAAGCCTCAAATAGAGCCATTCCAATGCTAGCATAAAAACAATTGTTATAAGAGAATTCAATCAATGACAAATGTTCATCCCAACTTCTTTTGAAATCAAGAACACCTGCCCTCAACATATCCTCCAAAGTCAGGATGGTCCTCTCAGCCTGACCATCGGTCTGGGGATGAAAAGCGGAGCTAAGATGAACTTAGGTACCAAGAACCTTCTAAAAGGCTCTCCAAAATTGAGAAGTAAATTGAGTACCTCTATCGGAGATAATGGACAACGACACTCCATGCAACCTGACTAACTCTCGAATGTATAACTTAGCATAGTCCTCAGCGGTGAAATATGTATGTACTGGCAGGAAATGTGCTGAATTAGTCAACCTGTCTATTACAACCCATATATAATCATGATGATGACGAGAGAGAGGTAAGCCAGTCACAAAATCCATGTTCACTACTTCCCACTTCCAAGTAAGAATGCCAAATTCTTGCATCATACCACCGGGTCTCTGGTTCTCTATCTTCACCTGCTGGCTAGTTGCACACTTCTCTACAAACTTTGCTATATCCTTCTTTATACCATTCCACTAATAAATTTCCCGCAAATCACAGTACATCTTGGTAGCACCAGGATGAATAGAATACCACACGCCATGCGCTTCAAGCATAATTCTCTCTCAAATCATCAACATCAGGCAAACACAATCTATTCTGAAAACTCAATACACCATATCCCTATTGGGAGAAAACCTCTACCTTTTGGTCCTTAACGGAACTTTTCAATTCAACCAAACGAGAATCCATATTCTGCTTCTCTTCCACTTCCGAAACTAGGGAGGATACGGAACTACTATGAACCCAAACGTTACCCTCAGCTGAATCAAGCAATCTAACATCCAGCCTAGACAAACGATGCACTTTATGAGATAAATCCTTCTTATCTTCCTCTACATGTGCTACACTACCCATGGACGACCTGCTAAGAGCATTCGCTACTACATTGGCCTTGCCCGGGTGATACAACACACTTATATAGTAGTTTTTCAGTAATTCTAACCATCGCCTCTGTCGAAGATTCAATTCTCTCTGGGTGAACACATATTGTAAACTCTAGTGATCCGTAAAGACATCAACATGAACACCGTACAAATAGTGTCTCCAGATTTTTAAAGAAAAAACCACGACAGCTAATTCGAGATCATGGGTTGGATAATTCTTCTCATGAGGTTTCAATTGTCAGGAGGAATAGGCTATAACCTTACCCTTCTACATCAATACACAACCCAAACCAACTCTGGAAGCATCGAAATATACCATAAAATCATCCACACCATTAGGCAGGGTCAAAACAGGGGCTGAAGTGAGTCGAGTCTTCAACTCCTAAAAACTTTCCTCATAGGAATCTGACCACTGAAATTTAACTTTCTTTTGGGTTAACCAGGTCAAAGGAGCAGCAATGGAAGAGAAACCTTCAACAAAACGACGGTAGTAGCCAGCTAGACCCAAGAAGCTCCTAATGTCAGATGGGGAAATAGGTTAGGCTAATTTTTCACAGCTTCTACCTTCTGAGAATCAACTCGAATACCTTCAGAAGAAATAATATGACCCAAAAAGGCAACTGACCTTAGCCAAAATTCACATTTGCTAAATTTGGCAAACAACTAATGATCTCTAAGGGTTTGCCGGACAATTCAGAGATGATTTACATGGTCATTTTCATTTCTAGAGTATACAAGGATGTCGTCTATAAACATAATAACAAACATATCTAGGTACTGTCTGAACACCCTGTTCATAAGGTCCATAAAAGCTGCTGGGGCATTAGTTAGTCCAAAGGACATAACTAGGAATTCAAAATGACCATAACGGGTGCGGAACGCTATCTTTGGAATATCACACTCCCCGACTTTAAGTTGGTGATAACCGGATCTTAAATCTATTTTCGAGAAATAACTGGCACCTTGAAAATGATCAAATAGGTCATTAATTCTAGGAAGAAGGTACTTATTCTTGACGGTGACCTTGTTGAGCTGACGATAGTCAATGCACATACGCAATGAACCATCTTTCTTTCGCACGAATAGAATGGGTGCTCCCCAAAGAGACACACTGGGCCTTATGAAACCCTTATCAAAAAGATCTTTGAGTTGCTCTTTCAACTCCTTAAGTTTTGCAGGGGCCATATGATATGGAGGAATAGAAATAGGCTGCGTATCAGGAAGGAGATCAATCCCAAATTCTATCTCTCTATCGAGAGGTACCCCTGGGAAAACATCAAGAAACTTATTGACAATACTAATAGACTGAATAGTAGGGGTCTCGGACTTAGTGTATTTAACTCAAACCAAATGATAGATACAACCCTTGGATATCAATTTCTTGGCTTTAAGATAGGATATGAAATGACTCTTGGGAGTTACAAAATTTCTGGACTACTCAAAAACTGGCTTGTTGGGAAACTGAAACTTGACTACAAGGGTACGACAGTCTATAGACGCATAACAAGAGTTAAGAAAATCCATACCCAGAATAACTTCAAAATCAACCATGTCTAGCTCAATCAAGTCGGCAAGCATGATTCTGTTAAGGATAGTGATAGGACAATTCTTATACACTTGCTTAGCAATAATAGATTCACTTACTGGGGTAGAAACTAGAAAAGGCTCAGGAATCTTTTCAGCACTTATTTCAAAATTCACAGCCACCAACGGAGTAACATAAGAAAGACTTGACCCAGGGTCCATCAACATATACACATCAAATTAAAATACACGGAGCATACCAGTTACAACATCTGGTGAATCCTCCTGCTCCTAGCGAGGTGGTATAGCAAAAAAGTGATTTTGGCACTGACCACTCGAAGTACTAGATGAGGCACCCTGAGGAGGAGTAGGACGAACAAAAGGGTCTAGAGTACTAACGACCTGACTCTGGGGAGGAATATCACGACTCCCCTGTCTAGCATATGGGCAATCCCTGAATTTATGGCCCAACTTACCGCAACCAAAGCAACCTCTACGATCGACCAAACACTCACCAAGATGGTCCCTACCGCACTTTAGACATGGGGGAGGACGAGGTCTGTTACTCACACTATATTGAGACCTGGAAATAGTATGCCTATTACCCTGCTCCAGCCTAATTCTAAATGCGGGAGCACTAGATGATGAAGGAGTTGGCATAAAAGAACGCCTCTGGAACTGAGGGCGGATCCCTCCAAAAGATCTAGTCTGACTATACCCCTGCTGGTCTGATCTAACCCTTTTATTTGCCCTTACTCTTTCTCTCTCTTTTACCTTGTCTGCTTCAATCTGTTGAGGATGTATCATTAGACTTGAAAGGTTCATGTCCCTATTAAGCATAGTGGATCTACACTCTTTCACAACATAACCAGATACGCCAGCCAAAAACTTACTCATACTAGTTCTAGAATCAGCCATCATACCGGGAGCATACTTAGATAACTGGTTGAACTTATGACAATACTCCTTAACTGTCATGGAGCCTTGTCTCAAATTCATAAATTTCTCTAACCTCGCTTCTCTCAGCTCCGGGGGAAAGAATCTGTCTAAGAAGGCGTCCTGGAACAATTGCCAAGTCACAGGAGCGTCATTCTCCCCTCTACTTTTTCTCCATATCTCCACTAATCATAAGCAACATCTTTTAAGCGATAAGAAGCTAGATACACACTCTCTTTCTCCATTAAATACATGATTTGGGTGATTTTTTTCACTTTATCTAGATACATTTGTTGGTCCTCACCGATCTTTGACCCATAAAACTCTGGCGAATTCATCCGCATAAAATCATGAACCTAAGTTGCCGCTGAATTACCTTCTTGCGGAGGTGGAACTGTGACCTATGCACGGGTCTGAGCATTGGTGGTGACCGCCTGGGCTAGCGCTTGAAAAGATGCCCGAAATTAAGCGTGAGACACCGTCTCACCCAAAGGATCAACAGGTTGAGGTCGTTCGTTATTTCTGTGAGCTCTACGAGGAGGAATTTTCTGTCATAATAGAGCACAAATTAATAGTAGAGAGAAATAATCACAGGCACAATAGACTTTTAAAAGAAAGAAGCAACTTATCCTAAAATGTCCCGTAGCCTCTTGCTCATAGATGTGGCGCGCTACACACCGATGATCAAGACTCTACGTAACGCAGCTTGTCAATACTCCTTAGGAACCTCCAAACCTTAGGCTCTGATACCAAGCTTGTAACGACTCGAGAACCTATCCCGAGATATCACACGGTACTTAAGGTCACATGTGGCCTCAAGCTAATCCTCTAAGCCTTTCATCACTTTTTGAACTCACTATAACATTAATCATGCAAAAATAGCAAAGAACGATCATGTCATGAACATACTGAAATATGAAGAAATGCTGTCCTGTACAATCAAAATGCTAAAGTTCTGTACATACTGGTACTCTAGTCTGACAAAGCCTTTACTACATAGGACTGAGGAGCCATTGGGACAGATCCCCCAACTGAATCACACTGAACCGAAAGGCAACAACCATCTATTAATAAGACAAAATCGAAGATACAGGTCCTCGAACTATGAGGACTCACCAACTACAAAAATGTAGATGAAGGTACTCAAAGATCATTGTCGCTGCTGAAACTGAGCACCTGAACCTATATCACGAGGAAATATAGAACACAGAAGAGTATGGGAGTCAGTACTTAGGAATGTACTAAGTATGTGGGGGTTCATGCAAAGTTTTAAATAATATCATAAATGTGTAAGAAAATCATTCATGCTGACAATAATAACTTTCTTCGCTTGAATTACCTGAAACATTGTTTCCATAAATCATCAATAATAACACATGCTTCGTAAATCTCCTAAATTATTTAACTCAACTGAAACTCTTTGACTCATGACTTAGAGTGACTCGGTAACTCAGGAAACTTAGATAATTATGGACTTGGGAGTTTCTTATAACTGACATAAACCATGTAAGCCGCATGGAGTCCAACGTTTTGCCCTCCTAAGAAGAGAACCCCACATTGGCGGGAGTGTCGTACTCTTTCCAAGGAGTAAAACCTCAATTTTATTATCACAATCCCATACTCGGCCTCTGGCCTACAATTATTAATATCAATCCTACGGTGACATGTAGTTCTGAGGAAATACCATATTTCTTGCTCGGTGATAATACTCCTCCCAGACTCAGCTCAGAACGCGTTAGGAAATCCACCTTAATCAATATCAACTCATGGGTCTATCATAAAGACCAAAACAATAATATATCTCATCGATAAATCAGGTACAACTGTGGATTCCTAACTCGACTCAAAATCAACACAATCTTTCTCAACATCAAGTACACTTGCTTATCAAATCATATAAATTATTACGACTTCGAGAAAACAGCATAAACTCATTCTTGACTCTCAATCTCAACATCAATATATATTCAATAATCAAACTTTCCATGGAAAAACATAAATCATGACATTTATCATTTATCACTTGGAAATCATAATTCATAGTTGCAATATATAATTCATATCATAAAATTCTCAATTTAAGAAGTAAAATGATGAAATAATCATGTATGGCAAGTCTTGAATAGCTCAATTCTCATAAATCAATGATAGGATAATTTAGACACAAACCCACTTGAAAAATCATGAAATTTCAATAATAAAAATCAATTCTTTGGGCACAAGAATGAAAGGGTATTCTTGTTCAACCCCCACATACCTTGATTATGATTTTGGAGATGAAGAAACTTGCTATAAACTTCTTTCTCACACTTTTGAGCTAAATTTCTTGATGCTTTTGACTCGGTGATCTCGATTCTTAACCAACTCGGTGAAATATATGGAAGATTTCTTGAATTTTTGGAGAAGATTTGGAATTGGAAATGAAAGAAAGAAATCCTAGCTTTTCTTGTGATTTTTGGAATGGAGAGAAATGGATTTTCTCTCCTCTACTAGAATATATATATAAAGAGCAAAATGGGTGGAAAAGACCAAAACACCCTTGAGGAAATTTGGAACTGGAGCCCCATTTTTGGTCCTGGCGCGACGCGCCACAATCGTGGACCTTCAATGGATTTTGACAATTGAGAAATAGCTCAGTGGCGCGACGCGGTGAAGTCATTTTGGCCACTTGGTCGTGACCTGGAAGGGCACCGCGACGTGGGGAAATTGCGTAGGTGCACTGGAATTTGACGATCTTGAAATTGAACCTTAGCGCGATGCGGTGAAATCATGGAGGATCACTAGAAAATGACAATTGCCATTTTGGCTAGCTCCGCGACGCGCTGAAGTGCCAGATGGCACACTGTCTCACTACAATGGCTCTAACTCTTCACCCGAGTGTCCGATTTGGGTGAATTCGGTATCGATGGAAAGCTTATTCAATTCTCCACATGATAAAAATTAGAAATTAAGGAAATACAACACGTTTTTAAAATCAATCACTTTGGAAGTCACCCATATTCACTTAGAAGACGAATTTAGGCTTAAGGAACGATCGGGGTATTACATATAACGACAAATAAGTGATTATGAACCAAGGAACAAAATACATAATTTGATTATGCAAGGCACATATTTCATAGAACTCTTGATAAATATTATTTAATTCATCGGGACTATAAGTCTCAAAAAACCAAGTTCTAAATCGGTTCCATTTTTTATCAAAAAATTCTCTTTTAATATAATTTCTTACATTGGATCCAGGACTAAAATTAATTTGGTGTGGAATCATCAAGTATAGTTTGAATCAAAGTTCATTTCAGAAGCAGTAGAGACATCCCTATCACAGATATTATCATTATATTGAACAACATTTGTTTGAGGATTAATCTTAACCTTTTCTACAAATCTTTTAGAAGCAGAATCGAGCATATGCAAAGAAGCAACACGACTTCTAGATGGACCAAATGATGGTTCTACAGGAGAAATATGATGCATAACAGATAATAATTTAGGCATTGAAAATAAATGTCTGTTATAAACAGTAGACTTATCATCAAATTGAATACAAATCCTTCCATATAGATTTTGAGTGACATGCAAAAAGTTGTTGTTCGTCAAGTCACTAGTAACCTGACTTGGAGTTATAACCAAATTTAAGGTCCAAGTAGTGGGAAAATCAATTTCATCCCATCTAATAGGTCTTTTAGTGGTGACCTTAGACCTTGCAAAATTAGTTTCAACTGAAATAGTCTGATTTGATGTATCATATAATTTACACCTAGGATTTAATATTGACAACAATCAATAATAAATTTTGTATGACAAACATATAAGTTCAGATCCAGGCGCATAATTATAACTATGCATTTTCACATTTAATGTCAAAGCATCAAGTATATTTGTATCAGTCAAAGATAATTATAAATTTGGTTGAGTGTTGAAATAAAATGGACCATAGGCAACAATAGATTCAATCGAACCCATCAGAGACTATCAAAAATTCAGATTTCTAGCATCTCTAAGAGCTGCTAAAAATGTCTCTAGAAACCTTTTAAGGGTTAATGGTTTAAAAGCAATTTGAACCATTCCAATATGCATAAAATTATAATTTTTTTTATGTAAATCAATATCACGTTTATTTAATAAATGAATCATCTATTCTGACAAATTTAATGCTAAAAACTGTTCAGTCGTCTTTATCATTTTTTTAGAAAGAACTTTATCAAACCAACCATAATCATAAATGGTTTTTATACAACCTTTGGAATAGTTCATTTGTTTAAAAAGTCAAGATTTTGAGGTATATCTACCTCTTCAAGTCGAGTACTCTTAGTACTCACATCTCTTATTTCCATGAGTAGACAAGTCATCTCTATGCTGAATAGTTTAAATCTATTGCATAATTACCATGAAAGTTCCTAGGCTCAGATACCAGATTGACAGGATCTGAGGACTAGCGGTAATCCGTGCGACCATCCAGACCTATACTATCGGAAGAACCAAAATATACGAGAATTTCTTACAACTTATTAACTGTATGAAAGTATCAATCTTTTACCCAAGCAAAGAGTCTGTCAAAATTTAATACATACTTGAGTTGAGCCCATGTTTCTAGAGGTTGTAACCATGAAAAAGGAATGCCCTTTTCTTCAATTTTAATGGGCTTAAAAGTCACGGCTTGCAAGGCGTAGTCACTAAGACAAAGCCAACAAAAGTAGTACCAACTTTGACTGTACCACCATCTCGGAACCAAGCCAAGAAACTATAGAGAAATTCCTTTATATTTTGCTAGAGACTAGATCTTTCATTGTTATTATACATGAGCAGTTAGATATCCAGCATAGATATGGAAAATACGTAGCCGGACATAGTCACGGCCGGAGAAGGAGAAAGAGTACGTAAATAACTCAAAATAAGAGAACAAATAAATACCTTATATGGCCGAAAGTAAGGCCGGAATAGTATTAATGGTGATCCTTATTCACACTTAAAAGAAATATACAAGAGAGCAATTAAGAGAGTAGAGAGAGAATTATTTCCAAAAACTTCTAAAGATGTACAAAAGCTTATGTCTTCTCTAACAAATGAAGGCTTCTATATATAGGAAAAGAAAAGAATCTATGAACAGTAATATGGGCCCCACATTTAGGTCCCGTGCACAGTATATCTCCTGTGTAGAAATCTATGTACAGTTAAAATGGGTCCCACATCCTGGTCCCATGCATTTTGTAATTACTATGTAAACAGTATATCTCATATTTTATTTTTCCTTTTAATTTTTTTATGGAATTCTTCTATTCGTTCAATGGCATTTTCAGATAGTATCTTATCTGAGGGGATAAGCTGAGAGTCCTGAATATCTTCTTTGGTGATATCATCGTTGATCACACTTTTCATTGAAGTGTCTGACTTATCATGTTGATTAACGGAATAAAGTAGATTTCTCCATCTTGCATGGAGATCCTTCTAGCAATGTGCTTAATCACACTATCCTCAATAATATCCTTTTGATGGGCTACTGCATATTCCTGAACTTTAATTATAATAGAGCCCAGAAGTTCTTGTCAATGCAAAATTTTTGTTTTGGGTTCTTTTCATATTAATTTGTTCCAAAAATTATTATAAAATACCCTGTATAAATAATGGATCTGTTCTCCTATGAATCCCAATTCCAGAGCCCATTTGTGTATCCATGGAATTAAAAATTCAATAAAGAAGTAGACTTGATGAATTTTTTCAAGATTGCAGATATGATCTGCGTGATATAGCTCGTTTAACTTTGGAGAAACTTGAGTCCATTATTTGTATAACATAAGAAATAGATTCGACAATATCTTGATAGTTGGACCGTGGTATGACCACCAGTTCAAAAACCAATTAGGAATTGGTTCTGCAAATATCTTTGCACATATCTTCATAAACGATGAATATTTATGTCGATCATTATTATAATAAAGCACTTTTTCAAAGCCTTGGATATAATCTCAATAAGTAAAATTTATACGAGATCTTTTAAGATTGATCTGTTCGTCTGTCATTGTGGTCGTCCCCCAATCTTTAATGGATATAATCCATTTGATAATAAGTTTTGAGAAGTTATAAACATTCTCTTCTGTATTATACCCATTAAAGTGCTCAAAATCTGCAATGCCTGTAGAAGTGAGAATAGTCTCATAATAAGTACGGGTTTTGTATGACTCACCCGGAAAATATAAAGTATTCATCAAATATTTAAGAGTATCTTTCATGGTTCATTTCTCCTATGAATCTCAGAGGTTTCAACAAGAAATATCATTTCTTTGTTTTCTATTTTCGTAGGACTTGATATATACCTCAAAATCTTGACTTGTTAAACAAGTGGACTATTCCAAAGGTTGATATAAAAACTATTTACGATTATAGTTGGTTTGATAAAGTTCTTTCTAAACAAATAATAAAGATGACTGAACAATCTTTAGCATTAAATTAGTCAGAACAAATGATTCATTTATTAAATAAACGTGATATTAATTTACATAAAAATCATTATAATTTTTTGGATATTGGAATGGTTCAAATCGCTTTTAAACCATTAGACCTTAAAGGGTTGCCAGAGACATTTAGTAGCTCTTAGAGATGCTAGAAATCTAAATTTTTGACAGTCTCTGATGGGTTCTATTGAATCTCGAATTAATAAAAGTGGATTTGAGATGAAGTTCTATAGATTCTTAATCTCTCCTATATATATTCCTACTATAATACTTAATAAAGAATAATAAATTGATCTATACTTCTTTTATAAAGTAAATATGATATTTGAATTTAAATTTAAATAAAAGTTGATATGAGATGAAGTTCTATAGCTTCTTAATCTCTACTATATATATTCCTACTATAATACTTAATGTTAACTTCTCTTCTTCTTCTTTTTGATTCTATTAGTCATTAATTTTATTTGTTAATTTATATATTTATTGTTGTCTTTATGTTTTTTTTTTTTGATTTATCATTTTTATTTTTATATGCAGATTATGATCATTTAATAGATATTTTTTCGTAGTATATCCAAGCCTGAATTCAAGTAAGTAATAATTTTTATTCTGATTTTGTTTTTTGATTTTGCTAAAGTAAACATACTCGATTATCTAATCAAAATTTTCCACTAAAAATTTTAAGTCAGATTGATATTTTTAAGTAAGTTTTACATAAATTTTGACAAGTTTACCCATATTTACACCTTATCCCAACTTTTCTTAAAATCTCATAAAATCCCGATTTTGTGTTTTTAAGATCCATATAAGTTAAAAGAGATACAAGTTGATGATAAATCTTAAAAATAAACTAATTAGCTGAAATTAAGGAATGTAATGGTAACTACAGCATTAAAGTAGCAATTTACTCAGCCAATCATCTAATTAAGTAAATTTTTTTCCTAAAAGACGGTATTATATTACTAATTCAATTTTTTTTAATATATTCACCTTCATAATTAATTTGTAGATTCATTCTTCTTCTTTTTTTATTTAAATTTTCCTTAACACCAGGGAGATCAAATCTCTCAGTAGGGTTGTTTGGGCTAGTTATTTCAAATTTACCTTGCAAGACACCAAGATCAGTAGCACGGTTGATGGGGCAAAGCTTGGGAAATTGATCAAGAATCTAAGAGAAAGAAAACCATATTTCACAAACGACGGACATCCCCACAACCAAACTTCATCATTGTCGGGATGCTTCACCCTTCATACCGAGAAAAGTCTAAGTACAATAAATCGAACAATGATCAAAAGTCTAAATGAAAGAAATAATAGAATAATAAAGTACATGTTAACTCAAAATATCTAAAACCTGTAGATGGTCATTGCATCAGATTAAAATTAGAGATATGATGAGATATTGTGTAGAAACATATTTTATTTGCAAGAGCATGTTGAGATACATAATTTATTTTATATATCTGGCAGTTTTTTAAAATATATTTGGTCGGGATTATGTTGGCTCTTTTTGCATCAATTCTATGTCTCTGAATTATGTGAGATATATCCAAGTTATAATGTATAAGAGATACATAGCTGTAATAGTAGAGATGCATATGTGTTAATAAGAGATACATAACAAGTTTGAGTGAACAAATGTTTATTTTTTTACAGGTTAGGGAATCGTCACCTTATGTGTACTCTAATAATTAAGAGATAGATATTATTGTGAAAGATACATGTATCTATAATAAGAGATAAATTTTCATAGTATGTAAGAGATATATACTACATCATAACAATCTTATATGTATCTCTTACTGTTCTAATATGTGTGCCTCTTATACATATTATATTGAAGTTATCTAACGAGATTTACTTAAAGTAAATGTGTAATGTACACAGAGATACAATATGACAAAACATATCTGATGTATTGTGTAATACCTCATATTTTTCTTGGTCTCTGTACAGCTTATGACTCATCCCTCAAATCGTAAAGACTCTTATGAGTAGTATGCAACAAGTCGTACCCATGTCAGTGTGGGATGAATGAGTTCTATTCAAGTTAAGAGTTGACCCTAGAATTCATCAAGTAAGGTACGAGTCATATGAATATAATTCGTATTGTCAGCAGTATAGGTTTCCTAAGTTCTGTCCAGCTTACGAGCAGTGGCTACAAGTTATATAGACATGTTACGAGTCACAAGATCTGGTTCGTACCCTGACTAGTAGACAATCAAAGAATCAACACTCATGTTTTGATAGCTTTATAAGTTACTTGGACATATATTAAGTCCTCAAATAGCTCCTAGCTCATGAACAAGTCAAAACCTCCCTTAGCGATTAAATTATTGGGATGTACATATCTATAGTCATATACAAGCGATCATAGCTTTTGTTATACTAAGAATTTTTTATCTCAAGACCTACCAATAGATAGATAATTGAAATATCTTTCCAACTATACCAATGTTGCCTTAATCCGATATCAGGGTGAAAATTTCTGTCCAAACTACTGAAACACTGTCAAAGCTGTATCCACACTGGTCAGCATACGGGTTGCCAGTCTAACTCATACCCAAACCATATGATTTGTATGGTAGACCCATAAATACTACCAAGAATTTTCTGTAGATTTTAGTTTAAGGGCTTTTTGGTCTTTTCCCCCCTTGTAACCCCCAACCACGACTTATAACCCTCCAATAAGCATTATTTTCCTTTTTTTTCAATATGTTAACAACACTGCCTCCTCCCATTATCAAGAATATAAAATTAGGGTTCCTCACCCAAAATTCATCCTTTAAGTCCCAAGATTCAAATTCAAGAATATCAAGAATATCAAGATTAGGGTTCCTCTCACTAATTCATGCTTAAGTCAAAAAGTTTAAAACCTTTTCCCAAAATTAAGAAATTCAAGCTTTCTCCCCAATAAATTCAAGAACTCAAGTTTCAATTTCAAAATTTCTTCAAGAAGTTATCTAATTAAGGTATGTGGATGTTCATCAATGGGTCCTTTCACCCATTGAGCCCCAAAACCCCTTTTTTGAGTAAAGTATAAGTTTTTCTCTATTGTGAAGTTTATTGTGTTCAAGATGAGTTAAATTAATGTTATTCCTTAGTATTTTGAACTTAATTTATGTTCAAGTTTGATTCCATGAAAAGTTAGGTTATCTCATGTTTCAAGATTCAATCTCCCATGTCATATACAAGCGGATTTCATGTTATAGTGTCAAGTTATGATCTGAGTCACGTAACCATGCTGTTTTCCCATGTTTTAATATATTCCCATGTTTAAGTTCATAATTCTCACATGTTTGATGAAATGTCTACTTTTTGGGTCCTTGAATCATGATTCAATCCTAAAGTTTTAAGCTTTAATATTATATATTATAATCATTCAGTGCTGGCAGGTTATGAATGATTTTAGATTTTTAAGTAATGATTTAGTTAGACCATGTATATTATTATTTTACTCAGTTGATATAATCATGATGAGCACATTAGACGTAATGTTCAGTTAAACTTAGTTCAGTTCAGTACATATGTCAGTTTAGTTGGGAGTAGGATTTAGCATCGACCAAGCTTAGGGATGGGGGATCACCCTTCAGTTAGGATTGGGTTCTTAGTAGCAGTCCCTAAGTTCCAGAACTACGTAGCTAGTGTAGGATTATAAGATATCACCCGCCACTTTAGGACTGATACTCTCTTAGGGGTCACCCTTTAGTTTTGGACTGACTCTCTAGTCCTTTAAGACTCATGATTAGTAGATATACAAAGACATGTGTTAGTACCCATGGCAAGGTACTAACACCCTTTCAACTGGGGTTACAGATTGGACCCCAATTAGCTCAGATTGAGGCATGCCGATTACTGATACCTCCCATAGTTTCAGTCAGTATTCAGTGTATCCCAGATCAAGTTTGCTTGACCAAGTGTAAAGATTTTAGTTGTTCAATTATATAGATTTCAGTCTTTTAGATTATAGATTATTTCAGAAAGCACGTTTATGCTTGGTCTTGTATTCTCATTTTCACATGTTCATGTTTTCATGCTCAGTAACTATACATAACCCTCAACTTAGATTTACAATATGTTCAGCTTTACATGAGATTTACATACAATATTCATATTTTATCTCTTCCCATCTTACTGAATTATTTTAAGTTCATGATTTATAAATCTCGTTATGACCTATAATTTTTCATGTATACCACAGTTTTTAATGTATGTTTTAGCAAATAACTCATATCCCTAGTTTTAGAGCATGTTTTTAAATATTCCCATGACTTAGTGCATATCTCCATATACTCAGTACATTCCAATGTACTAATCCATATATATGTCTATGTGCTGAATTATCTCATAATGTAGGTACCAGTTGTAGCCCACACATCATAATCAGATAGTTTGCAGCTTCCAGCAAGTAGGTATTGAGTTCTCTTATTTCAGGGACTCAGTCAGTTGTAGTTCATGTACTATATTTTGATTATCCATATGTATTGATTAGTGGTAGTTGGAGGCATGTCCCATCTATCTATAGTCAGTATAGTAGAGGATTCATAAATAGTCAGTCAGAGTCGTTACATGTAATTCAAGTTTTTTCCCTCAATTTTATCATGTTGTAAAATTTATCAGTATTTTATTTATTCAGAATTTCTCATGAGCATATTTCCGCTAAACAAATTTAGTTTTTATACAATTTAAATCAATTGCTCAAGTAGTATGCTAGTTTATGGGTCAGTTTGGGATCACTTGTGGTTCAAAGCACCGTATTACGACTAAAGGGTAGTCTCAGATTGTGGAAAACTTGGTATCAGAGCACAGAGTTCAAGCAGCCTAGGGAGTATATAAAGCAGTGTCTAGTAGATTCTTGCGAAATGGTATAAAGACGTTTGTACTTTTCTTCAAAAGGCAACAGGGCATTTAAGAAATGTTTCCTCTTCATTTGTGTCTCAAATCGTGAGTAGAAATATTTTTTATGAAACTTATGAAGATTCTAATGTTAGTCCATTAGTGCGAACTCTGCCTTATTCTTGAGGCAATAGAAATAGCCAAGCTTAAATCCTTACAAATAGATTTTTCTCAGACAGTCTCCACAGACAAGTTATGGGATTGTATGTAGGCTAAAAAGTATCCCGTTAGTTCTTTTAAGTGTTGAAGTTTGAAAGATTTCATTCATGTTCATGAAAATCGTGCACTAAACTGAAGTTAGATATGCTTTTAGATAGGCTGAGCATAAAATACCAAAAACTAAATTACCGAACTGAATAAAAAAATTTGGTAATTAGTATTCGGTAATTCAGTATTTGGTATGATATTTGTGTGTAGAATTTCAATCTTTCGGTATCCGGGATTGGGTTTGGTACTAGATATTAATACCGTTTGGTATTTGATATTTATCAAATATCGAATATATATATATATAATGTCTAACCCAACCCAATAAATAGTAGTACTAGTCATCCCAAAGAATCTCTTGGACTTTGGTATTATACTCTTAAAAAGCAACAAAAAGAATACTAAATAGGGTTTCAATTCTCTTTGAAGTTTAAACGTACATTTGTACTTCTCCAACTCTATATGGTATTACCAAATACCGTACCGAATCAAAGTTTAATTTACCGATTACCAAACTACCGAACCAATGATTATAAGTATGGTATGTGGTACCTATGTTCAAATACCTATTACCTAATTACCAAACCCAAACTTTGAAAATACCAAAACGAGTACAAAACGACCACCGTTACTTTCAGATCCCTTCTCAGAATCCTATGGTAGCATATGATCTAGAGTTAGAAGTATGAACTTAGAAGTTTAGCAGCGGTAAAGTGAGGATAATGTTGATATAGTAGATTATGTATTCATGGGGCTAGTTGTATGAAAGGCAAACAAGTAGTCTTGAAACAGTTTATGCAAGAATTTAAGTATATTGATTTGAAATTAAGTATGATGATGTGTGTATGAACTATAGGTGTACCTAAACTGATATAAAATTGTATTATTTCTAAGTTTTAACAGTGTGTACGCTTAGATAGTACCCTTGAGTTGTTAAGTTTGAATGAGACTATGTATTATATAATATTCTTACCAGCTAAGTTATGGGTTATAGGTTGATGAAATTGGGTATGTTGGTGTAATGGAAATTCTCATGGTTTACCAAAAATATATATAAGTTTAGAGATGTGATATTAGAAGGCTATGAAGGAAATGAGATAGATTATATGTTTAGTGGGACAAATATACAGTCTATAATGGTTTAAACATGATGACTAGTGGGTCTATAGAATGTTAATAGTTTTATCTCAGAAGGAAGTACTAGCAACGAGTTTTACACTTTCAGGTGTAGTCTTTTAGGGTGAGTTTATTACCTATGTGTATTGTTATATTTTGTACTCTAGAGTAAAGTGGTTATAGTTTAGTTTAGAGTTTTTTTAAAGGGGGTCCTCAGACTTAGAATGATGGCTTAAAGCTATGAGGGATGTGATAGAACAAGAAACCAAGTCAGGCTCTTAGATTCTAGCAGTGATGTCAGTGTATTATAGAACATCAGTAGGGAAAGAAGTTGACCATCCCATTCTTATCTCAATGCAAAGTATTGTATTTCAGTCATCATAACATCTACTTATGCCTTATATGTCAGTTCCATGATCATATCTCATATTCTTGCATTTGCCATAAAAATCATGTACGCTTCCAATTTTTAATATGAGGAGTTCCTATTCACTCAGCAGTATGAATCATATTTCATGAATTTATGAACTCCAAACTCAGGTCACGCAACTCATGACTCATGTACTCATGCTTTATAGTATGCTCAGTTCTCGATACTCATGCTACACTCTTAGTGACCAGCAAAATTCGAGATTATGTCATGTATGTTCTCAGTTTTTATCTCTTTAATGAATTCATGCCTTTGGTACTCTATTCCTCAGGCCTCAGTTAAGTGTCAAAGTTATGCATAGTATTCTTTTATGCTTCAGGTCCTTATGTTCTAACCTTTCAGTGACCTCTTCTTAATGTTAAGATAGTGGTGATGAAAAATTTATGATAAATGGTTTAGATGGGAGAGAGTAAATATTTCATATTGGGGAAAGATTGTTGTATGCTTGTTTTATCTAAAGCTATAATTGTGAAAGAAGATTGAGGCAAAGCTTATGGTATATGTAATATCATAGTTAGCTGAAAATTTCATGTATGTTTTCTTGGGGATAATGTATGGAAGTTGTTATTGATAGAGGTATTAGAGAATATGGGAAAGATGCTTTGGTGGGTTGGTTGCATAAAAGTTCATATATGACTATAATGATAGGCTTGAATGTCATGTTGGTATATAAGTGGATGGGTGTATTATGTGCTAGTGAATTCCTAGTAAGATATTAAATATAGTTGTTGAAGTGGTAAGAGGAATTATTCTTAAGATGAAAGATGTGAAACTCGAGTTAGGCTTATTCATGGTTTAGACTAGTGTTATGGTGTTATGTGCAGTACCTTGTGATTTCGAGTTAGGCTTGAATATGGTGAAGGTATGTGGTTCAACTTAGACTTTGGATGGAATGGTTATATGCACCCACAAGAGTATTTAAAGAGCAAGGCTAATCTTAAATTAGACAGTTGCATTGCCTAATACCTAGTAATTCTATCCTAACTTATGGTTTATATGTCTATGTTCTATGTTATAGAGTTATAGCCGTATTAAGATTCCTTACCCAGATATATTATTCAGTTCATGCCCAAGGTTCTTTTCTTCCTAATGTTATTGGAACTTATTGCAGAGAGTGTTGAAGAAATACTGCAATTGAGTATGAACTTTCAGTATAAGTTAGTCCATATAACCAGCAATTCAGATTAGCAATCAGATAGATAAGCTCCTATGATTCTCCATCTTTTCATCTGGTCTTAATATTCAAAGTTTCATGAATATGGATATTTCATGAGGTAATTTATTCAGATTCATGCGAATTACAAATTCAGTTAAGTCCTTACTTCTAGTCGAAATTAGCCGTGAAGGATATCTAGATTCAGAAATCGTATCTTATTGCTTATCTGTAATACCCCATATTCTCGTGCTAGAATTCAAACCATCATTCCTATGGGTCAAAGCTTTAATACAAGTTATTCTCAAGTGAATACAAGTTTCATGATCATTATCCTAGTCTATGGAGTAGTTTATAGGTGAAAAATATTCATAGCAATGACCTAGAACAAAGTTGAGCTAAGATCAATTGATTCGTCCAAAGTTTGACATTTGATTCTACAAGTGTCTACTTAAAACGTGTATAACTCTTAATATACATGGAATTTTTCATCCCAAGACCTATCAAATTGTAGATAATTGAATTAGCTTTCCACCTATACTGATTTCGCAAAAATCCAATACCCGAGCAAAAAGTTATGACCATTTTAGTGGCTGAGGCAGTAGCACCATGCGATAAGCGTGCGACGCACGCTCTGTCACATGCTAATAATTTTCAGGTTCTGTTTCCGCATTTTAAGGAAAAAATGGTATTTTCCAACCCCTATCCAGCTATAATATGGGATTAAACTCCCATAACACCAAAATAAGTTTACTTTCTCTCAAAATCACGAAGAATATTCATTAGGGTTTCAACCTAAAAATCCAAATATCTCAAGATTCAACCGTAGGTTTTCAATAATTTTTCAAGATTCAAATTCCCCATTCCGAGGGCCATAATAAGCACTCATTAATCTAAAGAATAGCAATCCGAAGTTAAGATTTCATTCAAAGCTTCAATTTCAAGGTATGTGGTTCATTCTTGTTCCCAAAAGTTTTAGTTTTCTTAAAGAATTTCGTATTTCCAAGATGAATTCATATTATTTTGCTATATTTCAAGTTTATGAGATTATGGAATTGCTCAAGTCTTGAATTACATGATTATCTTGTTTAATTATGATCTAAATTGAGAGTTCATGATATAAATTGCACATGCCTATATTGATATCCTATTTTCAAGAATTTCCAAGATATGTTGTCGTGAATTGAGCCTTATTGTGAAATAGTGAGTCTTTGAGAATGAGTTATTGATACTTTTTAAAGTATTTCAAGAAGAGTACATATATTTCCATGTTATTGAGTCTTTAAAGCTTATTCATGATAAGTCTATCAAGATTTCAAGAAAGAAGTGAGTTTTGATCCTAAGTTAAGAAAGAAATCCACATCTTTAATTTTTGAGATAAAGGGGATGCATTTTGGATCCCATCACTTATTGATGAAATGTTTTAAGGCGGATTTACTTACGTTCTGAGCTAAGTAAGGCAGTAGTATTTAGCACCGAGTTGGGCTTGATTTCGAGGTCTCATGCCCCAGAACTACGTTCCCCCGTAGGTTTCTGATTTACCCCAAGTGGGTTAAGACAGTGATCACTAAAGTTAAGGTTCTATCCAATGGCAAGGATAGAATAGCTCTCCCCAACGTGGGTAAGACGTTGGACTCCATGTAGCTCACATGGTTTATGTCGGTTAGAAGAAACTCCCAAAGATGTCCTCCACTCTTGAAATAGTTTTATTGATTTAAAGTATTGAGATAAAGAGTTTACTATACAGAATGCTTTTCAGATTTCATCTAGCTTACAAGTTTTGAGAATAAGTGGAGAATACAGATTTTAGAAGCAAGTGAAATGACTCATGAAATTTATACTAAATGTTTCATTATTCATGATTTATGAGATTTATATTTCAGATATTATTCAAGCTATGTGAGTCATTTATGTCAGCATGCATAATTTTATAAACTGTGATGATATTGAGATATTATTTTTTACATGAATTGCACACCCATATGCTCGGTACATTCTCAAAGTGTTGATCCACATATACGTCTGTGTGCTACATTATCTCATAATATAGGTAAAAGTTTTAGTATGCACATCAAACTCAGACAGTTGCAGATTCCAGCTAGCAGATGATATGTCCTCCTACTTCGGGGACTTAAGTTAGATGTCATTTATATATTTTCTTCCTTTGTTATTCTCATATATTAATTAGTAATAGTTGGGGTCGTGTCCTAGCTATCTATAGTCAGTATTAGTTGAGCCTTCATAGACAGTCAGTAGAGTCAATGTAATTATATCAGTTTCTTTGTAAAAGCAAAGTTGTAATCATGTGAATTCACTTTTGTATTGATCAGATTAAGAAAAGATGTATATTTTGCTTACTTTGTTCAGATTTATCTATCTTATTCAGTTTCTTATAAGTTATGCCAGTAGAAGAGTTAGTTTGGGGTCACTTGTGACCCTAAGCACCGTGTGATGTCTCGGGACCTATTTTTGGGGCGTTAAAAACTTGGTATCAGAGTATAGAGTTCAAGAGTCCTAGGGTATCTGTGAAGCTGTGTCTAGTAGAGTCTTGCGAAACTATACAGAGATGTCTGTACTTTTATTCAAGAGGCTACAAGGCATTTAGGAAAAATGTCCATTCTTTCAAGTCTAGATCGTGCTATAAAAAGGTTCTCTAAGAAACTTTTATAGATTCTTATCTTACTCTAGTCAGGCTATCTCTGCCTCATTTTCAAGGTACCAGAAATCGACAAGCTTAATTCTCCACAGATAGTATTGGGATTGTAAGAGAGATAGAAAGTATCCCATTAGTGCTTTTGAGTCCCGAAGAGTGAAGGGATTTATTCTTGTTCATGAAAATTTTGCACTACGCCCAAGTCAGATGTGCTCTCAGATTCCTCCTCAGAATCCATAATGATAATCTATACTTCTCTATCTTTGTACTGTTCTTGAGGTACCATGATCGAAAAGTTCTAATTTCCTCCCTTGATAATGCTCTTAGACTTGCTAGCAAGAAGTTTCAGAAGTCTCACAAAGCAGCTTGAGAGGAGCCTTCTAGTGTGTTATAAGTCCCTTAAATTTAAAGTTATGTCCCCATTCATATGAGTTGTTCAGTTAAGACAGAGTAAGATGTGTATTCTTAGATCATTGAATATCGTGTGTCAAGTTTTTATCTCTTGTATCATGTAATCTAGTTATCTTGGTATTTGTGAAAATCAAAGTCTAGTGAAGTTGCGTGGGGCTTTTTCTATTCACTGGCATAGTTGTTTTTTTTATTTATCTCACTTTCTTGTTCAAAACATTAAATCAAAGTCTAGTGAAGCCGTGTAAGGCCTATTTCGATTCACTAGCAACTTGTTGTTCATCTTGTTTTTCTTGTGTTAGTTGGAAGTGTGGGTTTAGAAGTGTAGTGACAAGAAAGGTGGTAAGGGTAATTTATTGAATATGTATAGCTGAATTTTCGCTTATGATTGAGTTAGTAATGAAGTTTTATATCCTTGTTTTTTAGTTTAGTGAAAGTTAGAGAAGAAGATTATTAGTTAAAGTGGATTGTTGGTTGTTTGAGGTAATAAAAGAGTTATTGATGGTATTTGTTGTGCTAGAAAAGTATAGATTTTGATGGAAGTACTTGGTGGATGACTGTTGTTAATTTAGGCTTTCCTGAGATTGCAAGAGAAAGTTTAGTTGAAACTTATAAAGCTATGAAGGAGTTTAGATGTATAAGAAGGGTAAATAGTAATGAGGTGTAGAATAAGGAGGTGCTAGCGAATCATAATAAGATAGACCATAGGATTGTGATTGATCATTATTGTTATGAGGTTTTAGCAGACTAGTATTTTCGAATGTTTGGCAGGTAAGAATAGTTGTTAAGATAAAGGTTAATCATATCTAGAACGAGATACTAAGTTTGAATAGTAGATGATGAGCAAGGTGGGGATAACAATTGCTTGGTTAGTGAATCTAGTTATATGGAGGTGAACTGATAGGCTTGAAACAGTGAATGCAAGAATTTAAGTTTATTGATTTGAGATAAGTATGATTTTGATTCTTATGGTATGGAAAAAAATATAAGTAAAGAAGTATGATCTTATTAGCCTATGATTATGTGTTTAGCGAAGTAGGTATGCTTTTCGAATTAAGGAGTGTAAGTCTTTGATGATGATTATTGAAGCTAAAAAGTTAAGGATGATATATGAAGGGGTTGTTCAAGAATGAAGTCTGTAAGTTTAAAATATAGCTTATGCGTGCGAGTTAGCATTTAAGTATGGACCGTTAGAGCAAAGATATTCTGACTCACTCCTAGGAATGTGAGATAGATCCATAAGTTTAGAAGATGGCTTTAATCTAAGGGGGAGATAGTATAAGACCCTTTAATAATCTAGCTTATTTTAGTTCCTTGTTGCATGACAAATAGGTCCCAAAACTTAGAAATTTCCAGCTAAGTGCCAAGACTTAGTCTTTTCCAAAGCCTTCAAACTTTGAGGATTTTGTTCACGACCTTCCTGACCTCCAAAAGTTGATTTTCAAGTTTATTCATGATCGAGGGAGTCAATAGTACATCTTGGGTGAGTTTTGGAATTTTTGGAATCCGTTTAGGGCATGTTTGGAATTCAAAATAGTGGCATTATGTGATTAGCGTGCGACGCATGCTCGAATCTACCCCTAGTAGCATGCGATAGAGCATACGACGGATGCTCCATTTCGGTGCTCCATAGCATGCGACGCACGCACCACAGTATGCTCCTATATTTTTCCAGCTTCTGTTTTATTAAGAAAGATTATTTATGCTTTTCTATCTAAGGCTAAAGTGTGAAGTAAGATTGAGGCCAAGTCTTTGATACATGTCATGGTTAGTTAAAATTGTGTGTATGTTCTTAAGAATAGTGCAAGAAAATTGTTATTGATAAAGGTTTAGAGAACATGCGAAGTATGACTTTATGGGTATTTTCCTTAAAGTTATATGTGATTTTAATGACGGGCTTGAATGTCATGTTGGGTTGTAACGCCCCGATTTTCTGAACCGAAATGCTACACGGTGCCCATGAACCCGAAGGACCACAAGCTAACCCATGACCGATATCTATACCTATAACTACATAATATACATATAATGTGCGAAAACAAGAACTAAAAGGTCATAAGGTTCAACACTGAACGATAAAACGTCTGAATAAGATGGTATCACAGTACTAAAACAAAATTGAAAATACTAAAGTCTGAATCTGAAAACTCTGTAATCCTCTGAATAGCCTCTACTGTCTAGATAAGGAGTTGAAAGAACATGTCTCCAACTAACTCCCTAAACTGAAAGTAAACTAAAATACTGGAATGATAAATGAAATGATCATGTCCTCGAAAGATGAGGACTCACTGCTAATTGAACTGCTATTGCTGATCTGGAACCTGCGCCTCAGAACCTATGGTGTAACATAAGAAGAAAGCACCATAGCGCAAATGCGTCAGTACAACTAAAGTACTGAGTATACGTGGGGGGTAGCTAAATGCATGAACATGCTTACTAATATGAATGTGAGAATACATACATGCATACGTAAATACTAATGAACTCGCGGAGATACTGACTACTGAGTTTGAATTCTGACTACATGAATTTACTAATACTGAGATACCGAATAACTGAGAGACTGATAACATGGATGACTGTATCTAACAGTTCTAATTCTGGTGGAACTATCTGAGTTCCATACTGTATCTGAATATCTGAATCTAAGATCATTCCTGACTAACGTGTGATCTCTGAATATATTAATAGATAAGAATGACTTAACTTAGTCTGAGATCAGTCCTACCTAATGGGTGGTCTCTAAGTTTGATAATGCTAATACTGGTTGACTATAAATGAGATAAGTCCTATCTAGTGGGTGATCTCTAAGTCTGATATTACTGATACTGAAACTGTAGTTGAGATCAGTCCTGTCTAATGGGTGATCTTGGAGTCGATTTATAATGATAGGGACTGATTGTGTCTAATAGTCCTGAGTCTATACTACTAAACTGAGTTGACTGTATCTGACAGTCATGATTTCTATAACTGAAACTGTGGGATGTATTTATGTAATCGACATACCCCATACTAAGCTGACTGGGGTCCAATCTCTGCCCTGACTAGAAGGGTGTCAGTACCGCACCACCGGTAAAGACATCTATTGTGGAGTTAGTCCTAATCTAGCACGTGACTCCTGGGATCAGTCCTATACATATAAATATGCTAACGGGTGACCCCTGAGTATGTCCTTCCTATCTAACGGGTCACATCTCGTACCTAAGCTGGCTACGTAGTTCTGGAACTTAGGGATTGCTTCTAGGGATCTCAATCCTATCTAACGGGTTATCCCCCCATCCCTAGGTTCACTCGATGCTAAATTCTACTCCCATCTGAATGACACTGAACATGATTATCTGAGCTGAATTGACTAACTGAACTAAACTGATTAACTTAGATGATAGTATTTTCTTAGCTGATCTAAGATGAATTCATTGAGTTCCATTGACTGACGAAAAAGCTACTTGAGATCTGAGGTCTGATTGAGAGTACTGAAATTACTGAGATTACTGAACTGCTGAGATTTCTGAGTTTTCCTGAGTCACATGACTAAATGAAATCTATGAAACATAGCTTGACTGAGGATATCGTGAAACATGACACTGGCTCTAGGCACACAACTATAGTTTTTGGGTACAAGTACCCCCAGGACTCTATGGAAGGAAACTGACACACATGACTGATTTGATTATAAGAGTAGAGTCCACAATTCATAATATCATAAGTAGGTATTTCATAATAAGCCTGGTTCTAAACAATCTATCACATGGACGGGAATGCATACAACATGTATATACTTGTATGGATTCAATATCATGGTCATTCCATATCACAACAATATCATGAGCATCTCATACAACATCTTCAATTCAAGACAATAGCATGGGAATCACATTGAACATAAACTTAGAACATGGAATAGTCACTTAGGACCTATTATGTCATAAAAGCTTGATTTTTAGTCTATTAGATATTTTAACAAACACATTACATGCACACTTTAGGCATAGGTGGGTTCATCAAGATTATAAGTATTCAACCACAAATTTTATATATTTGTACATCATATACCACCATAACTTCACACAAACATACAAAAATCCCATCTTGGGCATCATAAAACTCCAACAGCATGATCATCAACCATCAACAACATAAACATCATAATACATAATTTAGAAGATGGTTCTTGAGCTTCATGGAACAAAGGAGTCCATGAATCAACTCACGCATACCTCAGTTAGAAGTTTCCTTGAAGTTCTACGGTGAAATCTCTTGATTCTTGGAGCTTCTATGAAAACCCTAACTTGAGTTCTTGAGAAAATTTGATGAAAAGTTGTATAATGTGGTGTAAAAGAGACCTAATCCCGTGTTTATGACCTATATAGGGGTAGGAAAATCACTAAAATAACCCCTAGGACACGGAGCTGGAGTGTAGAAAACTGGGCGTACCACCGGAGTTAGCAGGCATCGCCTGCCTTACTCCACCAAGGTAGACCAGGCGGCGCCTGCCTTACTGCAGTGCTATAGCCCGGGTGGCGCCTGCAGATCGCCCGGTGCTACTGTTTTGAAATCCAAACAAGCCCTAAACGGATTCCAAAAATTCCTAAACTTACCTGGGATGTACTACAAACTTTCCCCATCACAATGCAACTTGAAAATTAAAAAATGAGTGTCGGAAAGTTTGTCAAATAAATTCTTGAAGTTTGGAGGTCTACAATGAGACTAAGTGTTGAACACTTATGAAAATTTGCTAAATCTTGAGGCTTGTAAAGCTAAGTGAGCTGAACTCAGACGCAACGATTCTGCGGGGTCTTACATGGGTGTAAGAGAATGAATGCAATATGCGATAGTGAATCCATATCAAGAGTTTTAAATTATTCATTGAAGTGGTAAGGCATGTTATGCTTAGGATGTGAGCTCTAAGAAGATCTAGAATATTGAATCATGTGGTTTAGACTAGTATTGTGGTGTAGCATGTTGTATCTTATGATTTTGAGTTAGGCTTGATCATGGTGAGAGGACTTAGTTCAATTTAGACATTAGTAGATGGATTTATTAATGCCCATGTGAGAATTATAAGTTGGATCAAATGAGTATGGTATTTAAGGGGAATAGTATAGTTGAGAGAGCATTTGAGAAGTGATACTAAGCTTGAAAGTAAGAAGTTGTGTTGCCTGCGGCCTAGCAATCCTATCCTGGTTTATGAGTTATATGTTTATATTCCATGCTATAGAGTTATATCAATATTATAATTCCTTAGTCAGATGTTTTGTTTAGATCATGCCCAAATCCGTTGCTCCGTAATGTTAATAGAATTTCGTAGAAAAGTGATGAAGAAATACTCCATTTGAGTATGGGCAGTCAATATGATTCAGTCCTTATAGCCTGCAATCCAGTTTAGCAAGCAAACAGATAAGCTCCTATAGATTCTTAATTTTTCCACCTAGTCTTACTATCCGCAGTCTCATGCGTATGTACATTCCAAGAGGTAATGTGTTTACGTCCAAGTAAATTATGAATTCAGCTCAGTTCATGCATCAGTTTCAGTTTCAGATATTAAGTCATGATTCAGTTCGTAAGTATCCTGTGTAGTATATCAGTCTGTTCCTAGTATTTTCACCAAATTATTATAATTCTGGGACGAACAATCCCATAAGGGGGATGTTGTAATACCCTAAGTTTTCATGTCATAAACCTCTCATCCTTTCCCATGAAATCAGATCCAGTGCCAAGTAATGGCTACTCATAAGTTGACACTCTTGTTTCTATCTTAGCCATATAGATATTTTCATGAGAATTCATGCACTTGCAGATCAGTTCAGTAGCTCATTATGGTTGAGATCCAGTGATTCAGTTTATATCAGTTGCACATGATATCTTAAAGACAAAGATTTCTCTGTGTTTCAGGTTAATTATCCACATTTGAGGACGAATGTTCCCAAGGGGGAGATAATGTAATACCCCGTATTCTCGTGCTAGAATTCAAACCGTCATTCCTACACGTCTATGCTCTAATCCAAGTTATTCTCATGTGAATACAAGTTTCATGATCATTATCCTAGTCTATGGAGTAGTTTAGATGTAAAAATGTTCATAACAATGACCTAGAACAAAGTTGAGCTAAGACCAATTGATTCGTCAAAGTTTGACATTCAATTCTACATGGGTCTACTTAAAATGTGTATAACTCATAATATACATGGAATCTTTCATCCCCAAGACTTATCAAATTGTATATAATTGAGTTATCTTTCCAAAGATACTAATTTTGTAAAAATACGATACCCGAGCGAAAAGTTATGACTATTTTAGTGTGCGACGCATGCTCTGTCACACGCTAACAATTTTCAGGTTCTGTTTCTGCTTTTTTAAGGGCAAAAATGGTATTTTCCAACCCCTATCCAGCTATAACACGGGATTAAACTCCCATAACACCAAAATTAGTTTACTTTCTCTCAAAATCACGAAGAACATTCATTAGGGTTTTAACCTAAAAATACAAATATCTTTAGATTCAACCGTAGGTTTTCAATAATTTTTCAAGATTCGAATTCCCCATTCCGAAGGTGACAAGAAGAACCCATTAATCTCAAGAATAGCAATCCGAAGTTAAAAGTTCATTCAAAGCTTCAATTTCAAGGTATGTGGGGTTTGAACAAGAACACCCTTTCGTTCTTGTGCCCAAAAGTTTTAGTTTTCTTAAAGAATTTCGTATTTCCAAGATGAATTCATATTATTTTGCTATATTTAAAGTTTATGAGATTATGGAATTGCTCAAGTCTTGAATTGCATGATTATCTTGTTTAATTATGATCTAAATTGAGAGTTCATGATATAAATTGCACATGCCTATATTGATATCCCATTTTCAAGAATTTCTAAGATTTGTTGTAGTGAATTGAGCCTTATTGTGAAATTATGAGTCTTTGAGAATGCGTTATTGATACTTTTTAAAGTGTTTCAAGAAGAGTTCATATATTTCCATGTTATTTAGTCTTTAAAGCTTATTCATGATAAGTCTATCAAGATTTCAAGAAAGAAGTGAGTTTTGTTCCTAAGTTAAGAAAGAAATCCACATCTTTGATTTTTGTGATAAAGGGGATGCATTTTGGCTCCCATCACATATTGATGAAATGTTTTAAGGTGGATTTTCTTAAGTTTTGATCTAAGTAAGTGAGTAGTATTTAGCACCAAGTTGGGATTGATTCCGAGGTCTCATGCCCTAGAACTACGTGCCCCCGTAAGTTTCTGATTTACCCCAAGTGGGTTAAGACAGAGATCACTAAAGTTAAGATTCTATCTGATGGAAAGGATAGAATATCTCTCCCCAACGTGGGTAATACGTTGGAGTCCATATAGCTCACATAGTTTATGTCGGTTAGAAGAAACTCCCAAAGATGTCCTCCACTCTTGAAATAGTTTTATTGATTTAAAGTATTGAGATAAAGAGTTTACTATACAAAATGTTTTTCAGATTTCATCTAGCTTACATGTTTTGAGAATAAGTGGAGAATACAGATTTTAGAAGCAAGTGAAATGACTCACGAAGTTTATACTAAATGTTTCATTATTCATGACTTAAGAGATTTATATTACAGATATTATTCAAGCTATGTGAGTTATTTATGTCAGCATGCATAATTTAATAAACTGTGATGATATTGAGATATTATTTTATACATGTATTGCACCCCCATATGCTCAGTACATCCTCAAAGTACTGATCCACATATACGTCTGTGTGCTACATTGTCTCATAATGTAGGTAAAAGTTTTAGTATGTACATCAAACTCAGACAGTTGCAGATTCCAGCCAGCAGATGATATGTCCTCCTACTTTGGGGACTTAAGTTAGATGTCATTTATATATTTTCTTCCTTTATTATTCTTATATAGTGATTAGTGATAGTTGGGGTCGTGTCCTAGCTATCTATAGTCAGTATTAGTAGAGGCTTCATAGACAGTCAGTAGAGTCAATGTAATTATTTTAGTTTCTTTGTAAAAGTAGAGTTGTAATCATGTGAATTCACTTTTGTATTGATCAGATTAAGAAAAGATGTATCTTCCGCTTACGTTGTTCAGAGTTATTTATCTTATTTAGTTGCTTATGAGTTATGCCAGTAGAAGGGTTATCTTTGGGTCACTTTTGACCCTAAGCACCGTGTGACGTCTTGGAACCCATTTTTGGGGCGTTACATTATCCAACTTTAAAATTCAACCAAACACTACTAATGGATTCCCATATTTTCTAATATGTCACAATGTGAATTCATGAATACAACTCAGTCCATGCATCATGCACATCAATTTCAAATTTTAGATATTAAGTCATGATTCAGCTAATAAGTATCATGTGCATCATCTCAGTCTTTCTTTGGTATTTTGGCCAAGTTAGTATCATTCGAGGGATGAATGATCCGAAAGGGGAGATATTATAATGCCCAAGTTTTCATGTTCTAAACCTCTAATCTTTTCTTCATGAAATTAGGTCCAGTTCAAGTTAAGAGTTGACCTTAGAAGTTGTCAAGTAATGTACGAGTCGCATGAAAATAAGTCGTATTATCAGCAGTATATATTCCCTAAGTTCTGTCTAGCTTACGAGTAGTGGTTACAAGTTGTATAGACATGTTACGAGTCATAAGATCTGACTCGTAACCTGAATAGTAGACAATCCAAGAACCAAGCCTCACGTATTGATAGATTAGTAAGTTACTTGGACATACATTAAGTCCTCAAATAGCTCCTAGTTCATGAACAAGTAAAAATATCCCTTAGCGATCAAATTCTTGGGATGTACATATATATAGTCATATTTAAATGATCATAACTTTTTTTATACTAAGAATTCTTAAGCTCAAGACCTACCAACAGATATATAATTGAATTAGCTTTCTAACTATATCAATTTTGCCTTAATCCGATATCAGGGTGAAAAGTTATGGCCCAAATACTGAAGCACTGTCAAAGCTGTATCGCACACTGGTCAGCATAAGGGTTGCCAGTCTAACTCATACCCAAACCATATTAGTCATATGGTATACCCGTAAAGACTACCGAGAATGTTCTATAGAGTTTAGTTTAAGAACTTTTTTCCCCTCTTGTAACTCCCAACCATGACTTATAACCCTTCAATAGGCATTATTTTCCTCTTCTTTTCAATATATTAACAAAACTTGCCTCCACCCATTATCAACAACATCAAATTAGGGTTCCTCACCCAAAATTCATCCTTCAAGTCCCAAGATTCAAATTCAAGAGTATCAAAATTTCAAGATTAGGGTTTCTCTCACTAATTCATCCTTTAAGTCTCAAGGTTTAAAATCTCTTCCTCAATTCAAGAAATTCAAGCTTTCTTCCCCAAGAAATTCAAGAATTCAAGTTTGAATTTCAATATTTCATCAAGAAGTCATCTAATTAAGGTATGTGGATGTTCATCAGTGGGTCCTTTCACCCATTGAGCCCAAAACCCCCTTTTTGAGTAAAGTATGAGTTTTTCCTCTATTGTGAAGTTTATTATGTTCAAGATGATTTAAATTCACGTTTTTTTTTAGTATTTTGAACTCAATTCACGTTCAAGTATGATTCCATGAAAAGTTAGGTTATCTCTTATTTCAAGATTCAATCTCGCATGTCATATACAAGTGGATATCATATTATAATGTCAAGTTATGATCTTAGTCACGTAACCATGCTGTTTTCCCATGTTTTAAGACATTACCATGTTTAAGTTCATGATTCTCACTTGTTTGATGAAATGTATATTGTTTGGTTCTTTGAGTCATGATTCAATCTTATAGTTTTAAGCTTTAATATTATATTTTATGATCATTCAGTGCTGGCGGATTATGAACATCTATTACCTATATGTTTTACATGATTTTAGTTTTTCAAGTAATGATTCAGTTAGACCATGGATGTTATTATTTTACTCAGTTGATATAATCATGATGAGAACCATCAGACATAATGTTCAGTTAAGCTTAGTTCAATTCAGTACATGTGTCAGTTCAGTTGGAAGTAAGATTTAGCACCGAGCAAACTTAAGGATGGGGGCTCACCTTTCAGTTAGGACTAGGTCCTTAGTAGTTGTCCCTAAGTTCCAAAACTACGTAGCCAACGTAGGATTATGAGATGTCACCCACAAGTTTGGGATTGACATTCTCTTAGGGGTCACCCACCAGTTTAAAACTAACTCCCTAGTCTTTCGGGACTCATGATTAGTGGATCTACACAGCCATGTGTTAGTACCCCTGGAAAGGTACTAATATCCAATCAAACTGGGGTTACAGGTTGGACCCCAATTAGCTCAGATTGAGGCAAGTTGGTTACATAATACCTCCCATAGTTTCAGTCAGTATTCAGTGTATCCTAAATCATGTTTGCTTGACCAAGTGTAAAGATTTTAGTTGTTCAGTTGTACAGATTTTAGTCTTTCAGATTACAGATTATTTCAGAAAACACGTTTATGCTTATGCTTGGTTTTGCATTCTCAGTTTCACATGTTCATGTTTTCAGGCTTAGTAACTATACATGACCCTCAACCTAGTTTTACAACATGTTCAACTTTACATGAGATTTATATACAATATTTATGTTTTACCTTTTCCCAGCTTACCGAATTATTTTAAGTTCATGATTTATAAATCTCATTATGACTTACAGTTTCCATGTATACCCAAGTTTTTAATGTATGTTTTAGCAAATAACTTACATCCCTAGTTTTAGAGCATGTTTTAAATATTTTCATGATTTAGTGCATGTCTTCATATACTCAGTACATTCCAAAGTACTGATCAACATATATGTTTATGTGCTATATTGTCTCATAATGTGGGTACCATTTGTAGCCTACACATCCTAATCAGATAGCTCGCAGCTTCCAGTAAGCTGGTGTTGAGTTCTCTTATTTTGGGGACTCCAGTCAGTTGTAGTTCATGTACTATATTTTGATTATCCATATGTATTGATTAGTGGTAGTCACAGCTATCTATAGTCAGTATAGTAGAGGCTTCATAGATAGTCAGTCAGAGTCATTACATGTAATTCAAGTTTCTTTCCTCAGTTTTATCATGTTGTAAAATTTATCAGTATTTTATTTATTCAGACTTTTTCATGATCATGTTTCCGCTCAACAAATTTATTTTTTATACAATTTAAATGAGTTTCTCAAGAAGTATGTTAGTTCATGGGTTATCTTGGGATCACTTATGGTTCCATGCACCGTGTTACGACAAGAGGGTAGTCTCGAATCATGAAATATTAAAAGTTGTATTTGATATCTTTGGACTTGATATTTAACAATCTTGTAACAAGAGATACATACTATATTATAATAATATTATATGTATATCTCACTATACTACTATGCATGACTCTTATACATATTACATCGAAGTTATCTAACAAAACATACATAAAGTAGATGTGCAACGTCACGAAGATACATGATGAGAAAACATATCTGATGGATTGAATATGTATTTGACAGATGTGTATATTTGTAATCAACTTATATCTAATAGATATAATCATATTCTTGTACAATGCTTCAGCTGAAATACTTCTTATAGATAATCAATATGTACAATACTTGTAATACTTCTTAACAGAACACTTGAAATATTCAACTAGAATACTTCAACTGAGATATATATCTTGGACAACACACTTCATACACTTAAATGAGATACATTATAATATGTAAGTTAGATTATTGATTGATTATTTATCAGTGAAGAATTGATACATAACTTCACACACAATTCTATTAGTAGAATAAAAAGTATGAAGATACATTATACTATACAACTTTTATGTCGAGATACATTACTAGAGATAGAATTTAAGAGAGACACATAAGACTATTATGTATTTCACTTATAGATTTGACATATTTTCAATAATTAAACTAATGTAAATTTCCCAATGATGATCAAACCAAAAAATTCAGAAATAATATTATGCCCTCCAAATAACGCCACTTCAGTTTTCAAGATCTAATTCATCGCAGCATCCTCAGAAGCATCGGGAACCAATGATACAGTTGGTTGTCCATATAAGCAAGGAAAAAGCTTTGCAATTTACTCTACAATCAAGAAGAATTAGAAACATTGCAAATAGTTGAAGAAGAAAATCGCACTAAGAAAAGAAGGACAAAATTGCACCGGGTGGATATGCAGAAGTTGAAGAAGAAAGCTTTTTGCTTTGCAAATAGTTGAAGAAGAAAAATCGCACCAAGAAAAGGAAGAAGAAAAATCATACCATCTGAATATGGAGAAGAATATTTAAAAAAATTATATTATTAATAAAATTACATTTTTGAGGGATATTTAGCGTTTAATTAGAAGATAGAACATGAATTGCATCGTCGATAGAGCATGTGCCGCTTCATAAGGTAGTTGTCGTGAAAATAGTGATTGAAATGGATGTATGAGATGTTTTTAGTGGAAAGAGGAAAACAAAGTATTTTTTGTTATTTTAATAATGGTAGGAATTTTATGAAGTTTAGTAAACTTAAGTTGTGATTTTATGAAATTTATCCTATTTTTAAATGCTAAATTTAGTCAATATTTTTGCATTATATATTATTTCGTTAAAATCTTCTAAGTTGTAAATAATATAATAAAAAAATATGAAACATAATTTTTTTTTGCAATTACATGATTATTTTCCTCAGATAGATTTGATTAGAGATGAGGAAGGGAGTCAGGGGAGGATATATTAAAAATCTAATATATTTAATTATGAATGATATAATAAAAAATAAAACATAATCTTTTTTATAACCAAATAATTGTAACGATCAGCTTTTTGATGAATATGTGAATTATGTGTTTCTATGTGATTTGATTATTTTACCTCTCCCAGTAATTGCATTATAGTATTTCTAGAGTGTGGGGTGATTGGCATGGTTTTCGATGCATTTTTGTACCATTTATGTGATATTATGGTTTTTTATGGCTTCGAGATCCTTATTTTGGATTTATGTGAATATCTTTTGATCTATACAATGGATGTCTAAATAGACTATGCTAGCAGCTCCAAAATATTAATTTTAGGCTAGGTAGATCTTTGGTTCGGGTCTCGATTCACCTGAGCTTATTTCGACCTATTGGTCAGAAGAAAAATTAGAAATATGGGTGTAGGACCCACATTTGGTCAAAACGACTTTGGATGGAAAATCTGACTTTGAGAACAGGTTTGAATGTCGATTTTAGGGTGGTAACATAATTGGTATGATTTTACGGCTTTTAAATCTCATTTCGATCGTCAGGTTGGAAAATTATGATTTTGGGTTTTGGGGGTCAACTCAGTGAAAATAATATTTTTTTCAAAAATTTGACTTCGTCAACGTATCCAAAACATCGAATTTAGTGTGGTTGCATATTTTATTTGCATATATCAGACTCCGAACAAATTTCGAACAACCTGTCGAAGTCCGGGTGTGACTTGAAGAAAAAACTGGCTTTTTAAAAGCTGGTGCATCTATAAAAACAACTTTTTTGCCCTTTTTGGCCCATTTTGTACATTTTTTCACCTTGCCTCTTGAGAGTTAAACCTAAAATAGCGTGAGAGTTTTAAAGTTAAGCTTGTGGGATCTTGGGAAGCTGGATTAATATCTATTTCTTGATTCTATCATGGATTTAAAGTAAGAATTTTCCCTTGTCTTAGTAATTCCTTGATTAATTTTTCAAAACGCCTAAAATCATTGGGGTTGATTTTTAACCAAAATTTCACTCCTTTTTGCTTGAATAATATTTTTATCTTATAATTACTAGTTTTTCATCAGTTTAACCTTCAAAACAACTTCGATTCTTGATTTGAACTCGAATTTCAAAGATTTTACCTGGTAAAACTTAAAAATATTTTTTTTATTTGAACCTCATTTTTGACTCGATATGATTTAGGTTTTCAGCTATAGTAGGTTCCTAAAAATATCGAAAATATGTTTTATAAGTAAAGTTATGATTTTGCACTTCTTTTTTTGAAAACTCATTTTGGGGGTCCATTTTGACCCCGAATCAAAATTAGTCAATATGACTGTTGTTGGTTTTATTTTGACGTGTATATTTTATATTTTTAGAGGATTTTGAGATTGTTCGTGGAATGTAAGGTCGTGGGTTCGAAGTGTAGCGAACCCATTTCGACCTTTTAGGTAGGTTATGACTCAACTTTTTCAAATTGGACTGGGTAGTAAATGATGGTACAAAATACATATTAAAGGTGAAAACTAATCATGAAAAATATCTATCTATGTGTTGTACCCGTGTGGGGGCCTATATATGATGTAATTGTCTAAATTGAGTTATTATGGATATGTGTGACTGTGTGGAGTCCTATATCATGTTGACAACCCTGAATACATGTGAATAATTGTATTGTAATGTTGAAATTCCTAATGTGGTACCATTGGTGTATTTTTATATATTCGTACTTATTGGTCTATGAGACATTTGAAAATTCATGGATGAAACGAAAATAATAAGTGGATATTAGCGCACATGCTTGTGGAAATCTATCACTATGGTTGGTTGTAGAAATATATCATGTGGTTGGTTGTAGAAATGCTCATTGTGATTGGTTTTGAGAATTATATCCTCATATTATACTTATTCATTAAATATTGGTATCACCGTGACAACATCAGAGAAATGTTGGCAACACCTTTTATAAAACCCTCCCCGAGGAAAGTGCTGGGGAAGAGATATTACAATACCTTATAAAACCCTCTCCAAGGGATATGCCAGGGAGGAGATATGAGATATATAAATTATATATCGGTTTACAAAACCCCCATCGGTCCTGTGTTGAGAGGCTTGCCTCTGTATATGTATACAGGGATTCTGCAATGATCCTGAAAGTTGTACGACGACCTCATGTATCATCATCATCATCAGTAGCAACAGAATCATCATATACATTTCACTTATGTTATTGTATTTATATTGTGTTGTATTGACATATTGACTTGCTATCTATGTAATTGTCTTATCTTTTTTTACTTGTATTTGATGATCTTGTATATGCATATTTCCCCTTGTTCTACTTATATGTCATACAATGCATATTTGTGCTTTATCTTGGTCTGATGTTGCAATATATATGATATATTATAACTGTTAGTGCAAGTGGTGTAGGTTACCATTGTGGGATATTTTTTGATTGTAGGTGACATATCCTTAGTCTATATTTTGTATGCTTTATTTACTACTTTGATTGGTCGGACTATGATACTTACTTGAGTACAAGTGGACCATACTCGTGCCTACTGCGCCCTTTTGATGCAGGTCTTAGCCTGAGTATGCCTCAACTTGCTTGACTCGGGTGATTGTTGGAGCTTCCAAGGTAGCGGTTGGTCATTTATGCATTCGGAGTTCGCCTCTATCTTTCTATAGTAGTTTGAAATCTATCTTTCTATAGTAGTTATGTCTTTATTAATTTTTGGAGATAGATATTTTTCCTTTGTGTTTATTTTTCTGATGTATTTGACTCTTGCATTGTATTCGTTGTTCTTACACTATTGACATATGATTTTGGGCATAATTGGTATTTTGGATAAGTGTTTTCCACATTATTATGATTACTTATATGGTTCACCTTGATTCTAAAAGCTTTACCTTGAGATATTTCTGTCTTTTTCTTCTTTTGTATCAGTTTGGATGATAGGATTACTTGTCAAGGTATGCCGCGATAAGTGCCATCATAACCCTCATTTTTGGGTCGTGACAAATTGGTATTAGAGTAGCCAGGTTTCATTAGTCTCAATGGTGTAAGAATTGGATGTCGAATAGAGTCTCGCATATTGATACATAGACGTTCGTATCTATCTTCGAGAGACTATATGGTGTCTTTAGAAAACTTTTCTAATTTTATTCCTTATCGTGTGAAGTTCATTCATACCTTGTGTTCTAAGTTGTGTTTTACTCTTTCTGTGCGGATGGTCTTGCTTATACGACCTATCAGTTGAGAGATGTTGCTAGAGTTTGGAGGAGTTCTCCTATGAGATGTAGACCATATGATTCTTCCGAGATGACTTGGGATCAGTTTCCCTGAGGCTCTTTTAGAGATATTTATGCCTTTTAGTTTGGGAGATCGTATGCGGGGCGAGTTTGATTATTTAGAGTAGGGCTCTATGATAGTTGCTGAGTATGAGACATGTTTTTATGCCCTATTCAAATATTCCTATGATAGCATTTCCACCGAGTCTGAGAAGATTCAGAAGTTTGTGAAGGGTTTGGATATTTTTATTTAGTTTGCTACATCTCAGATGGTTGTGTTTGAGGCTTTCTTTCAGAGTATTATAGATTATGCCAAGATGACAGAGGGTATTCTTTGAGTACCTTAGGGTAGAGCCAAGAGGGTGCGCTATTTTGGTAAGTTCAGAGGTCAGTATCCCCGTGGAAGAGATTTTAGAGGTTCTCATGGATATCAGTGTAGGCTAGTGTAGATGACATAATAAAGTTCAGATGTTAGACCTTCTATTTCAGTAGTTCAAGGTAGCCATTCAGTTCTAGTTGTGCCTTCTCCTATTGAGAATGATCGTAGAGGTTGCTATATGTGTGATGAGATTGGCGATGTGGCTAGGGACTATCCTCGTTGGGTAGTTTGGGCTACTCCTATTCCAGTTGTGAGAGGTAGGGATGCTACCAGAGGTGCGAGAGACAGGGGTAGTGGAGATCGTGGGGGTGGTCACAGGGCTACTCAGGAAATTGGTGGTCATGGGGCCACTCAGGCAGTTGGAGGTTATGTGTAGTGCTATGCTATACCATTCAAAACTGAGGCAAAGGCTTTTGATGCTGTGATTACAGGTTTCATCCCAGTTTATTTCAGACCTACATCTGTATTATTTGATCCCGAATCAACTTTCTCCCATGCATTTGCGTATTTTGCTTTGAGTTTTGATTTTGTTAGTTTGCCTCTTGCCATGCCTATTCATGTATCTAACCTGATATGTGATTGATTAGTGGTGGATCAGGTGTACCGATCTTGTGTTATGACTTTTGTCGGGCGTGAGACTTTGGTAGACTTGCTTGTGTTCTATATGGTCGATTTTGATGTTATATTGGGTATGGATTTGTTGGCTCCTTATCATGTTGTCTTAGATTATTTTGCGAAGACTGTGACTATAGCTCCACCGAGTATGCCAAGGATAGCTTGGAAACGTGCACCTCATTTGGGTCCTAAGAGGATTATATCTTATGTTCAGGCTCATAAATTTATTGAGAGAGGATGTTTATCTTATTTGACTTATATTTGTTATGCCAGTGTTGTTTCATCTCCTTCTTTGAATTTTTTCTGTGTTGTCCATGAGTTTATGGATGTGTTCCCTACATACTTTCCTGGTGTGCCTCCAGAGCGAGATATTGATTTTGCTATTGATGTTGAACTCGGTACCAATCCTATTTCTATTCCTCCTTATAGGATGGCCCCAACAGAGTTGAAAAAATTGAAGGATCAGTTGCAAGAGTTATTGTATAAAGGATTTATCTGACCTTGTATTTCATATTAAGGTGCTACTATTTTGTTTGTAAGGAAAAAAGATGGGTCTATACGAATATGTATTGATTATCAACAGTTGAATAAGGTGGAAGTTAAAAATAAGTGACTTCTTTCTCGTATTAATGATTTATTTGATCAACTTTAGGGTGTTGCGGTGTTTGCAAAGATTGATTTAAGGTCTGTTTATCACCAGTTGAGGATTAGAGTTTTGAATATTCTGAAAATAGATTTTTATACTCGATACAAACATTATGAGTTCTTGGCCATGTCCTTCCGATTGACCAATGCCCCTACTGCGTTCATGGAGTAAATGAATCGAGTGTTTTGATCATGTCTTGACTCCTTTGTTATTGTATTTATAAATAGTATCTTGGTTTGTTCCAAGAGTAAGGTTGAGCATGAGGAGCATTTGCGGATTGTGCTTTAAAGATTGAGGCATGAGAACTTGTATGCTAAGTTCTCTAAGTGTGAGTTTTGGTTGGATTCTGTTTCTTTCTTGGGTAATGTGGTGATAAAGGAAGGTATTTTGATTGATCCAACCAAGGTTGCAGCGGTTTGTGTTTGGGATAGACCTATTTTACCCATCGAGATTCGGAGTTTTATTGGCTTAGCAGGCTATTATCAATGTTTTGTTGAGGATTTTTCATCTATTGCAGCTCCATTTACCAAGTTGACTTAGAAGAAGATTTTCTTTCAGTGGTCTGATGCTTGTGAGGCGAGCTTTCAAAAACTCAAGGATTTGTTGGCTTCAGCTCTTATCTTGACTTTTCCCAGGAAGGGTGTGGGTTTTACTGTCTTTTGTGATATTTTAGGTGTTAGGTTAGGTGCTGTGTTGATGCAGGAAAGCAAGGTTATTGCTTATGCATCTCATTAGATGAAGCCTCATAAGAGGATCTATCCTACCCATGATTTAGAGTTGTGCGCAGTCATGTTTGCCTTGAAGTTGTGGGGGCAGTACTTGTATGAAGTCCGTTGTGAGATCTTCTCAGATCATCATAGCCTTCAGTACTTCTTCACCCAGCGGGATCTTAATTTGAGGTAGCACCATTGGCTTGAGTTGCTTAAGTATTATGACTTGACTATTCTCTACTATCGAGGCAAGGCTAATATGGTTGCAAATGCCTTGAGTCAGAAGTCGACTAGCATGGGTAGCTTGACGTATATTTTGACCTAGGAGAGGCCTTTAGCCTTAGAGGTTTAGTCATTAGCTAACCAGATGGTTCGTCTTGATATTTTGATACCTGGGCATGTTTTAGTATTTATGGAGGCTAGATGTTCTTTGATGGAGAAAATTCAAGCTCATCAGTTTGATGATGTTGGATTGAGGTTGATTCGAGATAAAGTGTTGAGTAGGGAGGCTAAGGAAGCCTCACTTGATTCAGATGGAGTTTTAAGGATTGGGGGTCGAGTTTGTGTGTCGAGAGTGGGTGACTAGATTAGGCTGATTTGGAGGAGGCTCATTATTCCAGATATTTCATCCATCTAGATGTGACTAAGATGTTTCCTGATTTAAGACAACATTACTGGTGAGGTGGTATAAGGTGAGATATAACATATTTTATGGCTTGTTGCCTTTATTTTCAGTAGCTGAAGGCCGAGCATATGAGACCTGGTGGTTTGCTTCAAAGGTTACCCATTCTCGAGTGGAAGTGGAAATAGAACACCATGGACTTTGTGACTGGTTTTCCTCGTACATCTTATGGTTCTGACAATGTTTGGGTCATCATGGATCAATTGACCAAGTCAGCTCATTTTATTCTATTTCAGGTCTCATTTAGTACTGAGAGGTTGACCCGATCTATATTTGTGAGATTGTGCATTTGTATGGTGTGCCGGTGTCCATTATTCCAGATCGAGTTTCTGTGTTCACATATTACTTTTGGAAGACTTTTTAAGATGTTGGGTATTCAAGTTGTTCTTAACACGACCCCCAAAATGTTGGTTCGTTAAAATGGACTATTCAGGTTTTAGAGAATGTGCTCCGTGCGTGTGTGATAGATTTTTGTGGCCAGTGGGAGCAATATTTGACTTTAGCAGAGTTTGTATATAATAATTGCTACCATTCCAGTATTTATATAGATCATTTTGTGGCATTTTTTTATAAGCGTTGTCACTTTCCAGTGGGTTGGTTTGATGTTTCAGTGTTGAGACCTCGAGGTACGGACTTGGTTCGTGAGTCTTTGGATAGAGTCTGGGTCATTCGGGATAGACTTAGAGTGGCTCAGAGTAGGCAGAAGCGCTATACTGATGGTAGACTTCGTGCCTTGAGATTTGGTGTTGGTGATCGTGTTTTCCTTCGAGTTTTACCCATGAAGGGTGTGATGAGGTTTGAGAAAGGGGGCAGGCTTAGCCCCAGGTATATTGGTCCATTTGAGATTCTTTGGACTATTGGTGATTTGGCTTATGAGTTGTCTTTGCCCCATAATTTATTAGTTGTTCATTCAGTTTTTTATGTTTCTATGCTTCGTTGTTATATTCCGGATGAGTCTCATATTATTAGTTGGGAGTCAGTTCAGTTTGATGAGCGGTTGTCTTTTATTGAGGAACTGGTATCCATATTGGTTAGGGATGTTAGGCGATTACGCTCTAGATTGGTCCCTATGTTTAAGATCTAGTGGCGACATTGACCTATAGATGAAGTTACTTGGGAGGTTGAGTATGATATGTGTAGTTCTTATCCCCAGCTCTTTGTTGATTTAGGTATTTCTTTTGCCTTTAGTTCGAGGATGAACTAGATTTGTAGTGGTGGATGATATAATGATCAGCTTTTTGATAAAATATGTGAATTGAGTGTTTCTCTGTGATTTGACTATTTTACCCCTCTTAGTAGTTGCATTATGATATTCTTGGAGTGTGGAGTGATTGGCATGGTTCCCAATGTATTTTGGTACCATTTATGTGATATTGTGATTTTTTATGGCTTTAAGACCCTTATTTTGGACTTAAGTGGATATCTTTTGATCCGTGCGATGGATGGCTAAACAGACTACGTCAAAAGCTCCAGAATATCAATTTTAGGCTAGGTAGACCGTTGGTTAGTGTCCCAGTGAACCCGAGCTCATTTCTCCCTATTGGTCAAAAAGTTGGAAAAAATAAAAATATAAGCGTGGGATCCGCATTTGATCGAAAAAAACCTCAGATGGAAAATCCATCTTCGCCAGCAGATTTGGAATGTCGATTTTAGGGTGATAACATATTTGGTGTGATTTTATGGCTTTTAAATATCATTTCGATCTTCGATTTTGAAAGTTATGATTTCAGATTTTGGGGGTGAACTATGTGAAAATGATGTTTTTCTGAAAATTTAACTTTGCCAATGCATCCAAAATGTCAAATTTCGTATGGATTCATAGTTTGTTTGTGTATACCGGACTCTGAATGAATTTCGAAAACCCCATCGAAGTCTGGGTGGGACTTGAGGAAAAAAACTATTTTTTTTTAAAAGTTAGTGCATCTACAAAAATAACTTTTTTTACCCCTTTTTAGCCCGTTTTGTCCATTTTTTTCACCTTGCCTCTTGAGATTTAAACCCTAAAATAGTGTGGGAGCTTAAAAGTGAAACTTGTGTGAGCTTGGGAAGTTACATTAATATCTATTTCTTGATTCTATTATGGATTTAAAGTAAGAATTCACTCTTTTCTTAGTAATTTCATGATTAATTTATTAAAATTTCAAAAATCTTAGAACTTGATTTTAAACCCAAATTTCACTCGTTTTCACTTAAATAATATTTTTATTTGACAATTACAAGTTTTTCACTAATTTAACCTTCAAAACAACTCCGTTTCTTAAGTCAAACCTGATTTTTAATGATTTTATCCGGTAAACCTTAAAAACGATTTTTCTTCGATTTGAACCTCATTTTTTACTCAATTTGTCTTAGATTTTCAGCTGTAGGTTTCTAAAAATATGGAAAATACTTTTTTGAAGTAAAGTTATGATTTTGCTCTTCTTTTTCAACAATCAATTTCAAGGGTCCGTTTTGACCCCGAACCAAAATTAGTCAATATGGGTGTTGTTTATTTTACTTTGATGCGCAGATTTCATATTTGATATTTTTAGAGGTGTTCAAAATTATTCGTTGAAATTAAGGTCGTGGGTTCGATGTGTAGCAGACCGATTTTGACCTTTTAGGTAGGTTATGGCTTAACTCTTTCAGACTGCGCTGTGTAGTAAATGATGGTATAAAATGCATATTAAGCGTGGAAACAAATCATGAAAAATGACTATCTATCTGTTGTGACCGTGTGGGGGCCTATATGTGATGTAATTATCAAAATTGTAATATTATACGATGTGTGTGACTGTATGGAGTCCTATGTAATGTTGATAGCCCTGAATACATATGAATAACTGCATTTTGATGTTAAAATGCCTAATGTGGTACATTGGTGTATTGTGATATCTTCATACTTGTTGGTATATGAGACATTTGGAAATTCGTGGATGAAACAAAAATAATGAGTGGATATTGGCTCACATAGTTGTGGAAATATATCATGGTGGTTGATTGTGGAAATATATCTTGTGGTTGGTTGTGAAAATACTCATTGTGATTGGTTGTGAGCATTATATCCTCATATCATACTCATTCATGAAACATTGGTACCACGGTGGAAACATCTGAGAAACACTGGCAACACCTTTTATAAAATCCTCCCGAGGAAAGTGTCTGGGAGGAGATATTGTAACACCTTATAAAACCTTCCCTAAGGAATGTGTCGGAGAGGAGATATGAGATATATGAATTATATAGGGCTGACGAAGACCTCATGGGTCCTGCGTTGGGAGGCTTTCTTCTATAGATGTATACGGGGATTGTGCAATGATTCCGGAGGTTGTGCGACGACCTCGTTAATCATCATCATACAAATTTCACTTACGTTATTGTGTTTATATTTTGTTGTAGCCATATTGACTTGTCATCTATGTAATTATCTTATCTTCTTTTAATTGTATTTGATGATCTTGTATATGCATGTTTTCCCCTATTCTACTTATATGTGATACTATACATATTTGTGCTCTATCTTGGTGTGATATAGCATTATATGTGATATATTAGAACTGTTAGTGAAAGCGGTGTGGGCTATCATTGTGGACATTTTCTGATTGCAGATGACATGCCCCTTCATGTATATTTTGTATGTTTTATTTCTACTTTGCTTGGTTGACCTATGATACCCACTGAGTACAAAAGCACCGTACTCATGCCTACTGCGCCTTTTCGGTACAGGTCCTAGCTCGAGTACGCCTCTTCTTGCTTGATTCGGGCGATTGTTGGAGTTTCCAAGGTAGTGGTTGGACATTCAAGCGTCCGGAGTTCACCTCTATCTTTCTATAGTAGTTATGTCTTTATTAGTATTTAGAGATAAATATTACTCCTTTGCTGTTATTTTTCTATTATATTTGATTCCTGAATTGTATTAGTAGTTCTTACACTGTTGACATCTGATTTTGGGCATGATTGATATTTCGGATAAGTTTTTTTCGCGTTATTATGATTACTTGTATGGTTCAGCTTCATTCTAGAAGCCTTACCTTGGGATATTTATGTTTTTTCCACTTTTTGTATCAGCTTGGGTGATAGGCTTATTTGCCAAGGTACGCCACGACAAGTGTCATCATGACCCTCGTTTTTGAATCGTGACAATAATTGATTTTTGTATAAATTTGGTTAGAGGTGGAGGATCTGATGGGGAATGGTGGGTAGAGTTGGAGGGATGTGGTAGTGGTGGGGGTTTTAAAATTGATGTAGTAGATTGGAGAGCAGTCGGGGGAGGAGGGATATTAACAATCTAATATCTTTATATTGTGAATAATAAAGAAAAACCTGAAACATAATTTTTTCAATTATAATTTACATAATTATTTTTCTATAAATATTTAGTAAGGGGTGGAGGATTGATCGGGTGGGGGTGGAGGCATGTGTGTAAGGGGAAGGGTAGAAAAAATGTTTTTACTTTTATCTTTTAAAAACTAGAAGCGGGGGATGGGGGGTTTATGTAAAGGTGGAGGCAGAGGTGGGTGGGGGTAGGGGTGGGAGGTGAAGGAAGGGGGATATCAACAATCTAATTTCTTTAAATTATGAATAATATAATAAAAAAATATGAAACAAAAATTTATTTTTATAATTACATAATTATTTTTTCATATATATATATTTGGTTAGAGGTGTGGGATTAGGTGGGGGTGGATGCATTTGATTGGGGCCAGGGGAGGAGTTTTTTATTTTTATTTCTAAAAATTCGAGGAAGGAGGAGGTGTGTGGAGATGGAGGTGGGGTAGGGGTAGTTTTATCTTTTTATTTTATTTTTAATATTTCATTGAGAAATAATGTGATAGTTAAATCTTTTTTAAAGTAAATATAATTTAACATGCTTGAACAAGATATTATAATATAAAACAATTAGAAATAATTTTTAATAGTATTCGTGCATCGTACGGGTACGTATACGAGTCTCTCTCTCTCTATATATATAAGTAAAACTTAAAGCAAGACAAGAAGCCAAGTGACAAGATATTAAAAAGCCATGTGGCAGTTTTTAGGACAAAGTTAAAAAATATTATAATAAAAACTTTGAATTGAAAAATTAAGTATTTGAATTTGAAGTACATTATCCTTTAAAAAAGTACTTTTATTATATGAAAAATAGAAACCATAATTAAAGAGTTCTAATAGATATTTACTATTTCAAGCTTATCTCTTTTAAATTTTAAATGTTATAAAATATATTTTAATATAATTTATTTACTCATTAGAAAAGGATAAAAATATAATTAAAATAATAAAATTAATACAAATAGTAGTACACAAGTTGTAGTACTTTTAACTTTAAAAAGAAAACGTAGGAGTAGTTGCGGTGATAATAATAATAATAATAATAATAATAATAATAATAATAATAATAATAATAATAATAATAATAATAATAATAATAATAATAATAATAATTAGTAATAACATTAATATTAGTTGTAGCAACAACAAATTATTAACAACAGCAACAATAAGCATTGTAGTTTAAGTAGTAATAATAATATAATAATTACAATAGTGATAGTAATTAACAATCCGTATAATATTTTTTACGAATATTAAATTGTGCAGTGTAATGGAAAAGTAACAAGGTAAAATTTCAAATATTTTATCTCATTCAAATATAAATTATAAGATAAAAATGTGTTGTTTTTTAAAAAGTATGGATAAGAAAGAGTAGCAACCTAATCTTTTTATAATAACTGATATGATATTTAAATTTGAATTCAAAGGAATTTGAGATGGAATGAAGTTCTATCTTCTTGACCTCTCTTATATATACTCCTACAATAATAGGTGATGTTAAGCTTCTTACTCTTCTTTTGTTATTAATCATTAACTTCATTTACTGCATTTTCATATTTTTCATTGTTTAATTTATTTTTTGGTTTTAACATTTTTATTTTTTATATGTAGATTAGTGATAATCGTATTGCATGCTTTTTTTCCCTACTATATCAATCTCCAAATTCAAGTAAGTAAATATTTATTTTGATATTGAATTTCGATTTTAAAAATAATTGAATTGAAATAAAGTTTTATCTTCTTAACCTCTCTTATATAAATTCCTATGTTGATACATAATTTTAAGTTTCTTTCTCTTTTTGTTTTTTTTTGTTATTGATCTTTATATTCTTTATATTCTTCACTTTTTAGATTTTTTTCGTTTAAATTTTTACTATAATATTTAACAGGTTAATTTTTATCTACTATATTCAAGTCTAGATTCAAGTAAATGATATTTTTAATCTAATTTTGTACATTTGATTTTTGCTAAATATAAATAAATTTGAACACATAATAAAAAAGATCATCTTTTATTGAGAATTTTCGTCATGTTGCGTTTATTGAGAAGTTAAGCTTCTTTCTTCTATATTTGATGCAAATTTAATATTTTTAATTAAAATTAATAATTTAGCATTGTATATATTTTTTTTTAAAAAATAGTAAATATATCCACTAGATAAGAAAATATGCCTATTACCACAAAGAATAAGAATGTTTAAAATAAAAAATCATAAAAGAGAAGAATCTTTATAAAAATATGCAACATATAAGTTGAATTGGTGGGGTAGAGGTGGACGAGGGGGTGGGTGTGTCATTTGGGGGTGGGGCGGGGTGAATTTGAGAAATCTTAGTTGAATTGATTTAGAAGATATAATAACAAGTATAAATAAAAATTTTAAAAAATATTAATAATAAAATCAAACAAATTACGAACAGTAAAACAAACTTTAAAATTTTTAAATAAATAATAAATCGTATGTGCTCAATTTTTGAATTGAGAGTGGTGAAATTTAAATTTTGAAAATAGAAGTTTTATAATTGACACAATTAAATACTTTTATTATTTGAATTGGAATTCAAAATTAAAACTTTTAAGAAGAGTGTTATTAGCTGTTGAGATTGAATTGATAGGAAAAAAAATTGAAATTTGAAATGGAAGGAAAATATTGTAGTTACATGTGTTAATTGATTAATATAAAGGTAAACATCCAACAATAAAATTAATAAATATTTAATATTTTTAAAAATCAACCAATGGAGTGTCACTAGAGAAAATACTAATATTATCCTTTTCATATCAAAACATCTAAAATAATTTTAAATTAATTAATTTTATCATTTTAAAATGTATAAGATAACATTTGTTAGTAAATATTTTAAACAAAAAAGGTTCTGCGCATCGTGCAGGTACCTATACTAGTACTAGTATCTATAAAAGCAAAAGTAGAAGCACTAAAAGAAGCCAAGTGACAAACTATTGAGAAGTCATATGGCAGTCTTAGGACAAAACTTAATATTATATAATAAAAAATTGAATTAAAGGATATTATATATTTGAATTTAAAAATTTATTATTCTTTTAAAAAAAAAAATGTTAACTTATGGTTAAAGAGTTCTAAACAAACTATTACTATTTCATAAATTTATTCCTTTTATATACTATAAAATATATTTAAATATATTTAATTTAGTAATAATAATAATAATGATAGTAATAATAGTAATAAATAGTAGAACGTCGGAACAGTGCTCACCAAAAAAAAGTATGTGGTACTAGTTTTAATGTGGTGATAATAATAATAATAATAATAATAATAATAATAATAATAATAATAATAATAATAATAATAATAATAATAATAATAATTCCTTCATTCTTAAATAAGTGATTTTTAGCCTTTTCATTTTGTCCCTACATAACTGGTGTTTTGAATTTATATGAAGATAAAATGGTAAAGATTATGTTGGAGATACTATTTTGAATTATAACACAAACATTGAATTAATAAGTAAAAAGTTAAAGATCAAAAAATGAATTTAAATGAATATATAAAATTTTCAATTGATGAAAAAATAATGATCATATCCAAAACTGAATTTGAAATAACTTTTTCAGTATGTAAATTTTATTTAGTTATTTAGTAACCTTTTAAAAATTTCAATTTAAATAAAAAGATATAATAAAATACTATTTAAGAAATAAGCTTTGAAATATAAAGAGATAACTTTATTAATTTATTAAAACTAGAGATAATGACTCAATATATAAGAAATAAAAATATGTGGTATAGTTTATTTAGAACTCATTTAGAGCTCCCTTAAGCTTATCCTATCAAATATTGTAATCTCATACAATATATTATTTTAAACTTTAGAAATTGCAATTTCTTTTTATCCAAATCAATTTGTCAACTAGCAATATAAATGGAGATGCATTCCATTCTGACTCCCTCCCTTTGCTATTAACAAATAGCTTCTTCTCCTCCTCTTTTTATTTTTTATTTTATAGTTCAGTTTATTTATTTTTTAAATGTCCATGATTCCATTTATGTGTAATTTTGAGGTTCAGAGATATCTTATTGATTAGTTTAGTGAAATCAAATATTTGTCTTCTTAATTGTTGTTGTGTTGATTAATTTTCTCGCAGATGATACAAACGGTTTGGCATGAAGTACATTGAAATACTAATATTAATATGTGATAGCAACAGTGGATAACCTTTTTATATGCTTTAAATTATTAGTCAGTAATTAAAGTTGCATTATATTATACGTAGAAAAGTATGAGAAATTGTGCAAATATGTTGATTTCATTAAGCAATTGCATAAAAAATTGTTAATTATTATATAAAATTGATTATTTTGTCCAGGAAAACAACATATTCAATTGGTCAAATTGCAGAATTTGAAGATCTTAAATGGAGGTACAACATTAATTCTAAAATATCCATTAAGACAAAATATTCAATAAAATATTGCAATTGAAATTATCTAATAAGATTTGCTATGTGAAATCTGGTGAAATTTAGTAAATTCAAAAAAGTGAGAAATACACCCTGTATTTGGAACATATCATGTTATTAGGTTATTGGTGAAATTTTTTTGTTGTTATTATATTATTGTTATAGCATTATATTTATCTTTTTTCATAGATGTAACTAAAGAATTTGAAGTTTCTATATATGATTATATATGATGTATACAAATATCTCAGAAATATTAAATGAATAGTTGAACCTTTTCTTTTAAGTAATATGATTTAATATGTTCGAAATATTATTAAGAAACAACATAAATGAGTAAAGCTATAGTGGTGAGTATTGTGATGGAGGAGGGTGAGGGCAGAAAATTGTAGTGGTTGAGAAGGGGGTGGGATGGGTGGGGGTTGGGCTAGGCGGGTGAGTGTAGGCGGAGTAGTGGATGTTGGTGACGTTTGGGGGTGGGGACAGAAAAAGAATTCTTTTCTTAAAAAAATAAAAAGTTTAAATTTTTTTGGGGTCAGGGTAGGAGGTGGAATTAAGGAAAAATCTTTAAATAGAATTTCAAAAGTAATAGAAAAAAATTAGAAAGATGAGGTGGAAATGCGTTGGGTAGGGGGCTCGGGGTGGATGGTGGGGATTAGGGGTAGGTAGTGTAAGGAAAAAAAGCTTTCATAAAAATAAAATAAAATTTATTTATTTTGTTGGGGGAGGGGGTTTAGGGGGTGGGGTTAGAAAACAATTTAACAAAAATTTAAAAAGTTAAAAAATAATATAAAATTTAAGGGTGGGATGGTGGGGTAAATGTGAAGGCTGAGTGTGAGATTTGGTGGGAAGAGTGATTTTGAGAGTAACATAAAATATTTTAATTGAATTAATATAGAAGATATATATTTTTTTTCAAATCAAACCAGCCTGAATGCCCATTTTATTAAACAAAAACATCAAAATTCATACAAATAACCAAATCAGGCCCAAACATTAGGTCGACCCGAGTCCAGTTCCATCAAAAAATCAGAAAAAAAGAAATCTCTAGGTTAAATTAGGAAATATTTTCTCAGCTCCGCCTCTTGCTCTTCCTCTGCCTTCATCGGATTTTCATCAACCATTCGTCGGCCCTCCGTTGAGCTACCATGCAACTGCCGTTGACCACCTACTTACCATCATTATCTTCATGGTTCATAAAAGCTAAGTTCTTGGACTTCCCTTTCGTTAATCAGTAGTTAATGGGTTGAGTTTCATAGAAACTAATACCACCATCTTACTATTGATTAGTGAAAAGAAAATCTAGATCTATTTCTTTGTGATGAGTATTACTAAATACATCTAAGAAATACCACTTTAGATTTGATATTCCAACTGTTTGAACACTATAATCCTCAACATCCTTGAATCTCACTGGATGTGGGTTAGATGTTTAATAGAATTCCTTTCTAACAGTCGATTTATCATCTCCATAGTAAATCGTTGCTATATAATTCATAATCTAATTACCTCCCATCAATTGTTATATGTCTAGGTTTAATCTTAAGCTGCATGTTAGCATCTTCCCAGCAGTATACTGGATTTTAATAATATCAGGTGCTTCTTGAATCTTTCTCTTTTATTATGCCGGTACCCCCTCCATCCATTTAAAAAAGATTGTTCCCTGTTCCTGCATTGAATTGTTACTACCTATTGTAGCAATTGTTACCGTTTAGTACTCTACATTCTTGCACTAATCTTCGTATATTTGTAGTTCCTGCTTTGTCAAATTTGCATGTTGCTTTGCCTTTGTCTGGTAATTGCTCCACATTATTATAATGAAATTCACCTGCATAAGTAAACACCCAGTTAGCAAGAAAGTCAGCTAGAGTGTTCTTTCCCTACGGGAATGTATCACCATAACTGATATACTTTCCATCAATGCCTTGATGGACTTAACCAGTATAACCAAACTCCAAGGTATCTCCCATTGTGCATTCAGTACTGAACCATAATCCATGAATCACTTTCTAATATAAACTGAAAAATATAATTCCTTCTGCAATAAATTAGACATGCCCTAATAGCCATTGCTTTTGCCTGTATATTAGTAGTATCTCTAATTATGTTGTCCTGAGCTACCAAGAGATTACCCTGCCGATCTCTTGTACAGAAAGCAATAGAGCTAGGACCTGAATTTCTTTTTGAAGCACTATCAATCTTTCCTTTAAGCCACCCAACTTTAGGAGGTTTTCAATAGATCATCTTAAAATAAGTAGTACCTCTGGATGTTTGTAATTCATCTAAAATTCTAACCCAATCTCTACCTAAAATACCAATATTAAACCTCACTTTTATAAATTTCACAATAGAATCAGTAATCTCCTAGAAAACCTTCCTAATAGAATAAGACCCTCCATGCCTAGTAGTATTTCTTCTTTTCCACGAAAACCATACAATAACAATTGGTACCACTTTATATACAACTGTTACATTATAGTTCCCCCCATGGTTTCTCCATATTCTGATCCTTTGCCTCAAGTTAGCCTTTGCTCACTTATTATTTCCCCTGCACAGAAATACTGCCACACTTTATTAGCAACTTCTCCTCTAAGAAATAGATGTGAGATTGTTTCTCTTCTGGGATTTTCACAACAAAAATATTCTTTAGAGATCTAAGTATTCCAGGTATATAATAAAGTAGCTGGGATCAAACCCTTCCATATTCTCCATGCCAAGAAACTTAATTTAAATGATATCCCTCTACTCCATAAGGAATTAAGATCTTCATCCTCTACTTCTTTTGTTCTTATAACTTCCCAGACACTCTTTGTGGAAAACCTGCCATTAGAATTTAAAGTCCACCATGGTTTATCCCTCTTATCTTCATAGCTTACACTGTCCATATAGTTTATCACATGCTCAATAACATGATATGGTATTTCATCCTCATAATATCATAATTTCGCCCCCCTTCAGTAAGAAAGTTCACAATATAAGATAGAGGATGACAAGTTAGAACTTGAGAGTGTTGTTTGAATAAAGGACCAATATTAGTCCAATTATCAAAACCCACTGTAGAAGTTCCACCTATAGGCTCCCACCATATAAATTCCTCCATTTTCTCTCTAATATCCATCATTTCTTTCCATACTTGTGACCCCCACTCCATTGCACCACTATTGGTAATTGCCTCTCACAATATTTGTTCCACATATAATTTGTTCATAAATTATTCTGAGTTCTAAATCTCTACCAAAGTTTAGCATGCATTGCCTTAGCTATTTCAGAAATAGATCTAAAACCCAACCCTCATTCTTTCTTGGGTAAAGCTAAATTATTCCAAGTAGCCCAATGTTTGTTTCTCCATGTCTCCTTAGTCTATCAGAAAAAACCTGCAACTATTCTTTGCATCTCCTTGAGAACACTTTTAGGTGGAACCACTACTGATAGAGTATAAATAGGAATACTTTGAAAAACACTTTTAATAAGAACTTCCTTTCCACCAAAAGATAACAATCTACCATTCCATTTTTGTAGCTTATTTTGCACTTATCAATCAGCTCAGAATAATGTTTCTTCTTCCTATTGAAATAAGATAGTGGATAACCAAGATATTTCAAAGGAAAACTTCCTTTTCTTATTCCAGTGGCCTGCTCAACCTGCATCACAACACTTTTAAAAGAATTCTGATGCATATAATAAAAACTATTTTTCCTATTAATCTTTTAACCAGATTTCAACTTATATTCATTCAAAATCTGAATATTCTTCTTAATAGAGTATTCATTAGAAGAAATGAAAATTATTGTATCATCAGCATATGCAGGATGATTCAATTCAGGACTCCATTTGGGCATACCCAAACCAATAAAAGCTCATTCTTAAAAAACCTGATTAAGAGCTCTGGTCAACACCTCTGCTGATAAAATAAATAATACAGGTGACAGAGGATCCCTTTTCTTGACACCTCTAGTAGAGTGAAAAAAACCCATAGACTGTCCATTTAATAAGATATAATATTAATTATTAGATAATAATCTCCAAATAATATCAACCACTGCGTTTGAAAAACCCATTTTTCTTAACACCTTCATTAAGAAAAACCATGAAACCCTTTCATAGGCTTTAGCCATGTCAAGATTCAATACTACATTAGAAGGTTTTTCTCTCTTCCCTATATCAATAATCAGTTATTAACCTAGCAGTACATTCTCAATAATACTTCTTTCCTTAACAAAACCTGACTGATTAGGAGATATCAAATTTTGTAGAATACCCTCCAATCTATCATGAATAATCCTAGGTAGGATTTTATTGATAAAATTACTAAGACTAGTAGGTCTCAAATCTAAAAAAAATTGCACATTATCATTTTTAGGAATGAGAATCAAATTAGTATGAGTAATAGATTTTGGGAGGATATTACCTGCAAAGAAACTCTTAACCAACCTCATCATATCTCCTCCAATGATATCCCAACAAACTTAAAAAAATCTTCCTGTCAGTCCATCTGGTCCACTAGCATCGTTTCCATTTAACTTGAAAACTGCCTCTTTAATCTCCAACTCATCTATAATGGCCTGCATCATCTCATTTTCCTTCTCAGCAATTATCTCTAGGATATTCTTCAATAATGGAAATTCAGTTGCATCTGTTTCTTATGTGAATTATTTTTTATAGAATTTTATTGCCTCATAGCAATTTGGCCTTCATCCTCTAACCAACAACAATTCTCATTAAGAATCTTAGAGATTTTTCAACTTATTTCTTCTCCCATTGATAATGCTATGAAAAAACTTATTGTTACTGTCCCTAATTTCAAACCAGTCATACCCTGCTTCTTACTTCCAATAGCTTTCCTGCATCACAGTTCTATTCACTGCAGTTGGGTTTCTCAAATAGTTTTTTTCACCTTAACAATCTCTTCTCTATTATCAGTTGCTGAAAGATGTCTCCAAAAGTCTTTTTGCTCCATATAGACGAAGCTTTTTTGACTTTTTAATCTTCCTTTTAAAGTCATTAAAAGGATTCTCTGAATAATCATCATCCCAGTTCCTTGGAACAACTTCTTTAAATTCTGAATGATCTATCCAAAATTTAAGAATCTAAATTGCTTCTAAATCATATTCTTAGTATTTCCACAAGTTTATAATAAAGGAGCATGATTAGACCCATCCCTGAATAGATGTTCCACCTCTGAGGAATTAAACCTTGTATGAAAATCTTTATTAACAAATAACCTATCCAACTTTTAAAATATAAAATCATCTCCAACTCTTCCATTCCACTAAGTAAAAGGACTGCCTTTGTGAATAATTTGTGTCAATTCACAAGATTCAATACAATCTCTAAAATCTTCTACATCAGCTGCAATAATTGACACCTGACCTATCTTGTCTGAAGCATTAAGAATTGTATGAAAATCACCTAACATGAGCCAAGGGATTAAAACTCTGTTGTCAATGGAAAAGATACTGTCCCATAATTCCAACCTTTCATACTTATCACATCTAGCATATACAATAGTCATTGTGAAATCTATTCCCAAGGATTGATTTTGAATCAACAAAGAGAGTTGTTGTTCAGTATCACTCTCAATTGTGCATTGAAACCATTATTAATAAAGCACCATATTTTTCCATTGTAGTTATGAAACATATATGGCATCTGCAACCTACCTATGTACCTATTTAAGTTTATGACATACTGAAATGGTTCTAATAAAACTATAAAAGCAAACTAATGTACCCTATTCAATATTTGTACTCTCTCAAAAGCCTGTTGGGATTTCACTGATCTAATATTCCACACAAGTACTCTCATTATTTCTTATTAGAAAAGTTGACACTCCTTCTTTTAGGCTGAGTTCTGCTAGGCATAAAATTTTCACTAACATGCTGCTTCTTATTTCTCCTTGCTTTCTTAACCATTTTATTAATTCTTAAAGAAACATCTGCATCTTTTAAAATCTGCTCATCTAAGTTCTCATTAGGAATATCTTTCTTGTTCTATTCTAATAGACTTGAAACTCCCCCTACTCTATCAAACTAATTAGTAACTATATCATGAAGTGTTGAATTGGGTTAAACTGAATCTCCAGTCCATACTGTATCCACGGGTGATGTTGCGTGTATTTATGCATTCTCGTATCACTATTCTAGTCTTTTAGCCTTATTTTGAGGATGATTCATGTGATTTATGTATGATAATTATATAAATTAACATCTAAGTGATCAAGTGTGTAATTACAAGGTTTAATGGTATTTTTTGTTTTCAAATGTGTTTTGATTCAAATTGATCAATTAGAGTTCAACCGAGAAAACTAGTGTGACTAGCTTGAGCTAGGTGTTTGTCTAGTCTATCGTGTTAGGTTATAATATGTTTAATGAGTTTCTAAGGTTGTTATTGTGTATTTATATGTGAAACAACTTGATTATAATGTTCAAGGGTCAATTGGATCAAAACAAGAGTCAAAACAATAAGCTAGAGATCAAAGTGAATGAAGCCTAGTCTTATTTCGTGTTTCTATTTCATCGTGTTGGATGTTGTGTTGTTTTGATCTCTAAATTGTTGTGTTTAATGTTATAGGATTCTTGGTGAAGGGATTATGATGATATATGAAGGATATACAAGCTTCAAATTAAGCGAAAACAACTTAAAAAGGCTTGGAATGGATCACGGAAGCACAATATGCTACTTGGTGCCAATTTGGATACCTGGAATGTCCAGGGATAGTGAGGTCGTGTGTCATGGTATTTTGGCGCGTTCGACACTCCAAAATGTTTAGAAGGCATCAAAATAGTTAACCAAGGTGATACGGAGGTGACGCCTTGCCTGGAGAAGTGATAAAACTAGTGCGCAACCTTGCCTAGAGCGGGGCTATAGCTAGGCGGCACCCTCTCCAGTCTCAGGATCAATAACTGATAGTTTCCTTGTCCAACATGAAATTGCCTTGCTCCTATACTATAAATACATCATGGTATCATTTTTTTTACATACCTTTGGACGTCTTGGAGAGTTAAGGAGGCTACCACAATTTTTTTTAGGGTTTTATTATCTTAAGTTTAGTTTCTTTCATGGTTTGTATCATCAATCCAAGGGATTGGATGATGAATATTTCCATTAAAGGCTAAAAATCCCTTTCCGAGGTTAAGGCCAAGATCATGACTACTTTTATTTTGAATTAAGTTTGTTAATTTTCTTATCATCATTGGTTGCTTGTTTGTTCTTGTTTTAACTATTTTAAGGATTAACTACCCTTAGAATACATCAATTGTCAACCTTATGATCCTGAGAGAGGGAATAGATATATAGAACATGGGAATAAACAAAGTATGGTTTTTATTTCTTTATGAAATAAGAAATTCAAATTATTGTCTAGGATAGACATGTACTTAGTTGCCTTACTTGATTCATATGTAGGATGATATTTGTAAAGAACGTACGTGAACCATTACATCTTTACTCAATGATGTAGTTGTAAGGTTGAACTTAGGTAAAGGATTAGAGGTTGGGAAACCATAATCATGCAATTAACCCTACAAATCAACAACCAAGATAAGTGATTTAATGAATGAAGTTCAATAAAGTTGTATGATTTTTCGTAAGCCTTCACCGTGGATCTCTATCCTTTGATTGTCCAAAGTCATTTAATTTTCCGCATTACTTTAGTTTATTTTTAGTTTACAATTCTCAAACTCTATTTGGTACTCTCCTCAATTGGTTAAAGTAGAATTGGATAGTCGGCGAATCCAAGTCCTTGAGAGATCGATACTTGGGCTTTCTTGAAGCTATTTTACTACTTGATAAGACCATGTACCCCTGTGTGTGCGCTTGGGTGCTGTCAACAGGCTCTTTCATAGATAAAGGAATGTCCACAATAGCTAAACTCTTATTTGATACCTCTTCTTGATTGACTTCTCCCTTCTCCAAACCAGCAGATTCATTAGACACTAATATTGCTTCTAGGACTCTTCTGGATATATATGCTTACCTGCTCTGTACTCCTTACTTCCGTATTTTCAACATTATATGCAGTAAATGGCTGAATTTTCTTTGAGCTAATGTTCATTTTTTTGTAGGTTCCTCTTGATCCAAGATCCCTGGAAGAACTGATCTAACTTGTTGATGGAACAACTTGGTGACCCAATCTTTTGTCGACATCTCCTTTGTCCCTTCTCTAATATTAATATCACTATTTTTCTTATTCTTTGATGTAATACTTTTGTTATTATGTTGTAGGTTCTCCCCAATTTCCTCAGTTAGAGTATTGAATTTATTAGCAGTATCTATCTTCTCAGGTGAGTTATCTTTCTTATCTTGGTACTGATATGGCATGGAAACATGATACTTTCAATGCTTAAAATTGTGAAATTAAGATATTTTATTGTATATGATGCACTTTAGTGTGAATTGCAGGTAAAATAGGTCTAGAATAGGGTTTGAACAAAAAAGGAAGAAAAATACCAAAAAAAGACCAACTTTGAGTAGTATACGAGTCAGATCTTAAATCTACCGATCCAATACGACTAATATACTAAATCGTATTCACAACAGAACCAAAGGTCAACCTGTAGAGTCAAGTATGGGGAGGATATGACTCAAGTATTCAAGTTGTAAGACAGGATACGAGTCTTACATAGAAGTCGCAAGAATAACAAAACCTAAGATACTGTTCCAAGATTGAAGTATCAGAAGTATACGAGCCAGAAGTCTAAGTATGACTTATATAGGGATATCTTACACAAACCAATGTTCAAGACTTGAAAAAACAAAAGTCCTAGGTGGATACAGATGAAGGACACGATTCGTACACTCAGGTACAACTTGTAAGAAGAAGTCGTAAGATAAATAGGAAGTTGAAGACATAAGAGATGAGACATTGGAATGGATACGACAAGGCAGGATATGACTCGTATGATGCCGGTACGAGTGAAGACCGAGTCGTACTGACTTCCGACTTAACTTTACCTTTCCTATTTTTATTAGGATTTTAATCATATTTTGAAATCCTATAAATACCCTATGGTTTATTTTTTTATTAGGCTATATTTTTTACGCTTTTTTGTATTTTATTACAAAAATTTATAATACTTCTACAATTACTATTGAGATTTTGGGTTGTTATTCAATTAAAGACTTCAAAGTTTATTCATCTTATTCTTGTGCAATTGATTTTATGTGTTCTTTATTAATAATCATGGTTTCTTGCACAGAAATAAGCAACTAATCTCCTTGGCTAGGGTTGTGGGGACCCTGGCAGATTAGATACGTAGAGAAAGTGAGAAACTCATCTATTCTAGGGTTCTACATGTATCTTAAACTTCTTCACGTCAATTAATCTCAAGTATCTGCAGTAACTTGAGATAGCATGTATTCGCATCTATCCCTATAGGGGAGATTGTGATTGGGAAAAGAAGACTAGGATAGTGATTTGGGATTCACCTCCACCATTTAGTTCCTACCATCTCATCTAATAACTTGATCCTTCTTCGTGATAGTGAACTGAGGTCATAGCAAGGAGCAATAAGTCGACACACTAAGACTTACCTGGTAAAGGGTAAAATTTATCTTCATGCTTACCAGGCGGTTGATAATCTCTATCTTGTAGACTTCACATACAGAACAACAGAGAAGTAGGGTTGATCACGAGAAATTTACGAAGTTGAAAAGCCAGATATTACAGCCTGAGTTTTGTCCTTTGAAAATTTTCCTAGAAATCCATTCTCCAAACCCAATATGACTCCTGGGTATGATCCATATGCTGGGGTACGAGTAGTATGGTCCTGTTGTAAGATGACTTTTATTAGTTAGTGGGATGGTTTTGATCACTTTATTGGTCACGACTTAGGGGTACAAGTTGTAAGGCTTAGTACGAGTTATATTAGTGACTCGTATGGTGGGCAGTGTTTGGTCCTCTTGGTAATTATTCTTCCAAGGATACAGATCGTGGGTACGGATCGTATGCTGAGGTTATGAATTAGTTGGATAAGTTGTATGCTGGAAAATGTCTGATCTAAAGGCTAAGGCCTGGGTACGATTGGTGAAAACTAATCGTAAGGATGTATACAACTCGTAAGAGGGTCAGTCATATACCTGTGATGAGTTTTTAACTGTGATGGGTTTTTAAGGGACTTAAGTGAGGGTATTCTGAAAATTTCACTACTTACCCTAATTATGACCCATGACTTCTAATACACTTAGGAGGTTATTTATCCTGTTATTCTATTTATTAACAGTTAGAAAACTATTCTAAAATACTTTAAAATTCTCTCAAGAGCTTTTGGGGCAAGAGAGCTAGGGTTTCAGCTTAAGGATTACTTTTGGGATTCCTTTGGTGATTTTCTTCCATTACCATTCTCGGTTTAAGTCATGTGTATCTTCTATACTTATTACTTCTAAATATGCATAGATTATGGATGTTTTCATAGTTTCAATGTTGCATGGTTTATGGTTTTTAACTATTAATGGGGTTTTTATTTATAATGGCTTAGTTATGGTTTCCTATGGTTTAATTATGATTTTATATGCATCCATGATGGTTTTGGCAATTGGATTCCATGGTAATGGTTTCATGGTCTTTGGAATTGGTTTTGGTTATATTATGTCCCCAAGGTGTTTGATAAAATGCTTATAAAGATATATTTATTGCATTGCCTTCTTTAAATGGAACTCTTACTTGTTTCCATCTTATGTATGAAACTATAAATGTTTTAAATGATTTAAAAAGGTTAAAGGCTAATTAGTTATGCTTGTGGAGAGCATGGTAGTCTCCCAAGAGGTTAATATGGTAGACAAAAAAGGGCACTTGAGAGTTCCCTTAACCTAAATGGTTTGGCTATAGATAAATCTTGAAAGTATGGTTGGTAGTTAATAAATGGTAACTGGATTGTTTGGACATGGTTTTAATTTGGTCATTAATGGTGGGATTTGTAACTAAGCAATGGAAGGTGGAGGTTCTAGGGTGACCGGAACTGGGAATTCATAGTTGCCGATATGAGGTGTTGCACATTCATAGTTTCACGTTTTATATTGGAGGGATGTACTAGTCATCCCATGGGATATTTACTGGTCGTGCATCTACACGCACTGGGACTCTTTTAGAAGGGGGAGCTGAACCTATACGGCCTATGGGTGTTGTTAAGCGACAAGGTTACACAACCCAGGTAAAGGTTTTAAATGCATGGTAAACTCGGATTCCCTTTCCCCATCACTTATATATATGTATGGTTGTATGCATCATGGATGGTTTTACTTGGTTGTTTAAATGGTATTACTTTATCCTTATCTGAGATATATGCTAGCGGTCATTCGTTAACCCATTTATTAGTAGTTGTATACCCACGCTATGCAGGAACCGGCTGTTCGAATCCTCCTACAAAGTGATTGACTAGGGGACAACATTTGGATTAAGTTGTGAGCTTCCATATTTTCGAAAGGCTCCACTTCATGATATGGACATTCTTAGACATTTTATTTTTGTTTTGGATATTGGTTTTGGCCGTGGTTGGGGGCATGTCCCAACCAAATATTTGTATTCTTTTGGATAGAGGATTTATGGTACTTCTAGGGGTTGGAATGGGTAGGATCAATATTGGTATCGTCCTTAGCAATGACATGGGTGTTGGGGCTGACATCATTGGACGATACTGTTTGTTGTTTTATCATATTAGATTTTGGGTTTAACTATCATATTATGGTTTGATATTCTCTTTGGTTTTGTATGGTTGGATAGTTGGTTTGGTGCTGGTAGACTCGGTTGGGTCGGTCATAGTTGTGACCCTATCCCAGAGTCTTCATGAGAGCATTTATGCAATCTTGTTTTATGCTCGAATATTAGGTCATCTATGGTTGTGAAAGGTGGTTGGGTTGGGTTAAGGGGGTGGTCCCCGGTCCTGGTTGGACTTGGGATACCTATTATATCTAGGCCCTGGTTCAGGTTATGACAAGTTGGTATCAAAGCTTTAGGTTCATGGTCAACTGGGAGTCCATAAAGCCGTGTCGAGTAGAGTCTCTTTTAGGGGTGTAAAGTGTGCCACACTCATAAAAGAGAGACTGAGAGACATTTAGGAATGTTTCACTTTCTTGAAGTTTTCATTCCTGGAATCTTCTCTAATCCTTGGTTGTTTTTCTTTCAAATCATGCTCCTAGATCTAGAACATAAGAAAACTCTTCCATCCCATCTGGGGATAATGCTGAAGGGGTACCTCTTGCATCTGGAGTACATCTTCGATCTCATGGTCCTATTCTTGAATGTGATGGAGTTACTCTTATTCCTTCTACTATTCCTAGGTACCTCAGGGTAAAATAATAGATGCAGAGTTTTGTCAGTCTATTCATGTTATTGCTCAGATGGTCGCTGCTCAGGCTAATAGGGGTGCGGCTAGTGCTTTATCTGCTGAGGCCACAAGGGTTGGTCAGTTTATGTAGATATATTCTCCTACTTTTATGGGAGTAAAGGTTGAGAAAGACCCACAGGGCTTCTTGGATGAACTGGAGAAGATATTTTGGGTTATGCATGCTTTTGATATAGAGAGAGATAGCTTTACGGTTTATGATCTCAAAGATATTGCTTATCATTGGTATGAGGAGTGGGACTGAGATAAGGATGATATGGAAGAGGAAGGGTGGTGAGAGGTTTTTCCTAATGCCTTTATGGATCGTTTCTTTCCTCAGGAGTTGAGGGAAGCTATGATAGAGGAATTTGTGAACCTCAAACAAGGGAGGATGTCTGTGAGGGAATATGCCTTGAAGTTTCATCAGTTGTCAAGGTATGCTCCTAATTTGGTGGCTAATATGAGGTCAAGAATAAGGAAGTTTTCTTCCAAGTTGAATAGAGATTTGACTTTAGAGAGCATATTTGCTTTGCTTATTAGGGATATGGACATCTTTAGGTTGATAGTTCATATGCAGCAAGTTGAGAATGAGAAGAGAATGGAGGTAGAATTTGGGGATAGGCAGAGAAAGCGGGGCAACTTTTCAAATCAGGGAAGTGCGCAGTCTCAAGGTGGTAGACATGGTGGCAAGTGGAAGAAAAAGAAGTGGGGAAGTTCTAGTTCCTTTTCTGCTGCCAGGTCTCCTTTCCCACAGAAATCAAGTGACATGCATCACCAAGGTGGTGACAATTCTTGGGCACACATTGCCCAATCTCAGGCGAGTGGAGGTTAGTCTATGTCTTCATGCCCTCCTTATCATTTTATGGTCGTCCTCATCAAGGATTCTTTAAGGAAGGGAGAGATAAGTGCTTTAAGTGTGGTCAGGTAGGCCATCGACTCAAGGATTATCTAGTCAACAAGGTTGCTATGGGAGCTAATAAGATTCTGGTGGCTTCATCTTCTTCTCCTATACCTAGTGGTGTGGAATCTACTTTTGTTACTGCTCTTGGTTTTAGTATTGATCGAAATAGGTTGTATGCTTTATCATCTCGACAGGAATCCGAGGCATCAACCAATATTGTTGCTGGTGTGTAACAACTCTATTCTCGTGATGTATATTTTTTGCTTAATCTGGGCTCCACTCTTTGTTATGTGACTTCTTATATAACTATGTTTTTTTGGCTTTGATCCAAAAATTCAGCTAATCTAAGGCTGTGAAAGGTAGATGGGTAGGGTTAAGGGGGCGGTCATTGGTCCTAGTTGGACTTGGGATGCCCATTATGTCTAGGACCTGGTTCAGGTTGTTACAGGGGAACACAAACCTAGTATTTATCTCCTATTGTCTACAACTCAAAAGAACTCAAGAGTTTGGTTACTACTTGCAATTTATACTACAATCCCCCCATTTACTTTCATGTACTGCTTGCGGATTACATCAAGTCAAGCAGCTATTCACATTTTTCCTGTGGGATTGACACTAACCTAGTTTGGTTATTATAGTTGCAATCGACCGCTTTATACTTTTAATTGGAGTTTAGTATTAGGCGACATCAAATTTTGGCACCGTTGTCAGGGATCAAACCTGGGTCACCCGCGTGACAGGCGGGTATACTTACCACTGTACTTTGGTGTGAATTACAGGTAAAACAGGTCTACAATAGGGATTGAACGAAACATGAAGAAAAAGACTTGAAAAAGACTAACTTTGGGCAGTATAAGAGTTATCTCTTGAATCATACCTATCCGATATGACTCGTATACTAAATTATAATCACAACAGAACCAAAGATCAGCCTGTAGAATCAAGTATGGGAAAGATATGACTCAAGTATCTGAGCCGTAAGATAGGATTTGAGTCATACAGAGAAGTCCTAAGCATAACAAAACCTAAGCTACTGTTCAAAGATTAAAGTATCAGAAGTATACGAGTCGAAAGTTTTAGTACGTCTCTTATAGAGATATCGTATACAAACCAGTGTTCAAGACTTGGAAGGATAAAAGTCCCAGGTGTATATGGATGAAGGACACGAGTCGTACACGTAGGTACGACTCATAAGAAGAAGTCGTTAGCTGAATAGGAGGTTGAATCCTTGGGAGATGAGACACTAGAACATATACGACAAGGCAGGGTACGACTCGTATGATACCGATGCGAGTGAAGATCGAGTCATACCAAATGCCTACTTAACTTTACCTTTCACATTTTTTATTAGGATTTTAATGGTATTTTGAACTACTAAAAATACCCTAGGGTTTATCTTTTATTAGGTTACATTCTTTTATGTTCTTTTACATATTATTACAATACTTTACAATAATTTTATGATTGTTCTTGAGATTTTGGATTGTTATTCAATTAAAGAATTTGGAGTTTATTCATATTATTCTTGTGTATTTAATTTTATGTGTTATTCATTGATAATCATGGTTTCTTTCACAAACATAAGCAGCTAATCTCCTTAACTAGGGTTGTGGGAAACCTGGCAAATTAACTACGTAGAGGAAGTGTGAAACTCATCTATTCTAGGGGTTTTCATGTATCTTAATCTTCTTCACGTTAATTAATCTTGAGTATCTGCAGTAACTTGAGATAGCCTGTATTCACATCCATCCCCACAAGGAAGCTTATGATTGGGACAAGAAGGTTAGGATAATGATTTGGGATTCACCTCCACCTTTTTATTCCCGCCATCTCATTTAATGACTTGATCCCACCCCATGATAGTGAATGAAAGTCATAGAATGAAGCAATAAGGAGACACCCTGAGACTTACCTGGTAAAGTATGAAATTTATCTTTATGCTTACAAGGCAGCTGATAATACCTATCTTATAGATTTTATATGCAGAACAACAGAACAGTTGGGTTGGTCATGAGAAATTTATGAAGTTAAGAAGCTAGGGGGAACAAAACCTAGTGTTCGTCTCCTATTGTCTACAAGTAAAAACCCCCAAGAGTTTGGTTACTACTTACAATTGATACTACAATCCCCCCATTTACTTTCATGTACTGCTAGCGGATTACATCAATTCAAGCAATTGTTCACATTTTCCCAGTGGGATCGACCCTAACCTAGTTGGGTTATTATATTTGCAATCGATCGCATTATACTTCTAATTGGAGTTTAGTTTTGGGAGACATCAAATTTTGGCGCCGTTGCTGGGAAAGACGGTTTTAGTAGTCAATTGAATTGGTGAAGTTCACGGGTTTTTAATTTTTGTTTTTACTTTGGCATATGCTGGTGTATGCCAAGTACCAAGAGTAGAGGCAATCACTTACTCCCTTTTGATCCAGAATTAAAGAGAACCCTTCAAACATCGAGAAGGATGTCAGGACAAGTTCTTAAGGGGGTTCAAGATCCTCCATATGTGGATCCAAATACGGCACTCCCACATGCTCCATTATATCTACATAATGTTGCAGATTTGCAGATACAATTACTATTGGAGAAAGAATATAGATACGCCGAAGAAGCCAGACTTACTGCAGAGGCAGAGTTAGCTCAGTAAGGTGGACTATTCAGGCATAGACATGTTGTTGATCATCGAGTTTAGAGAGGCAGAGCTCTATTTATTCCAACATATCAACACTTAGACCCATATGAGGAGGAGGATGAAGATCTGGGTTATATTGATCCTATTGAGTCGTGAGCCATTGTTGCTTCTGCTTTAGCCCCTAATATGAAGTTTGATATCAGTAGCGCTATGATCCAATTGTTGAATCTGAAGGGTGTGTTTTTGGGTGCAGCTAAGGATGATGCAAACATGCACCTTGAAAATTTTCTTGGGATCTAGACATCTTATACTATTCCAGGGGTTAATTAGGAAGTATTGAGATTGAGGTTGTTCCAATTCTATTTGACAGGTGAAACATCACTATGGTTAGGGGAACTTCCAAGAGGATATATCACTATATTACATAAGTTGAAGATACAATTTATTAGCATATTCTTCCCTCCTACACTGATGCTATAGTTGAAGGATGAAATTTACAATTTCCGATAGCTACCTGTAAAATCTATGTATGAGGCATGGTTTCAATTTAAGAAGAAGCTGAGCATGGTACCAAATCACAAAATCAGAGGATCTAACTTTTCAGAGATATTCTATAGATCACTAAATGACATTTTGAGAGCTATGGAAGATACGATTTCAGGAGGAACATTTATGCGTCTTTGGTTAGGATGCTGCACAGAAAATACTAGATGACATTGTTGTGACCAATAGGGGATAACACACTAGAGTTTCAGAATGTGGTAGTGATACATATGCTATTGGAGCAACAAACACTCATGGAGAAATGAATGATATGGTAGAACAAGAGGTTGCACAACTTCATACAGATATTGGGTTGCTTATAAAGCAATTTGCATCGATGAGTGCTGAGAAAGTGAATGCAGTTGTGGCACAGGGGTCTACTTCCAAACCATATGAGATCAAATCTAAATAAGAGGCAAAGTATCTTGATTGTATATTGGCAGATTTCTGAGCCCAAGGGCAAGGGAATTAAGTTCGAAACTATTATAATGATAGATACAAAGATAGAAGTAGAGAAATAAATAGTGATTGGCGGCGTAAAGAGGCCTATAAGGTGAAGAGTGACAAGTATATTCAACACGGGAGACTAGATACAAAGTCCAGAATGGAGGCCCTTTTGTCTAAGCTGGTCAAAGGGCAAGAAAGTCAAGAGAACTGCCTGAAGGATATCAAAGCTGATTTGTTAGGATTGAACCTGAAAGTTAAGTCACATGCTACATCAATAAAGAAATTGGAGAAGAAATTTCGTCAGAAGTCATCCATAGTGAATCAGTGAAAACTCGACATTCTTTTAAGCAATACAGTGGTAAATCCCAGAAATGATATTCAATGCCATTCCATTACCACTCTGAGTGGTATAGTTACTATAGACCCACATGTACCTATAGTTGATGAGCAGAGGAGTGAGGATGAGCCGGTTGATATTAGAAGTAGCAACAAGAAGAATAGAAGAGAAGAGATGACTACAAATCTTGTGCTGAAGCTCATTCCATGACCTCTTCCTCCTTATCCACAAATATGAAAAAGAAACAAGAAGATGGTAAGTATCGGAAATTTTTGTCTATGTTAAAAGAGGTGATTGTCAACATACCACTTGTAGAGACATTAGAGCAGATGCCAGGATATACAAAATTCATAAAGGATTTGATCACTAAGAAGAGGCCAGTCAGTTATGAGATAGTCGGAAATATTCATCATTGCAGTGCTATAATTACTAGATCTTTGGTAGAGAAGAAGGAGAATCCTGACGCTTTCACAATACATTGCACTATTAGGTATTTCAACTTCACTCGAGCATTATGAGACTTGGGGGATAGAATTAACCTCACGCCCTTTACAATATTCAAGTAGTTAGGGTTGGGATCTCCCAAACAAATTACCACGAGACTAGTGATGGCTGACAGAACAGTAAAGAAACCTATTGGTTTCCTTTATGACATTTTGGTAAAAGTGTCTTGTTTTATATTTCACACCAATTTTGTTATATTAGATTGTGAAGTGGAATTTCAGGGCCTAATTATTTTTGGAAGACCATTTTTGGCATAGGTAGGACGTTGATTGATATAGAGAAAGGGCATCTGATGCTGAGACTCAATGATTAACATGTGACATTCAACGTATGCAAATCTATGTAGGAGCCTGATGAATTGAGAGTGGTCTTTGTGATTGATGTATATGATGAGTAAATAGATTCATTCCATGATGTTGATGTAGTGAATTTTTGGGATGATGGTTCTGATGCGGTTGTTCAGGTTGAAGAGAGACTAGGTGTCAAAGCACTGGCAGCTATAATCATGAATTTTGACTCTGATGGTATCGAAGAGTATGAGGAGTTAGTAAGTTCACTATATGGGAGTGGTTATAATTTTGCGCCAAAAAAGCTTGATTTAAACTTGAAGAATAGAAGTACTCCACCTGCCCACCTATCAATTAGAGAAACACCGGTGTTAGAGTTAAAGGCCCCCCTATCTCATTTGCAGTATGCATTTTTAAGGACCAACAACACTTTCCTGGTTATTATTGTAGCTGACCTGAGACAATCAAAAGTAGAAGCATTATTGTCAGTACTATAGAGATTTACGAGGGCCATTAGATGGTCTATTGTAGATATTGTGGGTATTCCACCTGGTTTGTGTACTCTTAAAATACAACTTGAGTTGGATTGTATTCCATCTATTGAACATTAGTATTAACTCAATCCTTCTATATAAGAGGTGGTTAAGAAGGAAATAATCAAGTGGTTGGATGCTGGTGTAGTGTAACCCATTGATGATAGCAACAGGGTCAGTCCAGTATAATGCATTCTGAAGAAAGGTGGAATTACTGTGGTGCTTAATGAGAAGAAAGAACTAGTGTCGATGAGGCTAATCACTGGATGGAGAGTGTTCATGGATCATATAAAATTGAATGCATGTTCTCAGAAGGACCATTTTCCCATGTCTTTCATAGATCAGATGTTAGATTGGTTAGTAGGAAGAGGATGGTACTTTTTTCTTTATGGGTACTAAGGATATAACTAGATTACTATTGCACCTGAGTACCAATAGAAGATGACTTATACATGTCCTTATGGGACTTTTGCATTCAAGCACATGCCATTTGGGCTATGCAATGCTCCATCCTCATTTCAGAGATATATAATGCCAATCTTCTTTGATATGGAAGAAGACACAATCTAAGTGTTCATGGATGATATTTTAGTTGTTGGTGATTCTTTTGAATACTGCCTAAAGCACCTGGAAAATACTCTCCAAAGGTGTGAAGAATGCAACTTGGCACTTAATTGGGAAAAGTGCCATTTTATGGTCAAAAAAGAAATTATGCTTGGGCACAAGATTTTAAAGAGAGGCATAGAGGTTGATTGAGTGAAGATAGAGGTGATTGAAAAATTACCTTACCCAATTTTTGTGAAGGGAATTCAGAGTTTTCTAGGGCATGTAGGTTTTTATAGGCGATTTATCAAGGACTTCTCAAAGATTGCTGATCCTCTTTTAAAGCTTCTTAAGAAGAAGGTAAAATTTAATTTTGATGATGTATGTAAGAAGGCTTTTGAAAGCCTAAAAGAGAAGTTAGTGACTGCCCAAATCATTGTGTTTACTGATTGGTCTTCACCTTTCGAAATTATGTATGATGCTAGTGGATTGGACTTGGGGTTGTACTAGGCCAACGGAAAGAAAAGATCCTTCTTCCCATCTACTATGCTAGTAAGTCACTACATCCTACTCAAAATAACTATACCGTGACAGAGAAAAAGTTACTGGCAGTGGTTTTTTCCATTGAAAAGTTTAGATCTTACTTGATTGGTACAGAGGTGATTGTACACACTGATCATGCAGCATTGCAGTACCTAATGGCTAAAAAAGATGCCAATTCTAGGTTTATTCAGTGGGTGCTATTATTTCAAGAATTTGACTTTGAGGTGATGGACAAAAAGGCACGAAAAATTAAGTTGTAGATCACTTGTCTAGACTGGAAGAGGAAGCTATGCAGAAGGTTGCTACTAGGTTGGAGATTTATGACAGTTTTCCAGTCGAGCAGATATTAGCAGCTTCCAAAGATATAATTCCATGGTTTACAGACTATGCAAATTACTTAGCCAGTGATCTAGTCCCAGAAGATCTTTCATATTAGCAAAGGAAGAAGTTCATGCATGAGGTAAGGAAATTTTTTTGGGATGAACCTTATCTTTTTAAAATTTATGCTGATGGAATTATTCATAGGTGTATACCTGAAGTGGATATATGAGTATACTTGAGTCTTGTCATTAGTCGCCAGTCGGGGGCCATCATAGAGGGGCCCGCACAACTCACAAAATCCAGCAATGTGGCTACTATTGGCCAACCATATACAAAAATGCTCATGATTTTTCATCTTCTTATGATCAATGTCAATGACTAGGTACTATTTCGAGAAGACATGAACTACATATGACTCCTATTTTAGAATTGAAAGTGTTTGATGCATGGGGCATAGATTTCATGAGACCTTTTGTGAGTTCGTTTGGCAAGAAATACATACTTGTGGCTGTAGACTATGTTGTAAAATTGGTGGAAGCAATTGCATTTCCTAACAATGAAACTCGCAGTGTCACTGTATTTTTGAGAAAAAACATTTTTTCTCGATTGGTATGCCGCGTGCTATTATTAGTAACGGAGGGTCACATTTCTACAATTACCTATTCAAAAGTATGCTTGAAAAATGTGGAGTGAACCATAGGGTGGAAACACCCTATCATCTACAGACTAGTGGATAGGTTGAAGTATCTAATAAAGAAATCAAGTCCATATTGGCGAAGAATATGAATTCCAATAGGACTGATGGGCAATAAAGTTCGATGATGCATTCTGGGCTTACTTCACAACTTACAAAACCCCCATAAGTGCTTCACTTTATCAACTGTTATACGGAAAAGCTTTCCCTTTACCTATTGAGCTTGAGCATAAAGGCACTATTAGCATTAAAGACGGTGAATCTAGAGTGGAAGGGTGCAGCAAAGTCAAGGCTGAATAGCATTAATGAATTGCATAAATTTTTACTCCAGGCATATGAAAGTTCAGCACTTTACAAAGAAAATATAAAGTTGCATCACGACCGCAAGATTGAAAAGAGGGTATTTGAAAAAGGTGACAAGGTGCTACTATATAATTCCAAGCTTGATTTTTTTCCAAATAAGCTAAGGTCGAGGTTTCATGGTCCATTCACAGTCATAAGAGTTTATCCCTATGGTGATTTAGAACTAAAGAGGGACGGTGATCGCCTGTTCAAGGTAAACAGACAAAGAGTGAAGCAGTAGATGGAAAGTATAGAAGATGTGAATGAAGTAGTTGAGATTGAACTTGATGAACGCTGAGTAATCAAGGCAGTTACATCATGTCGTGACGTTAAATCAAGCGTTGCATGGGAGGAAAACTATGGGGCTAGTTGGTGAAATCTGAGTATCCAACTTAGCTACGTCGTGCCGCGACGTTAAATCAAGCGCTGCTTGGGAGTCAACCCATGTTTTTGTACTTATTTCATTTATAGGGTAATATGTTTGTTCAATGTGTAGGACTAAGGAATGCAGACAAAATTAAGAATGGATATGATTCTCAGAATGAGTTATACCCTCAAGGTATGATTCGATACCTTGAGTCGTACCCACTCCAGAAACCTAAGTAAGTCCTAGGGCTATACGAGTCACAAAAATGACCCATTAGCCTAGGTATGAGTCGTATACACAACTCGTACCCATGATTACTAGGTCAAATTTTGGGTTGATCTGACCCAATTCTCAACTAAAAAAAGAAAAGGGCACCCGATTAAATCAACTTGTACCCACAACACTTCTTACCCTAAATTCAAGATTTAATCCACAAAATCAACAAGTTTTCAACTTGATTTAGCTACCAACAACTTCAAAACTCTCTTTCTTATTTATTCAAACTCGAATTTGGTAAGAAATAAACTTTGGAAAGAAAAAATTCAACCTCTTCAACCACCAAGTAATTCTTAAACTCTATTCTCATTACTTTCAAGTGACAATGAGTAATTTATGTTACTATGAACTTAGTTTGTGTAGGTTTTATGCAAATGTTGATTCGATGGTAACCTAACTTAGGTGATTTTGTTGAAAATTAGATATTAGGGTAGAACTAGGGTTGGGAAAGGATTTTGATATATTTGTGTAGGTTAAAATGATTGAAAATAGTCGTGGGTGTTTTAGGAAATTGCATTGGAATCAAACTTTAAAGTTGGACTTCTATGTTGTAGTAGATACAAAACCTCATACGACTCGTACCGAATAGTACGAGAGTCGTAATGGGACTTGTGCCCACTAAAAACATAGAAGTTCAACAAATTTAAGGTTTTGTAATGGATATGACTCAAACTTACGAGTTGTACCCAGACCATATGACTCGTACACACTTAGTCATACCCATCTTAGAGAAATTAAGTTAGAATAAATGTTTCTGATCTACTTACGACTATTGGTAATGAGTTGTACCTTTCTATATAACTGGTTATAAGGAGTCATAAGCCAACCAATAAACAAAGGTTATCCACTAAACAAAATATGACTCGGGTAAATGTAATACCCCGTAAAATACTAAGTCTAATCAGCTCATTCGGCTTTACAAGCTTCAAGACTTAGAAAATTTTTCTAAGTGTTCAACTCTTAGTCTTATTTTAGACCTCTGAAATTTGGGGATTTATTTAACGACCTTCCCGACCTTTGTTTTTAGATTTTCAAGTTGCGTTCGATGGGGCAAGGTCGTAGTACATCCCAGGTGAGTTTTGAAATTTTTGGAGTAGCGTAAGGGCACATTTGTATACCCAAAATAGTATCTCAGGGCGATAGCCATGCGCCTCCCAAGCTACAGTACCGCTGTAAGCAGGGCGCCGCCCTGGGTTCCCCGGCGCTCTAAGCAGGGCGACGCCCTTCAAATCCAGTGGGTGCCCAGTTTTCAGCTTTCAAATTCTGTGATTGGAGGGGTATTTTGGTCATTCTTCCACCCCTATATAAGCTTCTTTAACATGTGATTTAGCCTTATTTCAGCCAAATATTGATAGTTTCTCTCAAAAACTCTCAAGAACACAAGCTAGGGTTTTCATAGAAGGATCAATTCCAAGGAAATTCACCATTAAATTTTAAGAATCTCTCCGTCAATCTTTATTAAATAAGGAGCTAAGTTATGCGTAGTGTTGATTTATGGATCCCTTTCATCCATAAAGTTCAAGAACCCTCTTTTAAATTATAAATTATGAAGTTATGTTGTGGGTTGATTATGTTTGTGTGATTGATTGTTATACAACTCCCAAGTTAGAATCATTATGTGGTTTTATGAAAATAGGATGACATGTAAATTGAAATATATGAATTGTGGGTGATTTGAATCATTAATGTGATGAATATACCTATTCCATAAAGTGTACATGCAAGGTGTTTGATAAAATACCTAAGAGACTAGAAATCATGCAATATAGCTTAATAGAACTTAAATGACAAGTCCATGCTCTATTCCTTAAGACTCGACATGAATTCCATTCTTATTATTGTGTATTGTTGTTGTGATATGGAATGCTCATGAAATTGAAGTTATGTAAGTATTTACATGTTATACGCATTCCCTTTCATGATCAGGAATATGATAGCCATGTGTAGTATGGAATCCCCTACTTATGGTATTATGAATTGTGAATGTTATTCCTATGATCAAGAAGTGTCAGTTTCTTTCTATCGAGTCCTGGGGGTACTTGTACCCGAAAAATATAGTTGTGTGCCTAGAGCCATGTTATGTTATCATGATACTCTCAGTCAAGCCATGATCTATAGAATTCATCCAGTCATGTGACTCAAGAAAACTCAAAAATATCAGCAGTCTCAGTAGTTCAATAATCTTAGTACTCAGTAATCTTAGTAATCTCAGTAACAATAGTATTCCCAGCGATCTCAGTAATTTTAGTACTCTCAGTCAGTCCTCAGAACTTGGTATGTTCTATCAGTCAAAGGAACTTAGTAAACTTAGTTTAGCTTTGCTAAACAATACCACTAGCATCAGTTCAGTTAATCAGTATCAGTTCAGCTAATCAGTTCAGTTTAGTTATTCAGTTCAGTGTCTTTCATATGAGAGTAGGATTCAGCACCGAGTGAGCCTAGGTATGGGGATTCACCCGCTAGACAGGACTGAGATCTCTAGAAGTAATCTCTAATTTCCAAAACTACATGCCAGCGTAGGTACGAGATATCAGTCGTTAGATAGGACTGACATACTCAGGGATCACCCGTTAGCACATTTAAATATATAGGACTGATCCCAGAGGTCACCCGCTAGATTAGGACTGACTCCACAACATCTGTCCTTACCAATGGCGTGGTATTGCCACCCTTCCAGTTAGGGCAGAGATTGGACCCCAGTCAGCTTAGCATGGGGATACATCCCACAGTTTCAGTTACACAATCAGGACTGTCAGATACAGTCAATTCAGCTAGTAGTACAGATTCAAGACTGTTAGATACGGTCGATTATTATCATTATAAATAGACTTTGAGATCACCCATCAAATAGGACTGATCTCAACTATGGTCAATCAATAACAGTATCATCAGATTTAGAGGTCACCCGCTAGGTAGGATTGATCTTCGACTAAGTTAAATCATCTCTTTATTATCAACATACTCAAGATCACCCACTAGATAGGACTAATATCAAATTTAGTTACTCCATACAGAACAGAACTCAGATAGTTCCATCAGAACTTAGACTGTCAAATGCAGTCGCTCAGTATCAGTTACATCAGTTATGCCAATCATCACAGTTATATCACTTATATCAGTCGTCATAGCTTACGTTATTAGCATTCAGCTTCAGGACTGTTAGACATAGTCAATTTGGCCAGTTTTTTATAATTCAAACTGTCAGAAATAGTTGTTCATCTATTCAGTATCTTAGTATCAGTAAACTTATGTTGTCAGTATTCAGACTCAATAGTCAGTATCACCATGAGTTCAGTTATAGTTACTTATGCATGTATGTATTCTCACGTTTATATCAGTCAGCATTGTTCATGCATATAACCCTTGCATTTAGCCTTCCTCACTCGTATACTCAGTAAATTCAGACGTACTGATGCATTTATGCTATGGTGTTTTATTTTATGCCATAGGTTCAGAGGAATGACCTCCAGATCAGTAGTAGATTCCAGTCTCAACAGTCAGAGTTAGAAGTGAGTCCTCATCTTTCGAGGGTATGATGATTTCATTACTATTTCAGTTGTCAGTTTATTTCAGTAGTTGGAGTTAGTTGGGGACATATCCCATCAACTCTTTATTCATACAGTTTAGAGGTTTTTAGACTATAGCATGTCAGACAGTTATTTCAGACTTGTTTTGGTATGGTATACCACCTTTTTCAGTCATGTATTAGTATTGAACCTTATGGCCTTTCAATTTATGTTTTCACATTTTTAGTCTCTTATGTAGTATACAGGTACAGACATCAGTCATGGGTTTGTTCGTGGTCCTTCGAGGTCATGAGCACCATGTAGCATTCCAGTTTAGAAAATCGGGGCGTTACAAACTTGGTAGCAGAACCTAAGGTTCAATAGAGTCCTAGGAAGTCTGAAAGCCGCATCTAGTAGAGTCTTGTACATGCGTGTGTTGTACACCACACTTATGTGCAGGAGGCTATGAGATGTTTTAGGAACAGTTTCCCTTCTTTTATGTCTCAAATCGTGCTATAGCAAGGTTCTCTAAGGAACCCATGCAGATTCACATCATGCTCCCCTTATGTCAACTTTACCTTACTTTTAAGGTAACAAAAACAGTGAAGTTCAAGTCCTAAAGATAGGGCTTTCTTATATATAAGTTGTACGGATCTCATTCATGATCATAAGAACTCATTCATGATCATAAGAACTCGTTCCTTTATGTTCCAAAGTTTTACGGATCTCATTCATGATCATAAGAACTCGTTCTCAAACCCAAATTTAGATATGCCATCATATCCCTTCTAAAAATCCTATGATACCATGTGACCCAGAGTTAGAAGCATGAACCCAGGAGTTTAGCCGTATAAAAGTTAGGATACGATATCGAGATTGAAGTGACTATGCATTCATGGGGATAGTTGTGCCAGAATAAATCAGTAGGCTTGAACAGTGTGAGCTAGAAATTTAAGTTTACTGACTCGAAATTAGGCATGCAGGTGTGAATGTGATATTAGTAGTATATGGGGAGACAGAGATGGATGATGTGTTTAGTAAGGCGATCATGTGTTGATCAGAGTGTAAGTATGTGATGATGATTGTAGTTCAGCTCAGAGTTTAGTTTAGTGTTCATAGACTTATGATGATGGATTTAAGCTAAGGGAGAGATGATAGACCAAGTAACCAATTCAGGCTCTCATATTCCAGTAGTAGTGCCAGTATGTACAAAAAAGTAGTTAGGGAAGACGATTCCTGACCCATTCTTATACTTCAGTCAGCATAATGCCTATGCATGCTTCATGTCTCATATTCTATGAATATAGCTTATATTCTCACGCTTTCCATAGAATCATGTGCGATTCAAATTTATATTATAAGGAGTATCATCTCCCTTAATGTTACGAATCATGTCCCACGAACTCAAAAATTTCAGACTCAGGTCATCCAGCTCATGACTCATGTACACATGTCTCTCTTTATAGTATACTTAGCTTTCTTGACTCATGCTATGCCCCCACCGATCAGATAAATTCATACTATGCCATGTATATCCTTAGTCCAGACGTTTTTGGTAAATTTATGCCACAGACATTCAATTCCTCAGGTTTTAGTCATGTGTAAAATTCAGTCAGTATCCAATCATTTTTTAGGTCCTCCTGATGTAACCCCTTTAGCGAGCTCTCTTTATGAAAATAGTGTAGTGTTGAGAAATTGCTTAGATGGGAGAGAGATAATATTCGATGTTAAGAGCAGACCGTTGCATGCATGTTTTATACGAAGGTGTAGATACGAAGATAGGCTTGAATATCCTGTTAGTACGCAAGCAAAGGGATAGAAAGAGGTAGTATTTATAGATTGGGAAAGTGCAGCGTGTGAATGAATATTCAGATCCTTGACCTATGTCAGCCTTCATGGTGCGTTTATCATAACTCAGTTGCCATCTCAGTTACAGTTCAGTACTCAGTAATTAGTGTTCAGTCTCAGAATTAAGCACTTCAGTATTAGTCTAAACCTCAGTTTCAGTATTCAGTTATCAGTTACTCAGTTATAGGTATTTTAATACCTCAGTCTATAGAATGTTTCCAAAACATGAAATATGCTTGGTCCTACATTTTCAAATAATATAACTTTCATAAAATCCATGATCAGTTACCACTTGTTACTTAGTCAGTCCCTTCTCATATGCATAATACTTTATGACCTCAGCCCAGCTATTCAGATTAAGTACAATTCAGTCTTGCATACCCAACATTAAGTTACCAGTTACTCAGTTAATCAGATAAGTCAGTATGTCTATGCATTCGTGCATCACGCTTCAGTTTCAGATCTTAGATAATCAGTCATGATTTCATCCCTAAGTTCCTTGTGTATCACCTCAACTTTCTCAATATCTCAATAAAGTCAGTCCAGTATCCTTCAAGGGACATAGTATCCCAAGAGGGAGATACACTATAGCCCCCGAACTTTCATGATTTGAACATGCCGCTTTCTTCGATAAATCTATCCTAGAGGAAGGGTTACTTATAATCTAACCCACTAGCATCAAAACTCAGCAGTAAGCCATGTATTCAATGGCTTAGTTTAGACCATGATAAGATACTCTGTCTAGGTCACGCATTACAGACTCAGTTAAGTTCAAGTACCACATTCCAGACTTAGTTATGTTTTTATGTTTGATCTCATGCATGTTTAGTAAATGATCTTAGGTTCATTAGCATTGCTTCTTTAAGGTAACAGTCCTCTTTAAGCCTATTCAGCTTCATGATTCAGTATTCAGTACAAACTTGGTATTCTGTTCTATGCTCAGTTTTTAGTTGAAACTTGGTACCTTCACTATTGCATGTTAGTTGCATGTTCATGAGTCAGTTTAGTCATGTATTCACGTATCAGATATGCGTGCTCAGATCAACAGTACTTTTAGTCATACATTCACGTATCATGTCAGTCATAGAATTATGCATCAGATATTCATGGATCCATCTTTATTAGTTATGCATCAGATATACATATTAGTATGAATAAGTTTATCAATCATGTCAATCACGAGATCACTATTCCATCCTTCATGTTCAATTCATGTTCAACTCATTGTTTCCCCTGTCAGCCAGTCTTATTCTACGACGAATGTTCCCAAGGGAGAGATATGGTAATGCCCCGTAAAATTCTAAGTCTGAAATTTAGCTCATTCATCTTTACAAGCTTCAAGACTTAGAAAATATTGCTAAGTGTTCAACACTTAGTCTTATTTTAGACCTCCAAACTTCAGGGATTTATTTGACGACCTTCCCGACCTTCATTTTTAGATTTTCAAGTTGTGTTGCGATGGGGCAAGGTCGTAGTACATCCCGGGTGAGTTTTAGAATTTTTGGAGTAGCGTAAGGGCACGTTTGTATGCCCAAAACAGTAGCTCAGGGCGATATCCAGGCGCCGCCCAGGCTACAACACCACTGTAAGAAGGGCGCCGCCCTGGGTTCCCCGGTGCTCTAAGAAGGGTGACACCCTTCAAGTCCGGTCGGTGCTCAGTTTTCAGCTTTTAAATTCCGCGATTGGAGGGGTATTTTGGTCATTCTTCCACCCCTATATAAGCTTCTTTAACATGGGATTTAGCCTTATTCCACCCAAATATTGATAGTTTCTCTCAAAAATTCTCAAGAACACAAGCTAGGGTTTTCATAGAAGGATCAATTCCAAGGGAATTCACCATAAAACTTCAAGAATCTCTCCATCAATCTTCATTAAATCAAGAGCTAAGGTATGCGTAGTGTTGATTTATGGATCCCTTTCATCCATAAAGTTTAAGAACCCTCTTTTAAATTATGAATCATGAAGTTATGTTGTGGGTTGATTATGTTTGTGTGATTGATTGTTATACAACTCCCAAGTTAGAATCTTTATGCGGTTTTAGGAAACTAGGATGACATATAAATTGAAATATATGAATTGTGGGTGATTTGAATCATTAATGTGATGAATATGCCTATGCCATAAAATGTGCATTCAAGGTGTTTGATAAAATACCTCAGAGACTAGAAATTATGCAATATAGCTAAATAGAACTTAAATGACAAGTACATGCTCTATTCCTTAAGACTCAACATGAATTCCATTCTAATTGTTGTGTATTATTGTTGTGATTTGGAATGCTCATGAAATTGAAGTTACGCAAGTATTTACATGTTATAATCTTTCCCTTTCATGATCAGGAATATGATAGTCATGTGTAGTATGGAATCCCCTACTTATGGTATTATGAATTGTGAATGTTATTTCTATGATCAAGAAGTGTCAGTTTACTTTTATCGAGTCCTAGAGGTAATTGTACCCGAAAAATATAGTTGTGTGCCTAGAGACATGTTATGTTATCACGATACTCTCAGTCAAGCCATGATTTATAAAATTCAGTCAGTCATGTGACTTAGAAAAACTTAGAAATCTCAACAGTCTCAGTAGTTCAATAATCTCAGTACTCAGTAATCTTAGTAATCTCAGTAACAGCTGTATTCCTAGCGATCTCAGTAATTTCAGTACTCTCAGTCAGTCCTCAGAACTTAGTATGTTCCGTCAATCAAAGGAACTCAGTAAACTTAGTTTAGCTCCGCTAAATAATACCACTAGCATCAGTTCAGTTAATCAGTATTAGTTCAGCTAATCAGTTTAGTTTAGTTATTCAGTTTAGTGTCTTTCAGATGGGAGTAGGATTCAGCACCGAGTGAGACCTAGGGATGGGGACTCACCTGCTAGATAGGACTGAGATCTCTAAAAGTAATTCCTAAGTTCCAGAACTGCATAGCTAGTGTAGGTACGAGATGTCACTCATTAGATAGGAATGACATACTCAGGGATCACCCGTTAGCATATTTAAATGTATAGGACTGATCTAGGGGTCACCCGCTAGATTAGAACTGACTCCGTAATAGTTGTCCTTACCAGTAGCGCAGTATTGACACCCCTCCAGTCAGGGCAGAGATTAGACCCCAGTTAGCTTAGCATGGGGCATGTCAGTTAGATGAATACATCCTATAGTTTCAGTTACAGAATCAGTACTATCAGATACAGTCAATTCAGCTCTGTAGTACAGATCCAAGACTGTTAGATACGGTCGATCCTTATAATTATAAATAGACTTCGAGATCACCCTTCAGATAGGACTGATCTCAACTATGGTCAATCAGTATCAGTATCATCAGATTTAGAGGTCACCCTCTAGGTAGGATTGATCTCCGACTAAGTTAAATCATCTCTTTATTATCAATATACTCAAGATCACCCTCTAGATAGGACTGATCTTAGATTTAGTTACTCCATACAGAATGGAACTTAGATAGTTCCATCAGAACTTAGATTGTCAGATACAGTCGCTCAGTATTAGTTACATCGATTATGTCGATCATCATAGTTATATCAGTCGTCATAGCTTACGTTAGTAGTAGTCAGTTTCAGGACTAGTAGACACAGTTAATCAGAAAAGTTTTTCATAATTCAAACTGTCAAAAATAGTTGTTTATCTATTTAGTATCTCAGTATCAATAAAATTAGGTTATCAGTATTCAGACTCAGTAGTCAGTATCACCACGAGTTTAGTTATAGTTACTTATGCATATATGTATTCTCACGTTTATATCAGTCAGCATTGTTCATGCATATAACCCTTGCATTTAGCCTTCCTCAATCGTATACTCAGTACATTCAGATGTACTGATGCATTCACTCTATGGTATTTTATTTTATGCCATAGGTTCGGAGGCACGAGCTCCAGATCAGTAGTAGATTCTAGTCTCAGCAGTCGGAGTTAGAAGTGAGTCCTCATCCTTCGAGGACATGATAATTTCATTACTATTTTAGTTTCCAGTTTATTTTAGTAGTTGGAGTTAGTTGGGGACATATTCTATCAACTCCTTATTCAGACAGTTTAGAGGTTATGAAGAAGGACACTAACCAAGCACCTGAGGCTAGTGCAAATTTTAGTGATTCCGAGATAAGACCTTATCCAAAAGCAGCAGGGAAGTTTATGATGAAACCTCTAAAAGAAAGCTGCTCAAAAGGGTAAGGCAACTATAAAGGCCAAGGGGAATAAGGTAATTCCCCAAGACTCAGAATGGGCCCACAGAGGAAGAATCCTACTACAGCTCTTCCCTATATACCTTTACTACCTTTCATTGATGACAACGCTGAAGATGATGATGATAATAATGAGTAGGCTGAATACAGTTTGAAAAACCTAAATTAAGTACATGTAATAGCCCAATAGGACCTCACTTGCTCTTACCACTACCTTGGTTCCCATCATTGAACGAAGGGGTACCCTAAAATACAAGAACATTCAATAGTGGGTTATCCAATCTTTTGGGTGGAAAGATAAAGAGAGTACTATATCCTGAGAGAAGAATGACTTCCATAGGGATGTCAGAGCTACCTAAGATTGAAAAATGCTTTCGGCCCTACGGGTTTGAATGGATGATGAGTGCGCGTGAAAAATATAGTAAAGTCCTTATTCGTGAGTTCTACGCAGCATACAAAGGTGATCTATAGAGGCAATACCCATAGGGCCAACTATGGAAGGGAGTCAATCCTATTACCTCTCTTATGATTCATGGAATTTGAGTTAATATTTCTCCCTAAACCATTAGGATATTCTTGTATGGGATAGAATATCAGGCCTCATCTAACACAGTAGAGATAAAATACAGAAAGGAAGAGATAAAGAAGATAACTAAGAGGATGTTTCGTTCTGAAGATAAAATGCTCATTTACAGGTGGATTGCAGAGCATATTGCATCGAATGGCATTAATGCAGTTTTCATTCTTGGAGGCCCAGGAGTGGTCTCACAGTAGATAAAGAAGAGTACCATCAACTTTAAGAGTAAGGCTTGGTGGACACTAGACCGACACCGGATGTATCCTATAATAGGAGATAATGTTCTGAGCCTGATCCAGGCTGCTATGATAGCTAGCTTCATAGTAGGTTATGAGTTTAATGTTAGTGAGTTCTTATCCTGAGAGTTGAGGGATAGGGCAGTCAGGGGTCAAAAGTCATTGCTGGCCTACCCTTCCATAATTACACAGATTTCTCTGGCTGCAAAAGTGTTGGAACTCCCTAGGATAGATTAGATTATTGAGGCCAGGAGGACATTTGACATTGGCCTAATGATACGCCCAAATTACAACTCTCGTTAGAAAGTGTAAGCGGTCTCTGTCAAATATAGAACCCAACTGGGTTGGGTGTCGAATCCCACAGGGAATACTCTGGTCACTAAGTGTTGCAATTATTAGTAGACTGTTGGTCGAAAATTCCAAGGACAAAGGGGGGTTTGGTTTAGGCGTGAACTAATATTATCATAGTAACAATGGAACAATTTGCGTAGTAATATTTAATCACAGAGATTGATAAGTTAGGGTTTTGTCCACCTTATAAGTTCTACTTCTCTATTAACTATGAGTAACGCGAAATTTAGACATGCATGCACTTATAGAGAATCGTATTCTAATTCTAAATCCAAGTGTTTCTCAACCATCAAGGATTTATTTTGCTTTAGCTCTCTCGAGCCTAAAGTGTATAACAAATGGTACAAATTCTCCAAGAAGTTAATCCGGTTAAGGCATTAACGTGTAAATAGAGGTTGGAAACCCTATTTCCTTGTCACACTCTCTTTTCCAAACATGTAAATTTTCTCTCGAACAAGTTAATGCTATAATGGCGTATTCTCTATGTTTGCAACCATAAGAATTCAATCAGAACGAAGAGAGTAATGATATAAGTAGCATAACACATCAAAAATTCACAAACTCATAGTAATAGATAGTATCTTACAAGGTTTCCATAACCCTAAAAGATAAGTTTAGCTACTCATGAATACAACGGATATCAAAGTAGACATCATCATCATACCAAAACTTAGAGAAATCTCGGCTATGGAGATGAAACGTGTTTTCTTTCTCCGTTGCTCAAGTGAGCCGTTTTCTGTTCTCAAAACTCGTACAAAATCTTCAACGTGAATTGTCAATAATAATCGAATGATAATGATGCTGAAAAATTCAGCAATAAGGTTTTTAATAGCATCCTTGTCTAATAAGTTGCTACTGCATCCTTAAGTATTTAAAAATATTGGGTTTGCCCGGGAAAAAGTTCCCATGCATCACATTCAGTCCAAAAGCTGCCTTCCCTCTTATGTGAAGTTTTCCTTTGCTGCCCACAGGTCCACAAAGTGCTGAAATCTTCATCATTAGTACTTGAAAAACATGCTAATCACATAGGTCAGCTCACTTAAAGGAAAATGGACTAAAAGTGCAAGAATTATATATTTTATCCTCAAAACTTAGCTGAAACATGGGTAAATTATGGTGCTTAGGCGTGTAAATACGCCCAACATCACCACCCCACACTTAAAGCTTTGTTTTTCCTCGAACAAAATATTACATCCATGCAAACACCTAACTAGAATTTCACAATAGCAACATAAAATTTTCAACAAGACATGCACAACAATCATTAACAAAGAGTAGGTTTCTCGATCACTACTAGAAACAACTCAACCTCCAACATAGACTCATTAGGATTGTTAATTCGTATCCACAAGTTAAGCCACAAAGAAACATATAAAACTACCCAACAACCATCAACCATGTGTGCTCACACAAGATATCACCCATAATCACTCATAGTTTTGCATTTTCGAAACATGGGTATAAGACTCTCCTTGCTCTCGCTCTCACAAAGAATTCTTATATTGTAACTGATGACCATAGGCTTGCCCTTAGTGTAATGCTCTACTAATATCAGACTGCTAAGTTTAGGATCAAATAGTTCTTTACAGGTTGTAATGTAGGCTAAGGGACAGGTAGGACTATTTTGGCCAGAAATAGTGACTATGTTCCCTAAGCGCTTTAATACACTACAATATGCCATTTACACTATCTTTTAACAACCACTCTACCTCTCTTTCATCTACCAACCCCTTTTCACCCATTTTGTTATTCAATCATAAACACAACTATCTTTTTGTTTTTCTAATTTTTTTTTTCTTTTTTTTTTATATTAAGCAAGCATCCCTATAATAGCCACTCTTTTTCACAACAATTTCAAGTACCAACACACCCTGAGGCATCATATTCACCATTCTCCTTTTATTTTTCACATGATTCTACAATTTTAAAGTGCTTAGGAGTTTGGATCAAATTATGGTCTTGAAAAAAATGAATTAGGCTACATATGAGGCTGCCAAAGAAAATAGCTAAAGGCTCAAAGGGGGTTCACTAGGACAATGTACAAAGGTAGGTAAAAAAGAAGGTAAACAATTTCAGGGATGCCAAAGAAATGCCTAAATCATCTCCTACACTCACAATCTTTATTTCACTTCACACACATACCAAGAAAGTTCTAGCATCAGTCACAACAAAGAATATACAATATCCTCACACACACAAGGTACATGGTCAACTTCATTGGGAGCATTATAGATTCTTGACCCAACAGATGAATGAATTAAACCACAACAATTTATCACACAGTGAGTCACAACTTAGAGCCTAAGCGTCTCAATAGTAATGATTTAGCACAAACTCTTGTTATAATATACCATGCCGTCTATCAGAACAATTTCATGCAAAATCTAAAATCTAACTAACTAATTACGACTAACTAACTACGACTAATTCAAACAAACAAGAATAAATGTAGGCAAAGAAATACAATACAACAGACATATACCCGCACCCCATACTTAGACGGGACACACTGTCCTCAGTGGAAATAAATAAGGAAAACCTGATTATTCAGACTCCTCTTCTATGTCTAGGGTCATACCCCTTGCGTCGGAATCATCATCAGAGTCGTCGTCATCAGAGTTGTCCTCCACGTCTGAGTCTGGCAGTCGGTGATCATCGTCAGTCGGCATGTCATCGTCGAGAGGTTCCTCAAAATGTACCCCCACTCCACACATAGCCCGCGCATGCTCATTAAGCGGGTAATTATAGTCCAACTGCTGAAGCTCTGCATCAGTCGGAACACGACCCCCATTTATCAGTGTAAATCTAGTCATGCCATACAGATGGCGAAAAAAGCTTTCATCTCGAGCATGTCTCTCTGCAGTGGTGAGGTTGATGCCTTGACCAGTTTCTGGCTCTTTAACCTTCGTGAGATCAACCTTCTTCGGGTTGTGTGGTAGCTTATGATCCGCGGGTTCCTCTTCAATGTGTTCTTTCCTTAAGATCGCAATCAACAAGTTGCCGAAACTGAAATGAGACCTTTTGTGCAGCCTAGCCTTGCGCATTAACGATCGTATAACCGCACCAATGTTGATGGGAATATTCATCATCAAAGCGTACACCAAGCAGACTCAATCACGTGTGATCTTACTATATTGTGTCCCAGGAATCAAGCAAGAGTTGACTATCCTTAACCATATGCGAGCTTCCTTGTTCAAAGAGGCATACGGGTAGGTGTTGCGGCGACCATTTTCCTTGTGCCGAATCCACCATGCCATTGACCTTGATCCGCACAGTGTATGTCTGATGGCCCTGTAGGGATGTCTATGATAAAATTCCTTGAGAGGTGATGGATCCACAGATGGAAGGCCCAAAAAAGAGTTGAAGAACTCCGCATTCAGTTACAAGACTTGGCCCCGAATCTTGACTTCACTTCCTGTAGTCTTTGGGGACCAATTGGCATAAAACTCTTGCATTAGATCAATATTTCATTCCCCCATATCTCGGAAAATGAAATCAAGATTTAGTGCCATGATTTTAGCCAAAATGCGGGGGTCTCTCTTTGCTAGACTCTCCTTCTGCATCAAATCCACGTGAACATATTTTTTTACTTTGTTTTTGTTGTACCACTCCATCACTTCCTTCTATAGGACCCACTTTATCCCGAAAGTGCGTCGAGGCACTTGCAAAGAGGAGGACTCAACCTGATCTTTTCTTGCCCTTTTCTGACCTTTTTGGGAGGTGGACACTTTTTCTTTTCCTTGTCATCCTTTTGGGGCCATTCTACCACCTTTAGCATGGCTCACCTTTAAATCAAAATTTGGGACTAATCTCCTCCTTTGTATATCTTGCACCTACACTTAATAAAAAATAACAAAAATAATTAGCAGGATGGGTTGCCTCCCACCGAGCGCCTTAGTTTTGGTCGTGGCTCGACTCTTCTTTTTGAACTTTTATTTATCAAAAACAAAATACTAATGAAACAAACTCCTAATGATGGGTTGCCTCCCATGTAGCGCTTGATTTATTGTCGCGGCACGACATAGTTATCTCGATTACTCAGACTTCATCAAGAATCGACCCTCACCACCGACGATATTTAATCACAGAGATTGATAAGTTAGGGTTATGTCCACCTTATAAGTTCTACTTCTCTATTAACTATGAGTAACGCGGAATTTAGACATGCATGCACTTATAGAGAATCGTATTCTAATTCTAAATCCAAGTGTTTCTCAACCATCAAGGATTTATTTCGCTTTAGCTCTCTCGAGCCTAATGTGTATAACAAATGGTACAAATTCTCCAAGAAGTTAATCCGATTAAGGCATTAATGTGTAAATAGAGGTTGGAAACCCTATTTCCTTGTCACACTCTCTTTTCCAAACATGTAACTTTTCTCTCAAACAAGTTAATGCTATAATGGCGTATTCTCTATGTTTGCAACCATATGAATTCAATCAGAACGAAGAGAGTAATGATATAAGTAGCATAACACATCAAGAATTCACAAACTCATAGTAATAGATAGTATCTTACAAGGTTTCCATAACCCTAACAGATAAGTTTAGCTACTCATGAATACAACGGAAATCAAAGTAGACATCATCATCATACCAAAACTTAGAGAAATCTCGTCTATGGAGATGAAACGTGTTTTCTTTCTCCGTTGCTCAAGTGAGCTATTTTCTATTCTCAAAACTCGTACAAAATCTTCAATGTGAATTGTCAATAATAATCGAATGATAATGATGCTGAAAAATTCAGCAATAAGGTTTTTAATAGCATCCTTGTCTAATAAGTTGCTACTGCATCCTTAAGTATTTAAAAATACTGAGTTTGCCCGAGAAAAAGTTCCCATGCATCACATTCAGTCCAAAAGCTGCCTTCCCTCTTATGTGAAGTTTTCCTGTGGGATTCGACACCCAACCCAGTTGGGTTCTATATTTGACAGCGACTGCTTACACTTTCTAACGAGAGTTGTAATTTGGGCGTATCATCATTTTGGCGCCGTTGCCGGGGAATACGGTTGTCAACTAAGTTTGTGATAGTTAATAGACCCTTTGGTCAAAGATTCTCGAATTTTACTTTTTGTTTGTTGTTTTTGTTTTGTTCAGGTTTATTGGAGTGCATGCCAAATACACAAAGTTCTGGTCAACCGTTATTACCTATAAATCCTGAACCACATCTAATTGGCAGAATGGATGCGCAACGAAACCTTGAACGGATGGCTGCTCTACAGGAGCAGGAAAGATTAGCTGTATTGGCAGCTGCTCAAGTGCATCAACAAAATATTGATAACCCAGATCGGGCAACAAATCTTGATAAAGAGGTCCTGGGTGATGATGAGTTATTAAATCCAAGACGTGCTGGTGAGGTGGCAGCACCTGTGAACAGGAGAGATCGTCAAGCTAGAATGAGACCTGAACGCCGAGCTGTGCAGGCCCCTTTCGATGATGATGATGACGATTTGGATGCGGCTGGTGCCACAGGGGCTATTATTCCTCCACCCTTGGCACCCGGAGACAAGTTCAATATCACCAGCACCATGATCCAGTTATTACAACTCAAAGGGTTATTTGGTGGGCTTGCAGGCGATGATCCGAATATGCATCTGATCAACTTTATCTCAACATACAAGTCATTTGACAATCCAGGAGTTGGACAGAATGTAATTCGATTGTGCTTATTTCCATTGTCTCTATCTGGAGAGGCAACTCTATGGTTGAATGGGCTGACTCCTGACTCTATTACTAATTGGAGGCAACTGAAAGACGCTTTCCTAGAAAGATTCTTTCCGCCATCCAAGAGAGCACAGTTACGAGATGAGATCAGCAATTTTCGACAGCTTCCAACTGAAGCTCTCTACGAAACATGGGAGAGGTTCAAGAAGAAGCTTATGCGGTGCCCAAATTATCAGATGACCAACATCCACTTGATGGAAATATTATACAGGGTGTTGAACTCGGTGACTAAACCAGTGGTTGATAATGCTGTAGGTGGGTCATTCATGGACCTTACTTTTATTGAGGCTGGTGATATGCTGGATCGTATGACAAAGCAGAGTAGAGCTTGGCATACCAGGGATTCTGAGGTAGCAAGCTCTACTGTATCTACTGGCATGACAGCAGAACAGAGGCGAAGAGAAGAGGAACGTGACCAATATATGGCTCATATGAAAACGCAGATGGACCTTCTTACCAAGCATTTATTATCAGGGAAGACAGAAAAGGTCAAGGCTGTTGTATCACAGGGTAGAGATGAATCTGATTCTGAGGAGGAAGCAAATTATTTGAATAATCAGAGGGGTTTCCGAGGTAATGCCCAAGGAAACCAAGGTCAAAACTATTATGAAAAATCCGGATTCAAGAATAAGACTGACAGGAGTGGTTTGTATGTCCCTCCTGGAAATCGTGAAGCTGTTGCAACTAGTTCTGGGAAGATGTCCATGAAGGACATGATGACCAAGCTTTTGAAAGGAGTGAAGGCAACCAACACGGGACTAGCTGAGGTAAAAAATGATTTGTCCTCAATAAATCAATTGGTTGACTCGCATTCCACTGCAATAAAACAGCTGGAACAACAAATGAGTCAACTATCAGCGGCATTCAAACAAGAAAAGCTGGCACTTTACCTAGTAACACTGTGCAAAATCCATGGAATGATGGATCATGTATGCCTATTACTACCAGGAGTGGTAAGGTGTTGGAAAATCTATCCAAAGGCAAGCAGGTGGTTGATAATACAGATGAGAATATTATTGAAGTAGATTGTGATGATTCTGTAGAAGCTGAAAATCAGAATGAGAACGTTCATGACACTACACCAAGATGTTACCAGCCTGAAAAGATTGATAATCGGAAGAAAAAACAAAAGAAAGTAGTGAAAAAGACTCCTCCAAATCCACCACCACCTTTTCCTCAGAGACTGAAGAAGAAGGCTGATGACACCAGGTTTAGTAAATTCATGACCATGATGAAGAATCTGACTATTAATGTGCCTTTGGTGGAGGCACTGGAGTAGATGCTAGGGTACGCCAAATTCATGAAGGACCTTTTGACAAAGAAAAGGGCAGCACGTTATGAACTGGCAGATAATGTTCATCATTGCAGTGCAATTTCCACGAGATCTTTAGTACAGAAAAAGGCGGATCCTGGTGCTTTCACTATTCCTTGCACGGTTGGATCCTTGGATTTTGCTAAGGCATTGTGCGATTTGGGGGCTAGCATCAATTTGATGCCGCTATCTATTTATAAACAGTTGGGGTTGGGCGATCCTACACCAACCAATATGCGGCTCGTGATGGCAGATAGGTCGGTAAAACGACCTGTTGGTATCTTACATGATGTATTAGTGAAGGTTTCTACCTTCATTTTTCCTGAAGACTTTGTTATTTTGGATTGTGAGGTGGATTTTAAGGTGCCCATAATCTTGGGTCGACCTTTCCTCGCAACAGGAAGTGTGCTTATTGATTTACGAGCAAATGAGCTTTTATTTCGAATGAATGACGAAGTGGTACATTTTGATGTAAGCAAATCAATGAAGCATCCCAAAGATATGAATGTGTTCTCTATAGTTGATGTTTATTATGAGGATGAGAAGGAATTATCTTTAGAGAAGCATCTTACTGTTGAGCCATTGGCTGCTGTGCTTTTGAACTTTGAGCGTGAGGATGTTGAAGAGAACGAAGAAACTATCCGTGCTTTGACAGGAATGGGGTTATGTCCACCTTATAATCACAGAGATTGATAAGTTAGGGTTATGTCCACCTTATAAGTTCTACTTCTCTATTAACTATGAGTAACGCGGAATTTAGACATGCATGCACTTATAGAGAATCGTATTCTAAATCCAAGTGTTTCTCAACCATCAAGGATTTATTTCGCTTTAGCTCTCTCGAGCCTAAAGTGTATAACAAATGGTACAAATTCTCCAAGAAGTTAATCCGATTAAGGCATTAATGTGTAAATAGAGGTTGGAAACCCTATTTCCTTGTCACACTCTCTTTTCCAAACATGTAACTTTTCTCTCAAACAAGTTAATGCTATAATGGCGTATTCTCTATGTTTACAACCATATGAATTCAATCAGAACGAAGAGAGTAATGATATAAGTAGCATAACACATCAAGAATTCACAAACTCATAGTAATAGATAGTATCTTACAAGGTTTCCATAACCCTAACAGATAAGTTTAGCTACTCATGAATACAACAGAAATCAAAGTAGACATCATCATCATACCAAAACTTAGAGAAATCTCGTCTATGGAGATGAAACGTGTTTTCTTTCTCCGTTGCTCAAGTGAGCTATTTTCTGTTCTCAAAACTCGTACAAAATCTTCAATGTGAATTGTCAATAATAATCGAATGATAATGATGCTGAAAAATTCAGCAATAAGGTTTTTAATAGCATCCTTGTCTAATAAGTTGCTACTGCATCCTTAAGTATTTAAAAATACTGAGTTTGCCCGAGAAAAAGTTCCCATGCATCACATTCAGTCCAAAAGCTGCCTTCCCTCTTATGTGAAGTTTTCCTTATCTGCCCACAGGTCCACAAAATTCTGAAATCTTCATCATTAGTACCTGAAAAACATGCTAATCACATAGGTCAGCTCACTTAAAGGAAAATGGACTAAAAGTGCAAGAATTATATATTTTATCCTCAAAACTTAGCTGAAACATGGGTAAATTATGGTGCTTAGGAATGTAAATACGCCCAACATCACCTGATTAGAGATGCGACCAACCCTCTATCCTAACTGATGAGATAAGATGCAGATATTATGGCGGGATTGTTCTCTCAGGATGATCAGACTAACATCCTTACTATAGCTGCGACTATTGAGGCAGAGTCACAGATAGAGGGCACACCTACAGATTCAGCGGGTAATTCTAGTGCCTCTCCACCAGTCCAGTCTAAATGACCTAGGCCACGAGGTATGCCTCATGGTATTATGATGATCTCACGAGCTGCATGGACTAAGGTTATGACTAAGTTAGCTATACTTGATGTTAATGTGGGTCATACGGAAGAAGGAGTGAAAAACTAGCTTGAAAGGATGTTTTAGAAGAAGGAGAGTCTAGTCTAAAGGTGACTAGATACTTCTCAATAGTTGAGTAGAGGACAGACGCTCGATGTTGCTTAGATTAGAATCGAGGTTGGGGACATCAAGAAAATGGCCTCAGAGCTTTATGAGAGACCAATGGTTGCTCATCCCATCGTAGAGATAGTGATTCCTACTATCTATGTGCCTAATATCTGGGCAGACCTGGCTGATACAACCATAGTGGAGACTAGAGAGCAAAGACATAAGAGAAAGAGAAAGAGGAAGAAAACTAAAAAAGCTGAGAAGAGGGCCCGTGCTGAGAGTATTCAGGATGAGCAGGACCGCGAGATAAGGGTTCACGAGATGTCCATGGAAGCTGGTTATAAGACCCCAAAATCTGATCCCGATAAATCACATGATGATCAAGACTACGAATAGCTTTAAGCTAACCATGTCTACCTTCTACTAAGTCTGAATCTCATAATAAGGGAATATAGATGTATAATCATACTAAAATATGGAAATATGTCTGAGATAGCTGAGAATAATCTGAATAAAATCTATAATTACCAAATACTATAAGTCTAAATATATCTAGTAGTTTGACAAGACTCTACTACTAAAAATAGAGAGTCACTGGGACAAACCCCCAGCTAACTCGAACTGTCTGAAAAGAATACTAAATCATATAAACTAATAAGTGAAAAAATTTGAATAATTAAGTCCCCGAACTATGAGGACTCACCAACTAGCGGATGAAGAGGGAGATGCTCGAACTACTCACATTGCTGATACTGAGCACCTGAACCTACATTATCAAAATAATGTATCACATAAACGTATATATAGATCAGTACTTTGAGGATGTACTGAGTATATGAGGGTGAAATGCATAAGTAAAACATTATATCATCATCATAAATTGTAAAATTGTGCATGCTAAATGTAAATGACTCACATAAGATGGAATATCTGAAATACTAAAATCTGAAATCATGAATAGCTAATCATACTTTATAAATCTAGTGAGTCATAAATTTAGTTCTGAAAGTTGTGCTAATGTCCTGTCTGTAAATCATACTATCTAAATATAGAAAGGACTCACTTCTGAATCTAAAATCTGAAAGTTGAAATCTGTAACTATTATCCTTCTATAAAGCATATTCTGAATAAAACTATGAGCCTTTACACTTAGTTTTCTAAAATTTTTTTTATTATTCTTTCTATTAGTATTACTCTTTTTGTATGGAGGTTTTTCTAACTGACAGAAACTATGTGAGCTAACATGGAGTCCAACGTCTTGCTCCCCTAAGGGGAAAACCTTACAATGGGGAGAGGTGGCATACTCTTGCCAAGGAGTATAACTTGAGCTAAGTGATCACATCTGTAATTGTCACCCATATTAGAATGGGAATAATCACATAATCTGTACCTATGATAGCTATGTAGTTCTGTGGAAGATAGCGTACGCTAATCTCACACTTCCCGCTCGGTGCTAAATACAACTCCCTTTAAATCTGTATGTTTATTCTTTTGGAAATCCACTTTAAAATCTTGTATAATGGTTCATTACGACACCAATTATTCTTTTATCTAAGTCCTTCTGTAAATAAAGCTAATCTGAATTCTATAATCTGTAATGAATCTATAAAGTGGATTCCAAATCTTATCTGAGGATCAAAAAGATCAAAACCTGACTGAAAATCTGTAATTAATCTAATCATAAGATGCTTAAAGCATCATCTTTCTTGAAATATCAATATATAAACTTAGGCTTAGGAACCCATGCATCAAGTTCATGTAAAAACATCATAAAGTTCATGCTTGATAATGGAAACAATGATAATTCATCTCAAAATTTAGAAATTTCTGTAATAGGCATGAAAATATGAAATTAAACATGAAATTCATCTTCATAAACACTTGAAATCTCATAATCTTACAAATAACGATATTGGGTATGAACCCTAATTCAAAACTCATGTATAATCATTCAAAATCATATGAATTTGTAATTAAAAACTTAGTTTTAGGCACAAAGATGGAAGAAGATCCTTGTTCATAAACCCCACAATACCTTGGTAGATGATTAGATGAAGAAATCTTGAATTTTGGATTCTTATTGAGTTCTTGAAGATGAATTCTTGATTATATTGTCTTGGGAATCCTTAATTTAGATCTTTCTTAGAGAAACAATGGTGGAATTTAATTGTTCGAGAAGAAGCTTGGAACTGTAAGGTTTTTTTTTGGAAGAGAATGGATGAAATTAAGCATAATAGGCTTTGAATATGTTTAATTCCTTGTTTTGGATGAATTTGGGTCTTGGAAATTTACCAAAGTGTCCCCTTAAACTTTTAATCGGTGCTGGAAATAATGAAAATTTTTTGAACTGCCATGCCACCGCGATGCGCCACTATTACAGTGACTCACTGGAAATAGAAAAATTAGGAACTGGGAGTTCTCCGCGACATGGAGCTATCGCGGTGCGCCTTTGGAATTCCATTTTGGCCATCAATGCGACACGGTACAATCGCGTTGGCCTACTAGAAATTCCCAAATGGGAAATAGAGCTTCTTTGCGATATGGGGCAATCACGGAGGTCCACTAGAATTTGACGATTGGGGATTTACCATTCAACGTGATGCGGTGGTTGCTTGAATGACACTCTATCAACAATAAAAATGCCATAACTTCTCAACCAAGTATCGGATTTAGGAAAAATTTGTATCGATGGAAAGCTTATTCAATTATCTACTCAATGGAATGTCTAAATCTGGAAAATTTCATATGCATTAAAAGGTATTCATTTTTGAAGCTAACCTTTGACATTCTAGGAGAAAAATTAAGCTAGGAAAAAGTATGTGGTATTACAATATCTCCCCCTTGAAAACATTCATCCTCAAATATGGCTAGCTAAGCTGAAATTACTAAGGAATCTAAGGCTATAAGCTATCATGCACAACTGAAATAAACTGAATGACTAATTTTCAACATAATGAGCTATTGAACTGATCTGTGAGTGCATGAATTTACATGAAAATAGCTATATGGATGAATCTAAGAATGGAAAAGAACTAAATGAAAGAATACTATGAACTTTGTCCGAATTTGATTTTATGGAGAAGAGAAGAGGATACTTAGTACGCATGTCTGCTTCTGCTTCCCAAGTAGCACCCTCAATGGACTAATTTCGCCACAGAACTTTGACCAAGGGAATTTCTTTGATCCTTAGTCTACGGATCTGATTATCAAGAATCTCTACTGGAAATTCTTTATATGAAAGGCTATTCTGAATATTTGTACTTTCTAGAGGAACTATAACGGCTGAATCATCCATGCATTTCTTTAACAAGGGCACATGGAATACTTGATGAAACGAGGATAAATCTGCAGGTAGCTCAAGCTCATACGCTACCTTCCCAATACGACTCATAATTCGGAAAGGGCTTATATAATCTTTCCCTTTTTTCCAAACCTCTTCATCCCCTTCATAGGTGAAACTTACAAATACATAAGATCATCAACCTCAAACTCAAGATCTTTTCTTCTTACATCTGCATAAGTTTTCTGATGACTCTGAGCTACTTTTAATCTCTCTCTAATCAATTGGACTTTCTCCATGGCTTCAAACACCATATCTGGCCCAACCAAAGTGGCTTCACCCACTTCGAACCAACCTACTGGCAATCTATATCTTCACCTATAAAGAGCTTTAAACGGAGCCATCTGAATACTAGCTTGGTAACTTTTATTATAACCAAACTCAAACAATGGTAAATGCTCATCCCAACTACCTTTGAAATCAATAACACATGTCCTCTAGAGTCTGAATGGTCCTCTCTGCCTCACCATCTGTCTGCGGATGAAAAGCTAAACTAAGATGAACTTGGGTATCAAGACCCTTATAAAAGGCTTTCCAAAACTGAGAGGTAAACTGAGTACCCCTATCTAAGAGGATGGTAAAAGGAACTCCATCCAATCTAACCAACTCTCTAATATATATCTTAACATAATCTTTAGCTGTGTAAGATGTATAAACTGGCAAGTAATATCCTGACTTAGTCAATCTGTCTACAATAACCCAAATCAAATCATGCTGACGACGTGAATGGGGTAAACCAATCACAAAATCCATATTCACCTTTTCCTACTTCTAAGTGGGGATACCAAACTCGCAACGTACCACCAGGTCTTTGGTGCCCTACCTTAACCTGTTGACAAGTTGCACACCTTACTACAAACTCTGCTATATCTCTCTTCATACCACTCCATTAATAGATTTCCTTCAAGTAGCAGTACATCTTGGTAGAGTCTGGATAAATGGAAAAATGTGCACCATGCACTTCTGCCATAATCCGTTTTCTCAAATCATCAATACACGGCATACACAATCTTCTCTGGTATCTCAACACGCTATCTCTCCCTTAGGAGAAAACCTCTACCTTTTGGTATTTAACTGACTCCTTAAGTTTGACCAAATTAGAATTTTTATCTTGCTTCTCCTTTACTTTATAAACTAGGGATGATTTGGAACTAATCTGAACCTAAAAATTCCCTTCAACTAAATCAACCAATCTCACACCCAATCTAGCTAACCGAGGCACTTCCTGAACTAACTCATTCTTATCCTTCTCAACATGAGCAAAACTGCCCATAGACAATCTACTAAGGGCGTCTGCCACTACATTGACCTTGCTCGGATGATACAACACACTCATATCATAATCTTTCAACAATTCTAACCACCTTCTTTGATGAAGATTCAACTCCCTCTAAGTAAACACATACTGTAAACTTTTTTGATCCATAAACACAACAACATGCAAACCATAAAGATAATGTCTCTAGATTTTTAAAGCAAACACAACATCAGCTAACTCTAGATCATGGGTTAGGTAATTCTTTTTATGAGGCATAAGCTGTCTAGAGGCATAGACTATAACCTTACCTCTCTATATCAGAACACAACCCAAACCAACTCTAGAAGCATCACAATACACCACAAAACCATTTGTACCATCAGGTAGCGCTAAATCTGAAGTTTAAGTGAGTTGAGTCTTCAACTTCTGAAAACTCTTCTCACAAGAATCTGACCATTGAAACTTAACTTTCTTCTGAGTCAATCTATACAGAGGAGATGCAATATATGAGAAACCGTAAACAAAATATCTGTAATAGCCAGCTAAACCTAAGAAACTCCTAATATCTGATGGAGAGATAGGTCTAGGCCAATTTCTTATGGCTTCTGTCTTTTGGGGATCAACTCTAATACCTTCACTGGAAACAATATGACCAAGGAAAGCTATTGACCTTAGCCAAAATTAACATTTGCTAAATTTGGCGAACAACTGGTGATCTCTAAGAGTTTGAACCATAATTCTAAGATGGTCTGCATAATCATCCTCACTACGAGAGTAGACAAGAATATCATTGATAAAGACCATAACGGACATATCTAGATACTGTTTAAACACTCTGTTCATCAAGTCCATGAAGGCTGCTGGGGCATTGGTTTTCCCGAAGGACATTACTAGAAACTTAAAATAACCATAATGGGTTCTGAAAGCTGTCTTTGGAATATAACATTCCCTTACTCTAAGCTGATGATAGCCGGATCTAAGGACTTTCTTTGAGAAATAACTTGCACCTTGGGGTTGGTCAAATAATTCATCAATTCTAGGAAAGGGATATTTGTTTTTGACTGTAACTTTATTTAGCTGATGATATAGTCAATGCACATACGCAAAGAACCATCCTTTTTTTCACACGAATAGGATAGGAGCGCCCCATGGAGAAACACTAGGCCTTATGAAACCCTTATATAAAAGATCTTTGAGTTGCTCTTTCAACTCTTTAAGCTCGATAAGAGCCATACGATACAGAATAATAGAAATAGGTTGAGTATCTGGGAGAAGGTCAATACAGAATTTTATTTCCCTATCGGGAGGTACTCCTGGAAAATCTTCAGGAAAATAGAAGACTTACCCTACTGCTCATGCCTAGATCTGGGAGCGGGAGCACTAGCTAAAGATGGTGTTGGCATAGATGAACGATTCTAAAATTGTTAATGATTTCCCCCTTGAGATCTAGCCTGGCCATACTCAAACTGCCCTGTTCTAGCCTTCTTATTTCCTCCCTCTCTTTCCTTCAACTTTTCTACCTCAATCTGCTGAGAATGAATCATTAATCTAGCAAGATCTATGTCTCCAATAAGCATGGTAGTCCTACACTCTTTGACTACCAAACTAGATACGCCAATAACAAACTTACTCATACTTGCCCTAGGATTAACCATCGTATCAGGGGTATACTTAGACCACTGGTTGAACTTAAGGCAGTACTCCTTCACTGTCATCGAGCCCTGCCTCAGGTTCACAAACTCTTTTATATTAGATTCTCTTATTTCATGTGGGAAGAACCTGTCTAGAAATGTATCCTGAAATACCTGCCAACTCATAGGAGCTGCATTCTCACCTCTACCATTCCTCTACATAACTACCCAATCATATGGTACATCGTTTAACCTATAGGATGCTAACTTTATAATCTCCTTTTCAGAAACATGCATAATCTGGGTGATCTTCTTTACCCCAGACAAATAAAGTTGTGGGTCCTCACCGGCTTTCGACCCAAAGAACTTTGGCAAATTCGTTGTCATAAAGTCTCTAATTCTGGATGCTGCTAAATCACCATTCTGCTAAAGTATGACTGCAGCCTGATGGTTTCCCTAAATATTAGAAGTCACAGCTTGGGCCAACACCTGAAAGGTAGCCCTAAACTCAACATGGAATACATTCTCATTTAGAGGATCGGTGGGCTGGGGGTGGCTGGTTACCATTTTTGAGAGCACTAGCTCGACGAGGAGGAATTTTCAACTATTACGTAAGTGCACAAGTTAAAAGCAGATAGAGATACTGCAATCACAATAGATCATAAAAGAAAGAGATGATTTCCTAAGAACGTCCCATAGCCTCTTGCTCATAAATGTGGTATGCTTCACACCCATGATTAATTCTCTATGTAACACGACTTATCTGACTCCCTAGGACTCTTATAAGCCTTAGTCTCTGATACCAAGTTTGTAATACCCTGAAATTTGATCTCGAGATGTCACATAATGCTCAAAACTATAGATAGCCTTAAGTTAAACCTGCCTGCCTTCTACTAAGTTTGAATCTCAAAATAAGGGAATATAGATGTATAATCATACCAAAATATGGAAACTTATCTAAGATAGCTAGAAATAATCTGAATAAAATCTCTAATTACCAAATACTGTAAGTCTAAATAATATCTAGCAGTCTAACAAGCCTCTACTACTAATAAATAAAGAGTCACTGGGATAAACCCCCAGCTAACTCAAACTGTCTAAAAAGAATACCGAATCATCTAAACTAATAAGATGTAAAATCTGAATGATTAAGTCTCAAACTATGAGGACTCACCAACTGGCGGATGTAGATGAAGATGCTCGAACTACTCACGTTGCTGATACTGAGCACCTGAACCTACATTATGAAATAATGTAGCACATGGACATATATGTGGATCAGTACTTTAAGGATGTACTGAGTATATGGGGGTGAAATGCATAAGTAAAACATCATGTCATCATCATAAATTGAAAAACCATGCATGCTAAATGTAAATGACTCACATAAGTTGGAATATCTAAAATACTGAAATCTGAAATCATGAATAGCAAATCATACTTTTTAAATCTAGTGAGTCATAACATTTAGTTATGAAAGTTGTGCTAATGTTCTGTCTGTAGATCATGTTGTCTAAGTGTTGAAAGGACTCACTTCTGAATCTGAAATCTGAAAGCTAAAATCTGAAACTATTATCCTTCTGTAAAGCATAGTCTGAATAAAATTGTGAGCCTTTACACTTAGTTTTCTAAAAGTTTTTCTGTTATTCTTTCTATTAGTATTACTCTTTTTATGGGGGGGTTTCTAACCGACATAAACCATGTGAGCTAATATAGAGTCCAACGTCTTGTTCCCCAAAGGGGAAAACCTCATGATGGGGAGAGGTGGCATACTCATGCCAAGGAGTATAACCTGAGCTAAGTGATCACATCTGTAACTGTCACCTATATTGGAATGGGAATAATCTCATAATTTGTACCTACATTGGCTAGGTAGTTCTGTGGAAGATAGGGAACGCTAATCCCACACTTCCTGCTCGGTGCTAAATACTACCCTCTTTAAATCTATATGCTCATTCTGTTGGAAATCCACTTTAAAATATAGTATAATGGTTCATTACGAAACCAATTAAGCTTTTATCTGAGTCATTTTGTATATAATGCTAATTTGAATTCTATAATCTGTAATGAATCCATAAAGTGGATTCCAAATCTTATTTGAGGAACAAAAAGATCAAAACCTTATTGAAAATCTGTAATTAATATGATCATAAGATGCTTAAAACATCATCTTTCTTGAAATATAAACATATAAACTTGGGCTTACTAATCCATGCATTAAGTTCATATTAAGACATCATAAAGTTCATGCTTGATAATGAAAACAATGATAATTCATCTCAAAAGCTGGAAATTTCTACAATAGGTGTAACACCCTGATTTTCTAAATCGGAATGGTACATGGAGCTTATGACCCTGAAAGACCACAAGCTAACCCATGACTGATATCAGTACCTGTATACTGCATAATATGACATGAAGATGCGGAAAACATGTACTGAAGGCCATAAGGTTCAAATGAATAAACATCTATTAAGAATAATGTCTAAAAAAATGGTATAACAATACCAAAACAAAACTACAATAACTGTCTGAAATTCTATAGTCTAGAAAGCCTCTAATTATCTGAATAAAGAGTTGATGGGACATGTCCCCAACTAACTCCACTACTGAAATAAACTAAAACTGAAATAGAAATGAAATCATCATGTCCTCTAAGGATGATGACTCACGTCTAACTCTGACTGTTGATACTGGAATCTACTGCTGATCTGGAGCTTGTGCCTCTGAAGATATGGTGTAACATAAGAGAAAACACCATAGCGTAAATGCGTCAGTACGTCTGAATGTACTGAGTATACGATGGAGGTAGGCTAAATATAAAGGGTTTACATGCATGAACAATACTGAGTGATATGAACGTGAGAATACAAACATACATAAGTAACTGTAACTAAACTCGTAGAGATACAGACTACGAAGTCTGAATACTAAAAGCATGATCTTACTGATACTGAGATACTGATTGATTGAGTTTACTGATATTGATATATAAGTCACAATGAGTGAGTAACTGATACTGTATTGCTGAATACTGAAGGACTGAAACTATATCACAGATACATAAATAACTATTTCTGACATGACAGTTCTGATTATGAAGAACTGGCCTGGTTGATTGTATCTGATAGTCTAATTATAAAGGATAAACTTGATTGACTATATCTGACAGCCATGAATATGAAGAACTGCTATGGTTGACCGTATTTGACAGTTATGAATGTCAATACTGATAATATGAGTTCTGATAACTGGTAAATCTAATAAAATGAGTTCTGAGAACTGATATGACTGATAACATGAGTGACTGTATCTAACATCCCTGAATATAGTGGAACTAGCTGAGTTTTGTATTACTGAGTGACTGTAGCTGGCAGTCCTGAATCTGAAGAACTATCTGAGTTTTTCTACTGAGACTGAGAATGAGACTGAAACTGAGACTGTGGGAGGTAATCATCTAACCGACATACCTCGAAACTAAACTGGTGGGGTCTAATCTTTTCCCTGATTGGAAGGGTATCCATACCGTGCCACGGGTAGAGACAACATGTGAGTAGCCCTATTCGTGTTTGTGAGCTCATTCAGTCTACCCTACTATCAGGTAAACTCAAAGGAGATGTGTTAGCCCTATGGGTAGGGACATCTCAACCTACGTTGTCTATGTAGTTCTGGAACACAAAGGTTGCTTCTAGAAATCACACCCTCTGACTGTGGTAGGTGAGTTCCCATCCTTGGTTCACTCGGTGCTGAATCCTACTCCCAACTGAATAGATACTGAATTGATTAACTGATCTGAACTGATTAGCTGAACTGAGCTAATTAACTGAACTGACTCTAGTGGGATCATTTAGCGAAGCTAAAATGAGTTTACTAGATTCCGATGATGGGCGGAATATATCTGAGGACTGATTGAGAGTACTAAAGTTACTGAGAGCACTAAAGTTACTAAAGTTTTCGATATCACGGAGTACTGAGATCACTGAGATTACTGAACTACTGAGATTTACTAAGGTTTCTGAGTTACAAAACTTTCCTGAGTCACATGACTGACTGAGTTTTATCGAACATGGCTTGACTGAGAGTATCGTGAAAACATGACCTGGATCTAGGCACACAGCTATATTTTTTGGGTACGAATACCCCCAGGACTCGATAGAAGGAAACTAACACACACGACATAACTTGTTCACAAGATTGGGGTCCATAATTCATAATATCATAAGTAAGGGATTTCATTCTAACCATGGTTCTCAACCCTTATACATGAAAAGAGAAATTCATACGGTATGTATATACTTGCATAGGTTTAATATCATGATCATTCCATACCACAGTCATGACACATAACAACAACATGGAATTCATGTGAAATCATAAAGCATAGAGCATGGAATTCATATCAAATTATAATGGTTAACATTGGCTTGTCATTCAAATACTATTGAGTCATCGAAACTTGGTTTATCACATACTAAGCATTTTATCAAACACCTTGCATTCCCTCTTTAAGGCATAGGTGTATTCATAATTTTACACCACCTTAATCCACCCAAATTCATGGGTTCCAACTACATAATCACAATCTTCATAAAAGTTCATCAAATTCCCACTCTATAGCACAAACCACAAACAACAACATGAATACAACCATATCACCACAAAGCATTCATGATTTAGTTATCAAAGATTGATTGTTGAACTCCACAGATGAAAGGAATCCGTGGATGAACACTACGCATACCTTAGACGGAAGATTCTTGATGATTGACGGAGGAATTTCCTTAAAATTGGATCTTCAAGCTTGATTATGCAACCCTAGTTGTTTTTCTCCTATGGTGCTCTTGGATAATGAACTTAAGATGTTAATAGGATTGTAATATGATTAAGAGCTATATATTTCGTAGGGTTAAGTTTAGGGACGTGTAAGGAGTGTCAAAAGACTTAATTATCCTAAAAATAACTCAAAAACTAAGTGTTTTCGTGGCTGAAATCTTAAGTGTGCGTCGCACATCTCATCGTACATGCTAAGATGTACGCCACACATCCTATCACACAAGCAGAGATGTGCGTCACATATCCTATCGCACAAGATGAGGTTGTATGACATACATGATATCGCACACTTGGTCCAGTATCCATGTGTGATTGTTAGGCGTCTCACTTCTCTTTGCAAGGCCATAACTTCATGCTCGGGTGTCAAATTTTGGTAAAAATTTTATCGTTGGAAATCTATTTCGATTCTCTAAAATTTGGTGGTCTAAAGCTGCCAAAAGACCATATATACATCAATTTATGCTTGTTCAAAGATGACCCTTGCAAAATTGAACACTAAAACTTGATGGATTCAAAAACTCTTAGCTTGCATTACCTTAAGTGACTCATATGAACGTGCTTAACACATCATAAGTTATCTCATAGATAGGATAGTCATATACTCAAATATGAATCACAGGATAGGAGGTTTAATAAGTTGGAAAAATGGTTCACTTCCTAGCTTAGAAACATACGGGGTATTACAATATCTCCCCCTTGGGAACATTCATCCTCGAATGAGAATTAACTGAGATGGGAGAAAAGATCAACTGAAGTACATATAAGACATACACTACTAAAACATGGTTTCGTGACTGACGTGACTGAAGAGATGAATGTATATTATACCGAATATTCATATCTGATGCTTGGGTAACTGATTTATAAATGTAGGACTGAGTGTTCCGATAAACTTAGTTTCTTAGAATGAGAATGCATATCTGATGCATAACTGAAAAGCTGAATCCATGCATATTTGATGCATGATTATATGACTGACATGATACATGAATGTATGACTGAAAGTACTGATAAGTTGATTACGCATATCTGATGTAGGAATACATAACTGAACTGACTCATGAACATATAATGATAAAGATACCAAGTTTGAACTGAAACTGATCATGGAACTAAATACCAAGTTTGGCACTGAAATCTGAACATGAGAATGAGTAAGCACAAAAAAGACTGCTACCATGAACTGAAAATACCGATGAGTCTGAGATTGATTACTCAATATGCATGTATGGAAACATAAGAACATAACTGAGTCTGAAAAATGATACATGAACTAAACTAAGTCTATATTACGTGACATGGACAGAGTATCGTATTGTGGATACACTGAGCCATTGAGTACATGGCTTATTGCTGAGTTTTAAAGCTAGAGGGTCAGCCCATAAGTAACACTTCCTCTAAGATAGATTCATCAAAGAAAACAACATGTTTAAATCATAAAAGTTTGGGGGCTACAGTGTATCTCCCCCTTGGGACACTATGTCCCTTGAAGAATACTAAACTTTACAGAGATACTGGGGCGATGCTCAAGGCACCTAAGTACGAAATCGTGACTGATTATCTAAGATCTAAAACTGAAGCATGGTGCACGAATACATATACATATTGACTTATCTGATTAACTGAGTATCTGGTAACTGAATGTTGGGTATACAAGACTAAATTATACTTAATCTAAATAGTTGGGCTGAGGCCATAAAGTATTAAGCATATGAGAAGGGAACAACTGAATAACATGAGGTAACTGAGCATAGATCCATGGAAATTGAGTATACTGGGGAGCATGATACTTGTACATGAGTCATGATCTTCATGACCTGAGTCTGGAATTTCTGAGTTCATGGAAGATGATTTGTAACACTGAGTGATCTAGAACTGAACTCCCTATACTGGGAACTAAAAGCACACACGATTCTATGAAATACGTGTGAACATAAGTTGTATTCATGGAATATGAGACATGAAGCATGCATAGGCATTATGCTGACTGAAGTAGGAAGCTTTACACTGAGATAAGGATGGGTTGGGAATCTCCTTCCCTAACTGTTTTTCTGTACATACTGGCACTACTACTGGAATCTGAAAGATGACTTGGTTACTTGATCTATCATCTTCCCCTTAGCTTAAAGCCATCATCATAAGTCTATGAGCACTAAACTAATCTATGAACTAAACTGCAATCTTAATCACATACTTACACTCTGTCAAACACATGCTTGCCTTACTAAGACCATCATCCACCTCTGTTTTCTAACATACTACTAATATCACATTCCCACCTTCATGCTTAATTTTAAGTCAATAAACTTAAATTTCTAACTCATACTGTTCAAGCCTAGTGATTCATTATAACACAACTATCCCCATGAATACATAATCGATTCAATCTGTATATCATATACTAACTTGTCTACTGCTAAAATCCTGGGTTTATGCTTCTAACTCTAGGTTACATGCTATCATAGGATTTTGAGAAGGGATCTAATGGTATATCTAAATCTGGGTTCGAGAATGAGTTCTCATGATCATGAATGAGATCCGTACAACTTTGGAACATAATTTAACTGATGGGATACTGTCTGAGAAAGCCCTATATTTAGGACTTGAGCTTCGTTGTTTCTGTTACCTTGGAAGTAAGGTAAAGATCACATGAGGGAAGCATGATGTGAATCTGTATGGGTTTCTTAGAGAACCTTGCTATAGCACGATCTGAGACATGAAAGAAGGAAAACTGTTCCTAAAACATCTCATAGCCTCCTGCACATAAGTGTGGTGCACAACACACGCATGTACAAGACTCTACTGGATACGGCTTTCAGACTTCCTAGAACTCTATTGAACCTTAGGATTTGATACCAAGTTTGTAACACCTCAATTTTCTAAATCGGAATGCTACACGGTGCCCATGACCCTGAAGTACCACAAGCTAACCCATGACTGATATATGTACCTGTATACTGCATAATATGACATGAAGATATGGAAAACATGTACTGAAGGCCATAAGGTTCAACTGAATAAACATCTAATAAGAATAATGTCTGAAAAAAATAGTATAACAATACTAAAACAAAACTATAATAACTGTCTAACATGTTATAGTCTAGAATGCCTCTAACTGTCTGAATAAAGAGTTGATGGGACATGTCCCCAACTAACTCCACTACTGAAATAAACTAAAACAGAAATACAAATAAAATCATCATGTCCTCGAAGGATGAGGACTCATGGCTAACTCTTACTGCTGATACTGGAATCTACTGCTGATCTACAGCTCGTTCCTCGGAACCCATGGTGTAACATAAGAGAAAGCACCATAGCACAAATGCGTCAGTACGTCTGAATGTACTGAGTATACAAGGAAGGTAGGCTAAATATAAAGGGTTTACATGCATGAACAATACTGACTGATATGAACATGAGAATACATACATACATAAGTAACTGTAGCTAAACTCGCAGAGATACAGACTACGAAGTCTGAATACTAAAAACATGATCTTACTGATACTAAGACACTGATTGATTGAGTTTACTGAAATTGATATGTAAGTCACTAATGAGTGAGTAACTGATACTGTATTGCTGAATACTGAAGGACTGAAACTATATCACGAATACATAAATAACTATTTCTGACATGACAGTTCTGATTATGAAGAACTGGCCTAGTTGACTGTATCTGATAGTCTAATTATAAAGGATAAATCTGATTGACTATATATGACATCCATGAATATGAAGAACTGATATGGTTGACCATATCAGATAGTCATGAATGTGAATACTGATAATATGAGTTCTGATAACTGGTAATTCTGATAACATGAGTTTTGAGAACTGATATGACTGATAACATGAGTAACTGTATCTGACAACCCTGAATATGGTGGAACTAGCTGGCTGACAGTCCTGAATCTGAAGAACTATTTGAGTTCTTCTACTAAGACTGAGAATGAGACTGAAACTAAGACTGTGGGAGGTAATCATCTAACCGACATGCCTCGGAACTGAATTGGTGGGGTCCAATATTTGCTTTGATTGGAAGGATGTCCATACCATGCCACGGGTAGAGACAACATGTGAGTAACCCTATTCATGTTTGGGAGATCATTCCGTCTGCCCTACTATAAGGTAAACTCAAAGAAGATGTGTTAGCCTTATGGGTAGGGACATCTTAACCTACGCTGGCTACATAGTTCTGGAATGCAAGAATTGCTTCTACGAATCACACCCTCTGATTGTGGTAGGTGAGTTCCCATTCTTGGTTCACTCGGTGCTGAATCCTACTTCTAACTGAATAGATACTGAATTGATTAACTGATCTGAATTGATTAACTGAACTGATCTAATTAACTGAACTGACTCTAGTGGGATCATTTAGCGGAGCTAAAATGAGTTTACTAGATTCCGATGATGGATGAAATATACTGAATTTCTGAGGACTGATTGAGAGTACTAAAGTTACTGAGAGCACTAGAGTTACTAAAGTTTTCGATATCACGGAGTACTGAGATCACTGAGATTACTGAACTACTGAGACTTACTAAGGTTTCTGAGTTACTGAACTTTCTTGAGTCACATGACTGACTGAGTTTTATAGAACATGGCTTGACTGAGAGTATCGTGAAAACATGAACTGGATCTAGGCACACGACTATATTTTTCGGGTACGAACACCCCCAGGACTCGATAGAAGGAAACTGACATACATGACATAACTTTTTCACAAGATTGGAGTCCACAATTCATAATATCATAAGTAAGGGATTTCATACTAACCATGGTTCTCAACCCTTATATATGAAAAGGGAAATTCATAAGACATGTATATACTTGCATAGGTTCAATATCATGCTCATTCCATACCATAATCATGACACATAACAACAACATGGAATTCATGTGAAATCATAAAGGATAGAGCATGGAATTCATATCAAATTATAATGGTTAACATTGGCTTGTCATTCAAATACTATTGAGTCATGGAAACTTGGTTTATCACATACTAAGCATTTTATCAAACACCTTGCATGCCCTCTTTAAGGCATAGGTGTATTCATAATTTTACACCACCTTAATCCACCTAAATTCATGGGTTCCAACTACATGATCACAATCTTCATAAAAGTTCATCAAATTCCCACTCTACAGCACAAACCACAAACAACAACATGAATACAACCATATCACCATAAAACATTCATGATTTAGTTATCAAAGATTGATTCTTGAACTCCACAAACGAAAAGAATTTGTGGATGAACATTACGCATACCTTAGACGGAAGATTCTTGATGATTGACGGAGGAATTTCCTTGAAATTGGATCTTCAAGCTTGATTGTGCAACCCTAGTTGTTTTTCTCCTATGGTGCTCTTGGATAATGAACTTAAGATGTTAATAGGGTTATAATATGATTAGGAGCTATATATTTTGTAGGGTTAAGTTTAGGGACATGTAAGGAGTGTCAAAAGACTTAATTATCCTCAAAATAACTCAAAAACTAAGTGTTTTCGTGGCAGAAATCATAAGTGTGCATCGCACATATCATCGCACATGCTAAGATATGCGCCGCACATCCTATCGCACAAGCAGAGATATGCATCGCACATCCTATCGCACAAGCTGAGGTTGTGCGTCGCACATGGTATCTCACACTTGGTCCAGTAGCCATGTGCGATTGTTAGGCGTCACACTTCTCTTTGCAAGGCCATAACTTCATGCTCGGGTGTCGGATTTTGATAAAATTGGTATCGCTAGAAACTAATCTTATTCTCTACAATTTGGTGGGTCTAAATCTACCAAAACACCACATATACATCAAGTTATGCTTTCTCAAAGATGACTCTTGCGAAATCGAACACTAAAACTTGATGGATTCAAAAACTCTTAGCTTGCATTACCTTAAGTGACTCATATGAACGTGATTAACACATCATAAGTTATCTCATATCTAGGATATTCATTGTAAGTCATATACTCAAATATGAATCATAGGACAGGAGGTTTAATACGTAGAAAAAATTGTTCACTTCCTAGCTTAGAAACATATGGGGTATTACAATAGGTATGAAAATATGATATTAAACATGAAATTCATCTTCATAAACACTTGAAATCTCATAATCTTGCAAATAACAATATTGGGTATGAACCCTAATTCAAAACTCATGTATAATCATTCAAAATCATATGAATTTGTAATTAAAAACTTAGTTTTGGGCACAAGGATGGAAGAAGATCCTTGTTCATAAACCCCACATACCTTGGTAGTGATTAGATGAAGAAATCCTGAATTTTGGATCCATATTGAGTTCTTGAAGATGAATTCTTGATTATCTTATCTTGAAAATCCTTAATTTAGAGCTTTCTTAGAGAAATAATGGTGGAATTTGATTTCTTGGAGAAGAAGCTTGGAACTGTAGGGTTTTTCTTTGGAAGATAATGGATGAAATTAAGCATAATAGGCTTTGAATATGTTTATTTCCTTATTTTGGACGAATTGGGGGCTTGGAAATTGACCAAAGTGCCTCTTTAAATCTTAATCGAAGCTGAAAACAATGAAAATTTTCCAAACTGGCATGCCATCACAATGCACCACTATCGCGCTGGCCCATTGGAAATAGGAAAATTGGGAACTAGGAGTTCTTTGCGATGCAGAGCTATCGCGGTGCACCTTTGGAATGCCATTTTGGCCATCAATGCGATGCGGTACAATCACGTTGGCCTACTAAAAATTGCCAAATGGGAAACTGAGCTTCTCCGCAATGCGAGGCAATCACGGATGTCCACTATAATTTGACGATTGGGAATTTACCCTTTACCGCGATGCGGTGGTTGCTTGAATGACACATTGTCAATACTAAAAATGCCATAACATCTCATCGAGTATCGGATTTTGGTGAAATTGGTATCGAAGGAAATCTTATTCAATTATCTACACAATGAAAGGTCTAAATATGAAAAAAATTACATGCATAAAAAGGTATTCATTTTTGAATCTAACCTTTCACATTCTACGAGCGAAATTAAGCTAGAAAAAAGTATGGGGTATTACACTGGTGGATCGAGAGATTCAGTTGTTGATACTGCAGGGATTGATGTTTTGCCTCTGTCTACTATTGATTCATTCCTGGTTAATGTAACGGTAGCTGATGAGAGTGGGACCCAATCTGTGGGTCCACGTGCTGATATTGGTGAGTCGGTGCTTTGAGCACGTAGGTATAACCTTTATCCCTACTCTATTTTAATTTTTGTAGCACTGGGGACAATGCAACAATTTTTATTTAGGGGTGGGGGTTATTCCAAAAAATTTGGAAGTAGCTAAAAAGAAAGATGTAGCTAAAAACTGAAAGTCTGCTATGACTTACAGGTTTGATGCAGACAACTGAGATAAGGAGTAGATTAGCGCGCCTATTGCAGCAGATTATTTTTATTATGATTTTGGATTTTGAAAAATTTCAGTTGTATTGAAAGATTTTTTTTATTTTCAATTCATGATTGTTGAAACACTGCTGATTTGAAATGCTATTGTGAAAAGTTGTATTTGATCCCCCTTCAATTTTTTTATGTTTAAATAATTGCATAATTAGTATACTTGTGTAAGACTATTGTGAATCTGAAAATGGCATTAGGATTAGGGATAGAATAGTTAGGGACAAAACAGTTGTGTAGTTGGATAACTAGTACTTAGTAATATAGGCTTGTGCAAGTGTGCGTGAGATATATTGAGTTCTAGGTGTTGGAATCTAGAACTTGCCCGATTACTTTTAGCTAGGTCTAGGATAGTTGTGTAGGAGATAATTATAGACCCTTTTTGTATGAGTCCAGTTGAGCCTAAAATGCCCTGATCGAACGAATGAATCCCCTTTCATCCAAATAGTTGTGCCTTTATAGACCAATTTTTCTTGTTACACCTATCATCCTTTCATTTAACTTACAATGAACCTATTTTGTGCCTAGTCCTCCTATGAGACACAGTGCACTTCAACTCAGAAAAATCACCTAAGTTGAGAGTGACTATTATATGGGTGCTTAAGAGAAAACCGAGTGTGATAAAAATGGGTAGAAGAAAAATAGTTTAAACCTGAGTAGGTGTGGTGAAAAAAAAAAGAAAAGTTGCAATGAAAATCAAAAGAAAAAAAAAAGAAAAATAAGTTCTAGAAAAACACGCCTGACCCAATTAGCATGTGCTTAAAAGAAAAAGGGAGACATAAGGGAGAAATAAAAAAAGTGAAAAATGAGTGAAACCCAAGAAAGGAGTAGTAAGGTGTAGTCACTAAATGAATCCCAAAATATATCATATCAGCTCGAATCCTACGTTACAAGCCAATAAAGTTCTATAGTGATCCTACCATGATTGTCTGAAAACGTAGAAAAAAAGCATAAGGGAAAGCCTATAGTATTTTGTATACACCGGTAGTTCTTTTTTATGAGTGAGAGAGTCGTCTGTTATATCCCTGAACAAATTGATTTATCCAAAAGGAGAGTGAATGGGATTTCTTTTACTGTGAACACGCGAGGTCCATGTTGCTAGGTTGTTTGATGAATGTAATCTGTATTGATACCCAATTGTCTATTGCTAATGTAATGCCATCATCGGATTTCCTCATGTTTCTACGTGTGCTAAATTGTTATAGGCAGTTGAGTTTTAAAAATTAGAATTAAAGGGGAGAACAACAAGATTAAAATTAAGTTTAAAATCACTGCCATGGGTTGTTTTAGAACTTCCTGTTTAAGCATCGTCTCTATGCTAGAAAATAGTTGAATTTATTTGCCTAAGGACATGTAAAAGTCTAAGTTTAGGGTGTTGATGTGACATGGAAACACAATATTTTGATGGTTAAAACCATGAATTTATGCCTGAACTTGAGATATTTTGTTGGATATAATGCACTATGGTATGAATTGCATGTAAAACAAGTCTACAATAGGGTTTGAACAAAAAAGGAATAAAAAAACCCCAAAAAGACCAACTTTGAGCAGTATACGAGTCAGCTCTTAAATTGTACTCATTCGATACGACTCGTATACTTAATTGTACTCACAATAGAACCAAAGGAAAGCCTGTAGAGTCAAGTATGGGAAAGATACGACTCAAGCATTTAAGCCGTAAGACAAGATATGAGTAGTGCAGAGAAGTCGTAAGCATAACAAAACCTAAGCTACTATTCAAAGATAGAAGTATCAGAAGTATACGAGCCAAAATTTTGAGTACGACTCGTATAGGGATGTCGTATACAAATCAGTGTTCAAGACTTGGAAGAACAAAAGTCCTAGGTGGATACAGATGAAGGACACGAGTCGTACACTCAAGTATGACTCATAAGAAGAAGTCGTAAGCTGAACAGTAAGTTGAAGCCTTGGGAGATGAGACACCGGAACAATACGACAAGGCAAGGTACAACTCGTATAATGCCGATACAAGTGAAGATTGAGTCGTATCGACTGCCGACTTAATGTTACCTTTTCTATTTTTATTAGGATTTTAATGATATTCTGAGATACTATAAATACCCTAGAGTTTATCTTTTATTAGGTTACGTTCTTTTACACTCTTACATATTATTACAATACTTCTACAATTGCTCTTGAGATTTTGGGTTGTTATTCAATAAAAGACTTCGGAGTTTATTCATCTTATTCTTGTGCAGTTGATTTTGTGTGTTCTTTATTGATAATCATGGTTTCTTAAACAAATATGAGTGGCTAATCTCCTTGACTAGGGTTGTGGAAACCTTGGAGGACTAGCTACGTAGAAGAAGTGTGAAACTCATCTATTCTAGGGTTCTGCATGTATCTTAATCTTTTTCATGTTAATTAATCTCGAGTATCCGCAGTAACTTGAGATATCATGTATTCGCATCCATCCCCACAAGGGCGCTTTTGATTGGGAAAAAAAGATTAGGACAGTGATTTGAGATTTACCTCCACCTTTTAATTTCCGCCATCTCATATAATCACTTGATCGTACCCCGTGATAGTGAACTGAGTTCATAGCAAGGAGCAATAAGGCAAGACCCCTAGACTTACCTGGTAAAGGGTGAAATTTACCTTCATGCTTACCAGGCGGCTGATAATACCTATCTTGTAGACTTTGCATACAAAACAATAAAATAATTGGGTTGATTACGAGAAATTTATGGAGTTGAGAAGTTAGGGGAACACAAACCTAGTGTTCATCTTCTACTGTCTACAACTCAAAAACATTCAAGAGTTTGGTTACTAATTGCAATTTATACTACAATCCCCTTATTTACTTTTATGTACTGCTCGCGGATTACATCAAGTCAAGCAACTATTCATATTTTCCTTGTGGGATCGACCCCAACCTAGTTGGGTTATTATATTTGTAATCGACCAATTTATACTTCTAATTGGAGTTTAGTTTTGGGCGACATCAGGTACCCTTTTTAGGGAATCTTCTACTTGTAGGATGCCACTGATTTAGTGGATTCTGCTGATATCCCCGTCCTTTTCTTTTATCACTGCTATCTGCTGCATTATGAGGATTATTTAGTGAATAATTCACATCTGCTTCAACCACTTGTTTTAGCTCAGGATGTAGTACCCTACAATCAAGTTCATTATGTTTTTGTATCAAACACTTCTTGCAATACTTAGGTAAAAAAATCATATTGAATCGTTACCCTCTCTATTCTAGATTCACCATTCTTTGAATTCAACATCTCTATCTCTACAAATAAGGGTATTAGGGTTCAGGCAAGAAGGGGCGATTAGGGTTCAGACTATGGAAGACATATATATATGTGTAAAAACAACAACAACAAACCCAGTGTATTCCCACATAGTGGGGTCTGGGGAGGGTAAGATGTACGCAGTCCATACCACTGCCTCTGAAGAAGTAGAAAGGCTATTTTCGATAGACCACCGGCTCAAGACACGAAATAATAAATAAATTCATAGTAAAGCATGGAAATATGTGTGAAAAATCAAAATATTTTAACATATGTTACATTCTGAATGGATATTTACTAAAGTATAGCAGATTCGGTGTTAAGAACATTAAAAGTTGAATACGGCCAATTTAAATCTTAGATCCACCTCTGAGTGCAGATGAAACCTGCTTAGCCAAATAAGCATAGATATAATAATAAGTATAAATAAAATACTTAAAGGTATTAATGATGAAATCAAAAAATGAAAAAAAATTATAATAATAGAACAAAGTCTGAAATTTAAAAGAAAAATAATAAATTGTATGTGCTTAATTAGTTTTTGAAATGAAGTTGCGAAATCTAAAATTAGAATTAGAAGTTTTGTAATTGACAAAGTTAAGTACTTTTAGTGATTGAAATGAATTGAAAGATATCATTTCTTTTTTTTTTTAAAAAAAAGTGCAGTTAGTAGAGAAGGTTGAATTAATAGATTTAAAAAAAAAATTGAAATGGAAGGTAAGGTAAGGGATTAATTACAAGTCTTAATTGATTAAAAATATAAAGTTAAAATTCCAACAATAAAATTGATAATTATTTAATATTTAATAAAAAAAATTAAAATTAGTCAATGGAATACAAAGAAAGTATCTTTTTATATCAAAACATCTAAAGTAATTATAATTATGATTGGTTATTAAGTATCAATTGTAATTTCACTATTAATGATTATTTTTAATATTTCATTGACTTAGGAATATGTTAATTTTTTATAAGAAAAATTGATTAATTTTGTATGAAGAAGTTAATCTTTTTAATGAATTGCTCTGTGCCTTGCGCAGGTACCTATACTAGTGTACAGTATAATATAAAAAGTTGAACTAAAAAGTTGTCAAGTAAAAAAAGCATTATCATTTAAATGTATAAAAAAGAAAATTAAAACAAGCAAATCAAAATGGAGGAAGAGAGTGAATATTGTTTCTTCTTCTTACGCTAGTGGTATATTGCCCGTGCTCGGGCCCAATATTTATATCTTTTTATTTTAGTTTATGTGACGATTTTTTCTTTTAAATACATTAAAAAAGAATGTCCTTTTTCTTTTTATAAAAATAATTTATCTTTACAATTTTCATTTTATTTTTTAATGAAATGTTTTATAATCACATAAAATCTAAGGTTTATTTATACCACAAATTTCAAATAATATTTCATTTTTTCTACTCCATGCTTAATCAAATAGCTTCACATGAATTGAAAAGAAAAAGTATCAAAAAAGTTAAAATTTAATTTTCTTCTTTACGTATTTTATGCTTCATTTATTTGTACCGACTAAAAATTAAAATTTTGATCATTTAGATTGATAGTATTGGACAATTGTACACTACTGCACAATGTACTATTTTGTTTCCTAACATGGTAGTTGTACAATTGTGAAACGAACAATGCAGGGATACCTGATCTAATAGAAGGAGCGTTGATTTTGTTCCATATAATATATAAGAAAAGTTGTGGCAAATTACAAACCTAGTTTTACACAAAAGGGATTTTTTTCAAAATGGAAAGTTGCACTCTCAAGAAATAGAAAGTTACTCTTCTCTAGGGAACTGATAGCTTTCATCTTTTTTATTTCTTGAGTTTTGTTATAATAGAGAAGTATACTTCTTGAATATTTGTGTAGCAATGTTTCTCCAATATGCTCAGTGTTATCTTAGATAGAGTTACCTAGTTGCAATCGACTCGTAACTATATGTTTAATGTTTTGTTTGAATTCAATTATTTAGATCTCAATAGGTGTACTATTCTCACACACCCTTTTTGACACAAATATGACTATTGCAAAGTACATCATACAATCATTTTTAATTTATCATTTTGTATCTATTTTATCCTTGTTATTAAATATTGTTTATAATCTAATACTTAAATGACTTACATTAACTAATTAAAAGTGATATAGTAAAATTACTATGAAAAGTACTTGTGAAAAAATAAATTAAGTGGGTCACATATTAGTCGTCAAGTTAATTTAAAATATCAAGAGTTAACTTATCATTTTATCTCTATTTTATATTTTTTATAAAATATTATTAATTTCTAATGCTTAGATGACCTATAATAATTAATTGAGGATGATCTATTAAAATCACAATTGAAGTAGCGAAGCACATGTCAAATGACTCATAATAACTAATTAGAAGTGATATTAACAAAATGAACTATAAAAAATACTTGTAAAAATTTTTTAAGTGGGCCCCATGAAAAAATCAAGTTAATTTAAAACATCAAAATTAAGTTATCACTTTATGGCTATTTTAATTTCTTATTAAATATTATAAATTTTTAATACTTAGATGACTTATAATAATTAATTAGGGGTATTATAGTAAAATCATGATTTAAGCATGTGAAGCAGACATGTCATGGATGAATTACTTTTTAAAATATTATTAATTTTCTAATACGTAAATTACGTATAATAAATAGTTAGGGATACTATAGTAAAATGATTGAGAAAGCACGTCGAGGGAGAGCAGCTTGCATCTAAGACTTATTTATACCACAAATTTTAAAACAATATATCATTTTTCTACTCCATGCTTAATCAAATGGTGTCACATGAATTGAAACGAAAAAGTATTAAAAAAATTAAAATTTAATTTTCTTGTTTACGTATTTTATGCTTCTTTATTTGTACTGACTAATAATTAAAATTTTGATCATTCAGATCTTAGCTCATAACTATATATTTAATTTTTTATTTAAATCCAATTATTTAGATCTCAATAAGTGTACTACTCCCATACTTCCTTTATGACGCCGATATGACTATTGCAAAGTACTTTATCCAATCATTTTGAATTTATCATTTTGTTTCTATTTTATCCTTGTTATTAAATATTATATAATACTTAGATGACTTATAATAACTAATTAGAAGTGATATAGTAAATTACTATAAAAAGTATTTGTGAAAAAAATAAGTCGTCAAGTTAATTTAAAACATCAAGAGTTGATTTATCATTTTGTCTCTATTTTATATTTTTTGATGAAATATTATTAATTTTCTAATGTTTAGATGAACTATAATAATTAATTGAGGATGAAATATTAAAATTACGATTGAAGCAGTGAAGCAGGCATGCCGTAAATGATCCATAATAACTAATTAGAAGTGACATAATAAAAAAATTATAAAAAATACTTGTGAAAAAATTTAAGTGAACCTCATATAAGACGTCTAGTTAATTTAAAACATCAAAAATTAAGTTATCACCATTTTATTTTTTTTATTAGGTATTATTAATTTTGAATAGTTAGATGACTTATAATAATTAATTAGGAGTGATATAGTAAAATCAGATTTAAGTAGCTGAAGAAGGTATTCCATAAATGACTATTTTACTTTTTAAATTAAATATTATTAATTTTTTCGTACATAAATGACTTATAATAATTAATTAGGAATAATCTATAATATATTAAAAGTGTGAAGCCCATTAGAAAAGCGATTTAAACTTTTTGTCCTTCATTAAAAGACTATCCTTTAGACAAAACTGTATTTTCACTATTTTATTCAATTTATTATTTTTTATTTTTTATTATATTAATTAGACTCCTAAAATATATGGGACTCCTAAAATATATGAGACTCCTAAAATATATGAAAGGAGAATCAATTAATATTTTTCTTTGTCCTGATCAACTAGAAAAATACTCCTAAAATAGGACTCCATTAAGGAAATACTTCTAGATAGCCAATAAGATTCTATTAAGAGTTCTACATACACGTTGCGGTTTCATTATTTCTTAGTCTTTCGTTAAAAAAAAGTGAGATTTAGTCTACATATTCATTTCTTAATTATTCTTCCATAATTAAAACTTAGATCAAAATTACTACAAATAATAACTTCTTGTGATTTAATATATTTAAAAGTCACTACAAAGTTTTCATTGTTCGGTAGACCCTCATTAATCGGTAGACCCTCATTAATCCTCTTCTTCATAATTTTTTTCTTAATTACACATCACTTTTTTGGTCAACATAATAGAATTCAACGTGTGTGTGTGTGTGTATATATATATATATATATATATATATATATATATATATATTGGTTGTCTTCTTAATATTCTTGAAACAAGATTATTATTTCCTATCCTATTATCAGAAAAACTTACTCTTTGTCTTTCGTTTTCGGTGGTTCTTCTTGGTCTAGTTGAAAGAAAGTTCATTTTTGTGATTTTCTAATTATATTTCGTCTCTCTTGTCTAGAAGTTAGTTCAGTCCATTTTAGTTGAGTAATAAGTTCGTCTATTTCAGTATTTTTAGGTTCTTGAACTTCTTTACCCTTAATTAAGATATCTATCTTTTTATGCAATTCTGATAATTCTGGTTCTTGAACTGATTTTTGAACTTCTTTACCTTTAATTAAAATATCGATCTTTTTATGTAAATCTAACAATAACTCTATTATAGTATTGTTTTGTTTTAATAAGGTTTTATCTGTCTGACTTGAGGAGATATGCTTAGATAATCCTTCTAGTTCGTTTTGATAACTTTTTGATCTTTCTAGTGCCTTATTGTAATTTAGATCTTCTTCTTCACTCATGAAAGTGAGATTTCTTCTAACCTTTGTATTATTATTTTTAACTCTCTTATTTCTTTATTTATTAACTTTACTTGTTCTATAACTTTTGTTACTAGTTGAGTGGTTTTGATTTCTAGTTCTTTTGGTTTTTCTGCTATAGTTTTTATTAATTTTTCTATTTCTATTTTTGTAGGTATTTTTTCCAAATTAAATTTAGTATTTAAGTATTGAAGTTTTCTATCTATTTCTAATTCTTGTGATTTCAAATAGTCAAGGCTTTGTTCTAGTTTTTCTAATATCTTTTTCTGTTTATTTTGAGTAACTTCAATTTCTTCTAATTGTCTTATTATAACTTTATATTTTTCTTGAATTTTGTCACTAAGGTTTATTATTAAGTCTATTAAAGTATTATATTGTTTATCCTCAGAATGTAATATGTGTTCTCCTTGGCTAAAATTAAACTTTATAATAATATTATCTTTTAATGCTCTATATTTCTTTTCAAGTTGGAGTCGGAGATCTAAGTATTCGAGATTTTTTAAAGAAGTTATTTTCTTATCCTAGAGTACTTGTAATTTTACAAATTTTCATGTAATACACCAATCTACTAGTGTTGTATTTAATATTTAATTCTATTTTTTCAATTTGTCCTATTATTTTGTGTAACACCCTGTACTTTCGGGTTAGAGTTTAGACCGTCGTTCCAACCTATATAGACCCGAACTGAATTATTCTTTATTAATATACGTGTGGAAATCACTCCTACCGTAATGCCTCATAAAATTTTTGAATCGATTTCATTTTTAGTGTTATGTTTGAGGGGCTAACAACTGAAATATTTTTCTAAGTGTAATGAGGACTTAGAGTCATTTTAGCTGACAATCTTCGGGATACAACTTTTCAACCTTCTTGACGTTTATTTTTAGATTTTCTTGTTGCGTTACGATGAGGCAAGGTTGTAGAACATCTCGGGGGAGTTTCAAAATTTTTGGACATCGTTTAGGACATGTTTGATTTCCAAATTAGTAGCACCATGCGATAAGCATGCGTCGCATGCTCCATCACATGGTGGCAGCATGCGTCGCATGCTCCACTGCGGTGGGAAATAGCATGCGACGCATGATCTGTTGCACGCCTGGAAATTTTTCAGCTTTTAAGTTCCGTCTCATTAAGGGTGTTTTGGTAATTTTCCATTCCCTAATTATCTTAAACACGGGATTTAATCCCTAAGGAGCCAAATTTCACCTATATTCATCAAATTTCCTCAAGAACACTCTCTAGGGTTTCAAAATAAAAACCCCAATAACTCAAGATTCAACCATGGGTTTTCAAAACAAATTGAAGATTTGGAATCCCCGCAACGTAGGCTTCAAGAAGCACCTATCATATTCACATATAGAGGTACGTGGGGTTATCTCAAAAATCTCATGGGTTTAAAAATTCATGTTTTCAAAATGGGGATTTTAAAATTACGAATATGATTATGTTTTAAACGTTTTATGACATTGATTTGGTCTTTAAGCCTAATCCCAAAGTGATTTGCTATATGATATATGTATATGCATGTATTCCGAAAAGATGTTAACTTGAGAGCATGAATGATATGAAATTTCCTCTCTTGATGTGAATTTGTTTTAAATGTTCATATGATGTAAATTGTTTGAAAACATCTTGAAGAGCATGACATGAAATATTTTGAGAATTGATATGATTTTGACTTGAAAACGAGAAGGTTATTCATGTTGAAATACAATGGTTGAATGAGAAGAATGATGTGATAGTGATGGCTTGCAAGTCGGGTATGACGATACCCTACATAGTATGATATATGATTGAATTAATGAAGTTTGAATGCATTAATTTTCATGAGATAGGTGGATGCCCGAAGAAGGCGTTTGAGTGTAAGGGCTCATCGCTGAAAACCGTATTTTTCGACACAAGAAATTTAGTACCAGGCTAAGTGATCTTGTGTACTTGACTTTATGTCATTCCCAAATTAGGACTATGGGTAGGAGCCCGGGCTAAGTGATCTTGGGAACTACCATTGGGTCGAGATACTCTGTTGTGTGATCTTGTGTGTTTTTCCCTCACGTATACTCTAATCTCGGCGGCAACCGGGGTTTGACAGTTGGTGTAAATTATGTAGGGTATTCCACCTAGCTCAACTGCATTACATTGTTGTTGAAAACTATTGCATTATGCCCATGTGTTTTCAAATGATTTGAGATGAAACTGCTTTATGATGGCTCTCACCTATATTTTTGTAAAAATATTATGTTTTATTTTGATATCTCTGCGTACCAGTACTTTTGTATTGACTCTCTTCCTCCCAGGTTCGAAGGCGCAGTCTAGGGGTCCAGAAAATCAGTAGATTCCTCAGACAGAGTTGCAGAGTCACTTGGTGAGCCTTCTATATTTCGGAAGGCCTGATAACTGGCAGTATCATTTATCATTTATTAGTTTTGGGTCTACTGGGGGCCTTGTCCCAGTTTTCAGATAGACATTATTTCAGTCATGTAGTAGAGATTTCGCAGACGGTTTTTGAGATGTTGATTGAGATTGCGGGACATTATTCCCCATTATTGTTCGCATATGATTTCCTGACCATGTTTCCGTTATATTGTGTATCTTCCGCATTTATTTTATCATATGAATTATGTGCATGATTACCAGACAGATAGGGGTGTTTCGAGCCTAATGGTTTTGGAATACTCGTCACGGTCAGGGCCCCGGTTCGGATCTTGACATTTTGACTTGTTCTCTTATGAGTAATTCTTTAAATCTTTTGTTTGTAATTGTAATAAGTAAATTATTTCTTGTAGTCCAACTAGTGTCTATTTCTATTAGGCTAGCGTTTATATCTACTTCTATTAAGGCGCTTTCTATCCAAATTAATTTTTCTCTTAGTTGTTTTAATTCTCTTCTGAGTTGATTTCTATGATTAATTTCTTCGTATAACAAACTTTGTTGTAGTCTTATTCGTCTAATGTATTCTAGAGGCATATATTAACATAAAGGAACTTTATCTGTTTGTCTTTTATAATAATACGTCCTATAATAAGATGAATGGTTAGTTATGTCGTTTGGATTAAAAACAACTCCACCAATTTTTCAAAGAAAAATGGATAATATCTTTGGTGGATATAAAAATTTTGTATTAGTTTATGTAGACGATATTTTAGTATTTAGTCAAAATATGCAGGAACACCTAGGACACCTACAAACAGTTTTTAGATTATTTGTTAAACATGGAATAATAATCAGTAAAAAGAAAATGGAGTTATGTAAGACCTATATTAATTTTTTAGGAATAACTTTAGGAGAAAAAAAGATAAAATTCCAACCACATATAGCAAAGAAAGTACTAGATATGCCAGACAAATTAGATAACACAAAAGACTTACAAAAATTTCTAGGGTTAGTAAATTGTGCTAGAAATTTTATTCAAGATCTAGGAAAAATAGGTAGACCTTTATATGCTAAAACAGGCAGTAAAGGCCAAAAATATTTTAACATAGAAGCTATTAAACTAGTACAACAAATTAAAGAAAAAGTTAAACATATTCCAGACGTAAAGATCCCCTTAGAAATAGATTATTTAATTATTCAGACTGATGGAAGCAAATTAGGATGGGGAGCTATCTTAAAAGCAAGACCTAATAAATATAGTAATAAAAATAAAGAAAACATTTGCCCATAAGTGGGCATCCCCACATGAGAATCCTATCTATTTGTTACCTCTATCTTATCTTTTCAATGCAGGCTGCTACGTGTAAGTCTTCTCTACAACTTGTCTTTGTCTGATTATGTGTAAGTCTTCTCTACCACTTGTCTTTTTCTGATTATGTGTCCAAGTTGTGCAGGAAAATAGAATCAAAACTCATTCCTGAGTCATCATCTTCATTGGGGTCCTGTGCATCTTGGAGATATGCAAGACTATTTTCGAATTCATCATCTTGTTCTTCCGATCTTGGAATATTATAGTCTGCATCATTCATGTCGGAAACTAATCTATCCGATCTTGTACTGGGCTTGTCTTTGCTATCAATATGCTTGTCTTGTCCTTGGCTGTTAAAAAACTTTTCTAATGCCTGCTTTACTATAGTCTCAATTTGTTTATTTTTCTTTTTTGCAATTAATGGTTTTAGGTGATGGTTGTTTTGATGAAGGGTCTCCTTCATCTTCACTTTTTGGTAAAGTGACAGCCATTAACGGATTTGATTTGTCTTTACCGGCTACCGTTTGCGCTGGACTAGCTATATATATATATATATCTTCATTGTTTTCATTCAACTCGTTCTTTAGAGTCAAAATTTTCACTTAGACAAGAATTATTTTCATTAAAATCAAAGTTTTGTGATCACTATTATATTATTTTATTGTAGTTTACAGGTCATAGATGAATATCGATCGGCTTTGAAGAATTTATGTGTGTAAAGTTTAAATTTAATTGTATTATTTTGATATCACTTTTATCGTATTGTTTTGTTGTAGCTTGTAGGTGGTAGATAAATGTCGGTCGACTTTGAAGAATTTTTTTAGGTAAGGGTTAAGTTTAATTGTATTGCTTTGATATCTCTGAGTTGAGAATTTTTTTTTGTGTAAAGATTAAGTATAGTTATATTATTTTGATATCTCTATTATCGTATTATTTTGTTATAGTTAACAGGCGGTAGATGAGTGTCAGACACTTTGAAAAATTTTTAGTGTAAAAGTTAGATTTAATTGTATCATTTGATGTCTCTATTATCATATTGTTTTATTGCAGTCTACAGGTGGTAGATGAATGTCGATCGACTTTTGAGAATTGTTTTCGGTAAAGGATAGGTTTAATTAAATAAATTTTTCATCTTTACATATTCAAAATATGTTGAATTTAAGTATTGTATTCATCTTTATTATTTAAAAAAAAAAATTATTTAGTGTAATGTTTGAACTCATTAAGTGAGGTACACGCGCGAGGCACGTACACCTAAACTAGTATAATAAAATGACGGAGCAAGCACATCGATAGAAAGTAGCTTGCTTGATGCCCAACTTATCATAATTAAGGATAATATAATAAAATGACCGAGCAAAGCACATCGACAACGGAGAGTAGCTTGCTTGCCCCCAACTCCCTCTTATATAATAACCCTCCAACTTAAGCTTGAATACATAGCAAACTTCCTCCATACTTGTTCCCAACTTATCTGTGTGATCAATAATTATGGCTAGCCAATGTTTTGTTCGTCCAACTTTTGACAATCCCTTTCTTAACATTGAAGAATTACCAGGTGATACGATTGTACGTAAACCTGAACCCCTCACACAAGCCAATTCTGATCCCAACGGCACGTCCTTAGTTATATCTAAAGATGTAGATCTTGACATCAACAAAAAAACATGGCTGCGAATATACGTCCCACGACGAATAATTACAAATCATGATGACGAAAAATTGCCTGTCATTTTCTACTACCATGGGGGAGGCTTTGTTTTCTTCCATGCCAATAGTTTTTTCTGGGATTTGTTTTGTCAAGCACTTGCTGGAAACCTTGGGGCAATGGTTATCGCCCTCGAATTTCGTCTGGCCCCTGAAAATCGCCTTCCTGCTGCTTACGACGATGCCATGGATGGGTTATATTGGATTAAATCAACTCAAGATGAATGGGTCCAAAAATATTCAGATGTGAGTAACGTCTATCTTTTTGGATCCAGTTGCGGTGGAAACATGGCTTATCATGCAGGTAATTAATTAGAGATATTTGGATTTAAGATTTGGGGTGTGTTCGGTAGAAAAGGAAAATGTCTTTAGGAAAATAAACAGTTTCTTACTTATTTTCTTGTACTTAATATGCAAGTAAAAATTACTCTTATGAGTTATCTAAGAGAAAATTATGAGTATGAAGTAGGGGTGGGGAGGGTCAAGGGGATAGGGGATCGGGGAGTGGGGTTTGGGCCATTGGGGGTGGGGCACGGTTGAGGTTGGGAGTGTGGGGTTTGGGCGGGGGTGGAGAGTTGGGTTGGGGGTTTGGGTTTAGGCATGGATGGGGGTGGGGGTTGGTGGTTGTTAGAGCGGAGAAGAGATAATATAAACTTTCTTATTCTCTACTTTTATTATTAGTGTCATTTTCTTTACCATATTTTTAAGAAGCTTGTTTCCTGAAGAAATTTTATTTTTCAAATTTTTTGACCAATCAAACACGAGAAAATATAAAAATATTATCCTCCATATGAACAAATGGTTAAATTTAATTTGTTCAGTTCAGTATATATTTATGTTCATTACACTTATAAAGGAGATTAGTTTAGCTTCCGTTTAGAGTTCGCAGATTGGATAATTCATGATTTTATGACCTAATTTTATCACCCCTACATTCATACAGGGTTACGAGTAGCAGCTACGGCATATAAAGAACTAGAACCAGTGAAGATCAAAGGGCTAATTTTGCATCAACCATATTTCAGTGGAAAAAACAGGACAGAATCTGAAGAGAAGTTAAAGGATGATCAACTTTTGCCATTACACGCAATTGACAAGATGTTCGACTTGTCCTTGCCAAAAGGGACACTTGATCATGATCATGAATATTCCAATCCATTTCTTAATGGAGGGTCAAAGCATGTAGATGATATGGTCGCACGAGGCTGGCCGGTTCTTGTAACTGGTGTCTCTGAAGATCCTCTGGTTGATAACGCGCACAACTTTGCGAATTTTATGGAAGAGAAAGGCATAAAAACTTTCAAGCTCTTTGGAGATGGTTATCATGCTATTGAAGGGTTTGAACCATCAAAGGCAGCAGCTTTAATTGGCGCCACCAAGGATTTCATATGTGCTACTAAAAATTAAATTGAACCATCCTGCTAGTGTTGTGTTTGTTTCATTTCCATCTAATAAATCAAGCGAGCTTCTTTGTGCAAATAAGAGAGGGGCTTACACCCTCCTTCGTGTGAGAGATTATTTTAAGTTATTGTATTTTCTCTATTTCTTATCTGCATTAATCCTCAATCTTGATGGCAGCCTTCTCTTTAACGTTATAAGTTTAACTAAAAACTTTTACTGCCTCCATACATGTTTGCTTGTTCACTATTGACTTGATACATTTTTTAAGAAATAATAGATAATATGAATAATTTACTATTATTCTTTAAATATAATAAATTTAATACTTTAAAATATATTAAATAATAAATAATATTCAATAACACAGATAAAATGGAGATAAGATAGTAAATTATCTATTATTTTTTTTTATACTAGACAAACATTGGTGCACATCTATTTTTAATATTAGGACAAATAAAGGTGAACTGATGAGCTTAAGAAATAATAAAAAATATGAATAATTTACTATTATCCTTTAAATATAATAAATTTAATACTTTAAAAAATATATTAAATATTAAATAATATTCACTATCAAGAGTAAATGAAGATAGAATAGCAAATTAACTATTAATTTTTTAAACTAAATAAATATTACATATAAAAATAAACCGATGAAGTATAATTCAATTGCATTTGTATGCAAGTCTCCACCAGTTCTAGAGAATGTTCCTTAACAAGGAGAGAGGGAGGAAGGGGAGAAGACAAATAGACCAACGAGGTTAATTAATTTTAAATAAACCAATTGGGTTAAAGAATTTGAAAGGAGGAGATAAAGGTTTCTTTCGTGAAACTTAGAATAATTTATTTATCTTAAAAGTCGGCTATATAATAAAATAATAAAAATGTATAATAAAAGAAGTCTATTTTGTCATCTAGCTGTCTATTTTATTTCTGAATTAAACCGCTTAGTTCTACCCTATGATTTAATATAGTTGGCCTAATAGTTTTGGGGTCCATTTTTAAACGGAGGCTTTTTTTTTTTTTTTTTTTTTATATATAAATTATACAATCACAAACCTAAAGTTGTATTTGGTAGGATGGAAAATACTTTTCATGGAAAATATTTTCCTAAAAAATATTTTAGTAAAAAATAAGTTGGTGTTTTACTTATTTTCTTATGTTTGGTTGTTGAGTGAAAAATATTTTTAAAAAAATATTTTATGGTGTTTGGTTGGTGAATAGAAAATATTTTTTTTTTAACTAAATTTTAACTTTACATGAATGCATGGCCCTCTAATTAAAAATATAATATATTTTCTAAAACATAATATTTAACTACACATTTTTAATCATTCGATCCGTTTGTATGAGATGTGACATCAACAATTATAAATTTATCTGACCAAATTTAGAAAAAAATGTAATTTTTTATTACGTATTAATAAAATAACTTTATTATTACGTATTTTTATTTTTTTATTTATTAAAAAGTAACTTCTTAATACGATTTATGAAAGAAAAAGTTAAAAAAGGTGGGCTAGGTGGTACTTGATTTGACAAAACGAAGCAATAACTTTTTTTAAAAAAAATTTTGGTAAAAAACATAATAAAAAGTTTTAATTTATAAAAGTTAAAAAAGTTATAAAGTTTTAATTTATAATTTTTTTTAAAAAAACTCAGTATACTAGCACATCACTTATTTATATCAAATCATGTAAACATAATAAATTATTGCGTTTTACATAATTTTTTGTAAAACGTAACAAATTATTACGTTTTATGAAAAAGTTTTTTAAAAACTTAATAAATTATTACTATGTTTTACTAAAATTTTTTTATTATACACTTCTGCTATTAAATCGTTAAAAAAAAGTATAAAACGTAATAAATTATTACGTTTAGCCTATTTTGGTAACTTATTAAATAGGTGACCTATTTTGGTCACTTTATTCATATTTTGATTTATTTTGGTTCCAAGTTCGCATAAGTCACATCTCAAATATTTTCTAGAAAATGACTTTCCTTGACCCATGAGGTAAGTCATTTTCTTTCAAACGGAGAAAAATGAGTTCCTTTGGAAAATATTTTTTCCAAATTTATATTATAACCAAACAAGAGAAATAGAAAAATGTTTTCCAAAAAATATTTTCCATCATACCAAACACACCCTTGAGAATTTATTACCCAAAATCTCCTACCTTTTAAGCAATTACTTAAAATTTTTAATTTTGTATTTTACTGTTGATACATCTATATTTATAATCTATAATCTATATCTATAACTATAATCTATACCTATAATCTATATATATAATCTATAATCTATATTATATTAAAAATGTGAAGACCTTTAAAGAAGTGTTTTGAACTTTTTGTCCTTCACTAAAATACCCTTCTTTATACAAAACTGTCTTTTCATTATTTTCTTTAATTTATTATTTAATTATTTTTATTATATTAACTATACTCCTAAAATATATGGGACACCTAAAATATATGAAAGGAAAATCAATTAATATTTTTTTGTACCGATCAATTAGAAAAATATTCCTAATAGGATAGAAAATACTCTTAAAATAGGACTCTATTAAGGAAATACTTCTATAAATATAACCATCGAAGAAATCAATTTACTTATTGAAAAAATATGATTGATGCTCATCTAACTTAATTCGGTTGCATGTCTAGATTTGTGTAACGTTTGAACCCAATAAAGTGAGGTACACGTGCGAGGTGCATACACCTAAACTAGTATGAATAAAAACTCCACCCTACTTTTACTCCACAATTAATGCATGCAATCTTTTTATCTTTGAAGATTTTCTTTTCCAAATATTTCACCCCATAAAATCTCTCCCAAATTATCATCAACTGATACAACTTTAACATATGTTTATTTATAAATATTTGACATATTTAACATATTTTTGATATATGTAAATTATTTATTTTGGTGTGATATTGAATTTTTAATGATTAGTGAGTAATTTTATGAAATGTATCATTGTGATACATCTGGAATCAAATGTATCATTATGATACATCTGAAATCATATTTATCATTTCCATGATTTGTGCCTAATTTTATTTCCCGTAATAATTGAATTCGTTAGTTCCTATTATATGTATCATATTATAACATACATATCACAAATTTAAAATTCGGAATATGATGTAATTTAACAAATATTTAACTCTAAATTATTTATAAATATTTGATACATTTAACCTATGTTTGACATATGTAAATTATTTATTTTGGTGTGATATTGAATTTTTAATGATTAGTGAGTATTTTTATGAGATGTATCATTGTGATACATCTGTAACCAGAGAAATCATTGTGATACATCTGGAACCAGATAAATCATGATGATATATCTGGAATCAGATGTATCATTATGATACATTTGGACCCAGATTTATCATTTTCACGATTTGTGCATAATTTTACTCCCCGTAATAATTGAATCCGTTATTTTCTAAAATAAAAATCTTTTATGTTTTAAATGTATCACTAATTATATGTATCACGTTATAACACAAATTTAAAAATCTGGGATATGATGTAATTTAACAAATTGTTAGGACAAAGTGTTAAAGCACTTAAACATTCAGGGATTTATATAAGTTATCCCTTTTTTTTCCTTCTCTAGTAAGCCCTCTAGCATGTGATGCTGGGTTGGGTCAGTCCGTGTGATAAATAAAGAAATTAATTAGAAAATATTAAAAAAAAACTAGAGTATTAAATTTAATACGAGCAGTCCAAATTCAAAGTCTACTTATAGTGAATAAAATAATGATATTTGTTATAAAATAAATTTAAACAACATGAAAGAAAAAAATAGAAAACAAATTAGTGAGACAAGAGGAGAATTTTTCTTGTTTCTTCCAAATATATTTCAAGTGTCTATAAGTGTCATAACTCGAGTCTACATCCTAGGTGTGACTTGGTACTTAGGACCTAAAGTGATGCAAAGCGAACTCTTGGTATTGGCATGTTGCTAAGATCAAAACTTAAATTTTCTGAGTGGAAGCTTTATTATAAGAATTATGGGCAAAACATAATATTTGATCATCTGAAAATCCAAACATACTAAACTATCTAATGTCTGATAGTCTCTACTGATAAAAATTAGTTACTAGGACAAGACCCCGACTAACTCTAAACCGACTAAAGTAAAACTCTAAAATCAAACCAGCAAACTAAATTAATACAAGGTCCTCAAATAATGAGGACTCACCCATATTACATGAAATCCTGCTGAGTTATCTAGCCATGAGTCTGGGAGAGGGCACCTGAATCTATATCATAATAGAATATTACACAGAAGAAAAGTATGCAGTCAATGCTATTGAATGTATTGAGCATGCGACCATGCAAATAACTTTAAATAATGCTATAAACATCATGAAAACACGGCTGAAATCTAAAAAAAGTGTAAGCATTTGAGAATGAATAAGTCAAAGTTGTAAAACATAGATCATTTTCTGTAATGAGAGCTAAAACATATATGAGCCATAAATCTGTGAGATTATAAACGTTTAATATAAGTTAAAGTTGAAACATAGGAGTTTTTTACAATCTACATACATCACACTAGCTTATGATATCCAATGTAAAATACCAGTTAGAAGGGTTGTCCTATATCTTTCCAAGGGTATAAAATCTGTCTGATGTGAATCCATTACTGGGCCATCTGGGGCAAAAATTCCACCTAATCGGAGGAATGATTCTAGTCCTATGGTGGAACCGTAGTTCTAGGACTTGGATTTTCTGAAGCCGCATTCTCCCAATTAGTACATCTTTATAAAAAATACTATACTTCACTCAAACACTCTCTAAAGGAACAATAAGTGATGGATCAATAATACATTTCCTCAATAATGATACATGGAACACAGGCTGTACAACTAACTCTGCGGGCAACTCTAACTTGTAGGCTACTTTCTCAATCTTTCTCATAATTTGATAGGGACCAATATATTGGGGACTAAGTTTCTCATCCTTACTAAACCTCATAACCCCTTTTATGGGTGAGACCTTAAGGAATACCCAATCATCAATTTCAGATTCAAGATTCCTTCTTTTTATGTCAAAGTACTATTTAAGGCTATGCTGAGTTGTCTTCAACCTTTCTCAAATCCCTTGAACCTTCTCCATAGTCTGATAAATTAAATATGGACCTATCAACATAGCTTCACCTACTTTGAGCCAACCAAAAGGAGATTTGCACCTTTACCCATAGAGAGCCTCAAAGGGAGCTATCTAGATATTGGAATGGAAATTATCTTTATATGTAAACTCAATAAGAGAAGTGGTCATTCCAGTTACCTTTGAAATCGGTTACACAATCCCTCAACATATCCTCTAAGGTCTAAATAGTTTTCTCTCCTACCCATTTATCTGTGAATGAAAAGTTGTATTGAGATCTACTCGAGTACCAAGATCCTTCTAGAAAGACTTCCAGAAATAAAATGTAAAGTAAGTACATCTATCTAAAATAATAGACAAGAGAGCAATCTAACAAACTCTGCGATATAAAGTTTGGCATAATCTTCTACGAAGTCCATAGTCTTGACAGGCAAAAAGTTAGCTAACTTAGTCATACTAGCTACTATCACCCATATATAATAATGATTACGTTGCGTATGAGGTAAATCTATAATGAAATTGTAACGACCTAAAAATTTGATGAAATATGTGAAATTTATGATTTTATATGATTTGACTATTCTATCCCTTTCCATAGTTGCATTATGGTTGTCACACCCCTTTTTAACTTAAAAAAAGAATCGATTGTAAGTTCAAGAAGGGTTTTTATTATTAAAGTGACAAAATAAAAATTTGTTTTGAAAAAGAACTTTTATATTCAAAACTCAGAGTCGCCACTTGGCATAATCGGGTGTGCCAAGTCACCTTGGAAAATCGTTTTTCAAAACTATTTTTGACTCTTCTAAACTGATCCGGGAACAGAGATTCCGGCTAAGGAATTCTATTGACCGAGGGGAAGGTGTTAGGCATCCCTCGATCCCGTGGTTTGACCACGGTCGCTTGGTGGAGTGTATCGGCTATTTTGGAATTATGAATATATAAACCACACAAAATCACACAAAACGATCAATCAAACAAACAAACAAAACAAATAAAAAATTATAGTGTCCAGTCTGATTATTACAATCCCGAAATAGAAAAATGCGAAAATATAAACCTACTCTATTCTATGCTAATTCTAAACTACACTCCATTGCTTTCTCCACCCGACGTTTCGAGCCTTCATCACGAATGTCTTACGCCAACATAATACATTGGGGCATTCCCCGGTGAATAAATACAATGTGTCTCGGGACATTCCCCAGCTAAACGAATACATTTTTTTAATTGCGAGAAAGACTAATCATTCCACAAACATTCCAAAACTCAAACAATCCATAAATTCTAAATTGCCAAGCCTACTATTTTCCTACTCTTTTGACGTCCTTATCATGATACTACCGAATTCATCTATATCCGTCAATTAACTAAACTAAACAAATTAATCTTTTATCAATTTCTCCATTCCCTCCCCAAATCCATTCTAAACACAAATAAAGTGTTATTTCAACACACAATCTATAATCACAAAATTAATCACAGAATCGCAACAACAATAATTTATATCATGTTCAATTCAATGCATCAAATAGAATACACAATGAAATAAAAAGACTGAGGAAGTAGAATTGGACCTCAATTTGATGATTTTTATTTCGAAAAACCCATGATGGATCAGAATTCACAGAGCAACGAACCTCGACCCAACTAGAACCTTAATGTCGAACCCGCAACTTGAACAAACCAACAAAAATCTGAATTAACCCGAATGAACCAACTGACCTATTTTGATTTTTAATTGTTGTCGGATGGAATTTGGTCGGAATAGGCTGAAACAGCTCGGGTTTCTTGGGTTCGATCCCCGACTTACAGTTTTCGGTAAGGTTGGGCAAAAAGTTGAGGTGGGTGACCTTTTTCCCACGAGGAGAGGCCGTTCCAAGTGATGGGTGAACTGTTTCTGTTTCGCCAGAGCTGGGAACGAATGAAACTGGTGGCGTTCTGATGGAGAGGGCATTTTCCGATGAGTTTAGCCGAGTTTTTCGGTGAGACACCACTCGCCGGAACAGTGCTCTCTGATCTCTCTCTCAATCGCTTCTATCTCTCTCTCTCTCGTTATTTTTCTCTCAATCTCCCTTCTCCTTTCTACCTCTCTCCCTAATATCTCTTGGTTACCTCTCTTTTGTAATGGTCTGTGTATACTCTCCTCACTGTGTATTAATGGTGAGTATCCCTTCCATGGAAATTGAGATCCCTCTACTAGTGAGTGTGTGGATTCGTATTGTGTGTATGTGCAATTTTTTACGTGTGGTGATAAAGATGTGACGGTGGGTGAGGAGTATGGTCTCAGGTGTTTGTGTATTTTTCCTTTTTCTATGCCTATGTGTCTATGGATGGAGAAGAAAGATGAATAATGGTGGGCCCCTTTATTTGGAATCTTTTTAATTTGTTACTGAATTGGAATTGGTCATGGAAGAGTTTTCACTGTGGGCCCTTTTTTTTTTTCTTTGTTGTTTTTCCTTTACTCCTCTGTCTATATGGAATTGGTAAAATGTATAAAGAAAGATATGTAAGGGAGGTCGCGTAAGGTGGGGTGGGGTAGGGATAGTTAGGTTGTTAGAAAAAAGATAAAATTTGTTAAGGGTTGTTATTTTAGTCATTTTATGTAGAGATAATTACATGGGGTAGGGCATGTGGTAAGACGGGGATAAAAATGTGTAACTTGGGTCTTCGAGAGGGACAAAATTAGGTGTCTACATCATGCCCTCTTTGAATGTAAACACGAAGTGTTTTCAGACAAAGTAGTAGACAACGAGACAGAATTTTGACCCGATCATTATTCAAAGGAAGGAACAGAAGGAAGAAGGAAAACCGAGTCCTGACTTAGGACAACCTACCTACCCAATTTATAGAGAAATCAAGTGAGAGGTATTTCAAAAGATTTGAAAGAGAAGGACTATACCGAGTTGGAGAGTTGAGTGAGGTTCCATCGAGGTTTCGGTCCACGGCTCTGTCATTACATCAAAATAAAAATTACAAGTTAAAGCATAAATAAAATTACAAAAATCCTATCTATACAACTTCTGTTGGACTCCTGACTTAAGTTTCATCACCCTATTCTTCAGGCAGGCTCCTACTTTGCAATTTCCTCACTTGTTGCTTGGTTTTCAATTGCTTCACCTTGTTGCTAAACTTTCCATTTATTCGCCCTGTGCTTCGGGCGGGCTCCTGACTTGCCATTTCATCACCCTGTTCTTCAGGCGGGCTCCTGACTTGTAATTTCCTCACCCTATTCTTCAGGCGGGCTCCTGACTTGCTATTTTTCAATCTGTTAACTTTCAACTTTTCACCTTGTTGCTTGACTTTCAACTTCTTCACTTTGTTGCTTGACTTTTCATTTATTCGCCCTGTTCTTAAGGCGGGCTCCTGAAATCACATCAAAACTAAAAAGAAAATTATCCAAACAAAGATTATTATAAAGAGATTTCATTTGCCAGAAAAGAGAAGTTCCAAATACAAGAACTAAATGTTGCCCCAGTTTATCATCAAAGGACTTTTGTGAAAGTTACATCATTATAGAAATCAAGGAGAATGACTCGACTAAAAGGTACGTCTAATAGGAATCAAAGGGGATGACTCGACTAAAAGGTACATCTTATAGGAATCAAAGGGGATGAATCGACTTAAAGGTATGTCTTATAGGAATCAAAGGGGATGACTCGACTAAAAGGTACATCTTATAGGAATCAAAGGGGATGACTCGACTAAAAGGTACATCTTATAGTAATCAAAGGGGATGACTCTACTAAAAGGTACGTCTTATAGTAATCAAAGGGGATAACTCGACTAAAAGGTACGTCTTATAGGAATCAAAGGGGATGACTCGACTAAAAGTTACGTCTTATAGGAATCAAAGGGGATGACTCGACTAAAAGGTACGTCTTATAGGAATCAAAGAGGATGACTCAACTAAAAGGTACGTCTTATAGGAATCAAAGGAGATGACTCGACTAAAAGGTACGTCTTATAGGAATTAAAGGGAATGACTCGACTAAAAGGTACGTCTTCTAGGGGTCAAGGAGAATGACTCGACTGAAAGGTACGTCTTATAGGAATCAAGGGAGATGAATTGACTAAAAGGTACATCTTATAGGAACCAAAGGGAATGACTCGACTAAAAGGTACGTCTTATAGGGGTCAAGGAGAATGAATCGACTAAAAGGTACGTCTTATAGAAATCAAAGAGAGATGACTCGACTAAAAGGTACGTCTTCTAGGGGTCAAGGGGAATGACTCGACTAAAAGGTACGTCTTATAGGAATCAAAGGGAATGACTCAACTAAAAAGTATGTCTTATAGGAATCAAGGGGATGACTCGACTAAAAGGTACATCTTATAGGAATCGAGAGAGATGAATCGACTAAAAGGTATGTCTTCAGGGGTCAAAGGGAATGACTTGACTAAAAGGTACGTCTTACAGGAATCAAGGGAGATGACTCGACTAAAAGGTACGTCTTATAGGAATCTAGGGGAATGACTCGACTATAATGATACATCTTATAGGAATCAAGGGGGATGACTCGACTAAAAGGTATATCTTATAGGAATCAAGGGAGATGACTCGACTAAAAGGTACGTGTTATAGAAATCAAAGAAAATGACTTGAATTAACGGTACGTCTTCTAGGGGTCAAGGGGAATGACTCGACTAAAAGGTACGTCTTCTAGGAGTGAAGGTTCAATTTAAGAAGTGTATCACCTAGAAAATAAAAACTAAAATCCCTGGACAAGAAAGTGTGTCTCCGAGGGATATAGGATAATGATTTTTTACCATGACTTAATTATTAAACCTGTGCAACAACATTGTTTCCTGCATTTGTAGGAGTGAGGCATTGCAACCCTTGATATTTTGTTCCGAAGTCCTTGATTTGAAGGAAATATGTTTCCTGTTTCATCAAAGAAAAGTTGTGAGTTAAAAAAAATGGTGGCTGGCTTGTGGCTTTAGCTTTCGCAACAATCGCTTTTGCCCCAGTCACATTTAACCTTGCTTCCAACCATTATCATATGTCATTGACTTGTTGCATCAGTGATCCAAACTCATATTTGGAAGAGTGACTCTACCACAAACACAATATCTCTGCTTTGCCATGTTTCTCAGTTAAACCCTTTGAACTATGGTATTTTCGTGGGTTCCCAGACTTATCTGTTGAAAAAACTTTCTGCATGCCCTTTTTTGTCTCACAATCATGTCTCTTTTATGTGCTAGCTTTTTTCTTACTTTGTGCAATTAAAGAAGCTGGTATCCAGTTTTGAAATCTTTTCTCATTTGTTTTTTTATACAGACTTGGCTAAAAAATAAGAAACGAAAAAAAAGATAATTTTTGTCTTGATAACTGACTCAAGAAAGATAAAATAAAAAAGAAAAGAAAGAAAAGACAATGAATATCCCCTTTTGAAACAAAAAAATGAAAAATTCATCTAAAAATGACAGTCATCTCTAATGATTATGCCATGCATTTTGGATTAAGCTACCTGATCTTTCCATCAAAACATCCTACCAATTGTTGTTGAGTTAATGGTTTTGAAACTGAGTTGCTCTCTTAGGCCAATTGCATTCAGACCTTATTCGGCTAGTGACACCTTGAAGGGTTTTCGCCAACAAGCTTCTCTCATTTTATTTTCCTCAACTCACCATTACCTTATGGTGTCTGTAAGGGTTTTTCACCAATGAGACTCTCTTATTTTCATTTGTCTCAACTCACCGTTGTCTTACAGTTCCCGTAAGGGTTTTCACCAATAAGACTCTCTCATTTTTATCACTCTCAGCTTACCATCATCTTACGATGCCCGTAAGTGTTTTCACCGATAAGACTCTCTTATTTTCATTTCTCTCCTGATTTCTTATGCTGAGGAAGACATGTAGTTCCTAAAATGCATCATAATATCCATTGCATACTTAGCCTTAACATTCTCAAAGATGATCTAAAGGTTTTTCTTTGGTTGTAACTTGGCTTTCGGATAGGGTTAGAAAGAAAGGATAACATGAGGCCCAAATGACACCTGAAGTGGGGTAGGACTTACAACTTTTGGAATCGACTCAAACAATGAGGATTAACTCATGTCCCAGTTTCATTTGACTGGGTAATTCTAAACTATTTATTTGGATGGACCGAGCCCTGAGTAGGGCAGCCTACGTATCTCACCCCTAAAAGAGGAGAATCAGGTCACGCGTAGTTCTGGCGACTTGTTTTGCTTGATTCTAATTTCTTTTTTCTTTTCTTTTCTTTTCTTTTGACTCTTTTTCTCTTTGTGATTTTTCTGACTCTAATTTTCTTGACACTCTTTTCTTTCTTTTTGGGCACATTTTTCTCTTTTTTTTTTTGAAATTTTTTGACTCTATTCTTTTGCTCGACACTTTTCTTTTGAGCTTTGCTGACTCTATCTTGATTCCAAAAGAGGTGTATGAAAGAAAATAAAACTAAGGCTCAAATGGGATAAACAAAGGATGACACAATGTTTGGATAGTAGAATTAAATGCCTTCGTCATATCTATTCTTGAAAATGCAAGTACATAACATGCAATTTGAAAGTTAGAGATGAAGATCATGTGTGACATCTTTTACAACATTAACTTTGACCAAGTCTATGCGTCGCCTCTTTTTCTATACTCGTCAAACCTACAACTCCATATTTGTTGTACATCCCTCACATTGAATGACTCATGCTTTCGTGGAGTTGATTTTCTTTTTGTTCTTCTTGATAAGATCACGCAGACACTGTTTGGCCTAATTGAAACATGTCTTTCAATTGATGACCAAGTTATTTTTGTGATTCTCAAAATAATTGCCTTAATTTCCAAAGAAGGCTTCAACTTGTCACCAAATGTCTCAACATTCTACCTATTTTCTCAGATGCTTTCTTTTGCTCATGCTTAAACTGGATTTTAAGATCTGAATGAAAATTCCGCTAGCATGTCATATTACTAGAATCAACATAAAATGTACTATGTAAAGAAAACAAATAAACAACACATATTTAAAACACTAGGAAAAAGGGGACACTCCATTCTATTAAAATAAAAGATAGAAGGGTTTGAACATAACGACAAAGGGACAAAACAAGATAGATCCCGAACTACAACCCTAAAATAATTTGGATAACAGAAAAGAAAATAGAACAAACTACCAAACCTCTTCCTAGTAGGGAGAGGGGTGACTTCTCAATTGCTCAGCCTGACAACTTAGCCACGGGTTTGCATATCAACATGACTAGAGTTTTCCTCACTATCAATGTTCTGCACCATAATCGATCAATCTTAAATCATCTTTTCAATTTCTCTTTTCAAATCTCGACAATCTTCGATACTTAAGCATCAGAATGATATGCACATCGTGCGTTAGGATCAAAATTTCTTGAACGTCGATTAAGGGTGTGCCTAAGGAGAGGAGTGATCATGCCCTCCTGTACCAATCTCTAAAATAAACTGGCATATGACTCTCCAATTGGTGTGAAGCTATCTCTCGACTTCTGCCTTATTTCATTGTTTGGCTTGGATAGAAAATCTAGCCTAGAAGGGCTTTGGTATGTTTGTGGAGTAAGAGAATGACTTTTGGACGTTAGGGTATGCCATTGTGGGTAAGATTGGTGGTAAACATGTGGTTGTGCATTATACACGGGATATGGATGTGGAGGAACAAAGTATAATGGATTTTGGGAGCGATTATGTAAAGCTTGGTCATGAACTTGGGTTTGAGCCTGAGAGTGACGATGACGGGGTCTTCTTGACCTTTCCCGATGTCCAACTACAATAGCAGATGCATCTTCCTCATTTATTTTCTCCCCAACACTTCCTGAACCCTTTTGAATTGCTTGAGTAGTCGCTTTCAATGTTGCAAAACTCACAATGCGACCAGTCTTAATTCCCTCTTCTATCATCTCCCCCATTTTAAGGACCACAATAAACGGCTTACCTAATGCAGGTAACAAGTATTGATAATATGTTTTGTCCTGCACTTGAATAAACACCTCCACTATCTTACTTTCTTTCGTTGGCGGTTTTACCCTAGCAACTTGTTTACGCCATCTAATCGCATACTCTCTAAAAGTTTTAGTATATTTTTTCTTCATATTAGTTAGGGATTTCTCGTTAGGAATCAACTCCATATTGTATTGGAATTGTTGCACAAATTTATTAGCTAGGTCATCCCAACTATTCCACTTGTCGCTGTCTTGGTCAACAAACCATTCTGAAGCTAGATCTGAAAGACTCTCACCAAAATATGCCATGAGTAATTCTTCCTTCCCTCCAGCGCCCCTTAGTTGGTTGCAATAGCGTCTCAAATGTGCTACAGGATCTCTCTATCCATTATACTTCTCAAACTTTGGCATTTTAAAACCAAGAGGAAGATGAACATCTGGAAACATGCATAAGTCCTTATATGAGACACTTTTGTAACCCCCAAGTCCTTGTAAGTTCTTCATATTCAGTTCCAAACTTCTCAATTTTCTAGTCATTTCCTCTTGTTCTTTTGTCATAACAGGCTTCTCAGTGTTAGGAGGAAATTCAGGCGGGTGAGTGTCACCGTAAAGTTTAGTCAACTTGAATGTAGGCTCAGAAGTGTAACGCTGATCACCAGTAATATTCAATGCAGGATCTCTTGTAGAGTAGGGAGGCACAACTTGTGGATGAACATCAAAAGTAGGAGCTTCAGGTGGGGGTGGCGCCGCAAAAGTATGAAAAAAAGGTGGAGCCGAGTATGTGGTAGTCTTGGATTGGGGAGTGAGAAAATAAACATTGGAAGTGGTTGGATATTGTTGCCTCGGAGTTGATAATGATGCATGTTGTGGCATATCAACAAAAATGGGAAATTGTGCAAGTGACACGGGAGGAAAGCTAGAAAGGTATTCCAGATTATCAGTGGGAATTGGAGGAGACGGCAACCCATTATTCCAAGCTCGATGCATTTCTATCATTTGCTGCCTTAATTTTCGAATCTCTTCATTAGCTCCTAAATTCTCATTTACCGAACTCCCTATCTGATTAGTGACAACAAACTCAGTATCCTTGTTGGCCATAACTTTCTTTGTGACTTGGTGCAATATAGAGGACCAGCCAAAATGCCACAAACCAACCACCTTATACTAACTGAACAAGAGATAGCAAATGCGTTAGAGTTTAATATTTTTTCAAAACCTCTTTTTTTTCTTGAAGAGATCACCGAACCCAAAAAGGGTGCCTACGTATCTCACCCCCGAAAGGGGAGAATCAGGTGTGCGTAGTTCGTAAAGTCTTGTCAAAATGCCCAAATAAACTCTTTTTCTTTCTTTTTTTTCTTGAAACTTCAAAAATAACAAATTGTCAAAAGAATTGACAAAAATCTTTTTGCATTTTTCGGCTTTAATAACCTATACAAAATGAAATCTATGATTACCAAAAAAAATCTTTTTTGGATTTTCGATTTTTAAATTTCATGTGAAAATAAAACTTGAACCTATTAAAGAAAAATCTTTTTGTAGTTTTCTTTTGAAGATGCATATGACACCTACTCTAAATAAAGAGTGAAGAAAAATATTTTTGAATTTTTGAAATAAGATCCTCGAACCAACAATGGGTTGCCTACGTATCTCACATCCCGAAAGAGGAGAATCAGGGGTGCGTAGTTCGTCTAGATAGGACAATTAAGGATTAAATAACAAATTGACCCTAATTTGAGAGACACGACCAAATACAGATGATGAACAACGACAAAATCATTTTGGGTTTTCAATTTGACACTTAACCTAAAAATGATAGCAACAAATTTGACAGGAAAATCTTTTTGATATCTCGTTATAAGAAATGTACAAAACTTCTACCATTTTTTTAATTTTTCTTTTATAAAAAGCTCCTATTTTTTTTTAAGGAATCTTTTGAATTATGAATGCATGCTAAAGGAGATAAAGGGAAAATCTTTTTGAGGTTTTTTTGTTTTTTTAAGTAAATGCATGAAAAAGGAAAGAAAATCTTTTGAATTTTTGGATTGTGAAAAATAAAAGCAATAAAGAAATCTAAAAAACTACGAAACTCTTTTTCTTTCATCACTCTCTTTTTTTCCTTTGGTTTTAATTTTTCCTTGCCCACACACTTCCTTTAATTCTAGCACAAACTTTTGCCCAAATCAGTTCATCAAATGACCATGTTACCCTCAAAGATGCAATATTTAGCACGTAGGGATGCTTTAGAGGTGAGTGTCCTACAAAGGGCCAAGTGGGCCCCGCTAGGTCTTCAATATGATGCACATAAGCATGACCTAAAGGCTGACCTACGTTTGGGTTCACTAACAAGGCTGTTCGGGGGAACGTATGGTCGATAGTGGCAGCTTTGCTTTCCACCTACTCCATAACACCGACGGCTCCCCCCTAAAATAAGGGTGACTCAACTAGAGGTCATGTATAAAATGTGTACTACGGACTTGTTGCAGAAAAAATGACTCGGATTATGCACATGATACCAGATATAAAGCGGTAACACATAAGATACAAACTGTAAATAAAGAGCACGTAGGCACTCCAAAAAAATAACACAAAACAACACAAACAAATGTCTATACACCTATAGTGCCAAACTAAGCTGATACAACTCCAAATTAAGCTTGAATTCTGAAAAATCCCCAGCAAAGTCGCCATAGATGTCACACCCTTTTTTAACTACAAAAAAAAATCGATTGTAAGTTCAAGAAGGGATTTTATTATTAAAGTGACAAAATGAAAATTTGTTTCGAAAAAGGACTTTTATATTCAAAACTCAGAGTCGCCACTTGGCATAATTGGGTGTGCCAAGTCACCTTGGAAAATTCTTTTTCAAAACTATTTTTTACTCTTCTAAACTGATTCGTGAACAAAGGTTCCGGCTAAGAAATTCTGTTGACCGAGGGGAAGGTGTTAGGAATCCCTCGATCCCGTGGTTTGAGTACGGTCGCTTGGTGGAGTGTATCGGCTATTTTGGCATTATGAATAGATAAACCACACAAAATCACACAAAACGATCAATCAAACAAACAAACAAAATAAATAAAAAATTATAGTGTCCAGTCCAATTATTATAATCCCGTAATAGAAAAATGCGAAAATATAAATCTACTCTATTCTATGCTAATTCTAAACTACACTCCATTGCTTTCTCCACCCGACGTTTTGGGCCTTCATCACGAACATCTTCCGCCAACATAATGCGTCGGGCATTCCCCGGTGAATAAATACAATGTGTCTCGGGGCATTCCCTGGCTAAACGAATACATTTTTTTAATTGCGAGAAAGACTAACCATTCCACAAACATTCCAAAACTCAAACAATCCATAAATTCTAAATTTTCCTACCCAAGCCTACTATTTGCCTATGCTTTTGATGTTCTTATCATGATACTGCTGAATTCATCTACATCCGTCAATTAACTGAACTAAACAAATTAATCTTTTATCAATTTCTCCATTCTCTCCCCAAATCCATTCTAAACACAAATAAAGTGTCATTTCAACACGCAATCTATAATCACAAAATTAATCACAGAATTGCAACAACAATAATTCATATCATGTTCAATTCAATACATCGAATAGAATACACAATGAAATAAAAAGACTAAGGAAGTAGAATCGGACCTCAATTTGATGATTTTTATTTCGAACAACCCATGGTGGATCGGAATTCATGGAGCAACGAACCTCGACCCAACTGGAACCTCAATGTCGAACCCGCAACTTGATCAAACCAACAAAAATCCAAATTAACCTGAATGAACCAACTGACCTATTTTGATTTTTAATCGTTGTTGAATAGAATTTGGTCAGAATAGACTGAAACAGCTCGGGTTTCATGGGTTTGATCCCCGACTTACAGTTTCCAATGAGGTTGGGCCGAAAGTTGAGGTGGGTGACCTTTTTCCGGCGAGGAGAGGCCGTTCTAGGCGATGGGTGAACTATTTTTGTTTCGCCGGAGCTGGGAACGAATGAAACTGGTGGCGTTCTGATGGAGAGGGCGTTTTCCGGCGAGTTTAGCCGAGTTTTTTGGTGAGACACCGCTTGTCGGAGCAGTGCTCTTCAATCTCTCTCTCAATCGCTTCTATCTCTCTGTCGTTGTTTTTCTCTCAATCTCCTTTCTCCTTTCTACCTCTCTCCCTAATCTCTCTCGATTCCCTCTCTTTTGTAATGGTCTATGTATACTCTCCTCACTGTGTGTTGATGGTGAGTATCCCTTCCATGTAAATTGAGAGCCCTCTACTAGTGAGTGTGTGGATCCGTATTGTGTGTATGTGCGATTTTGTACGTGTGGTGATGAAGATGTGACGGTGGGTGAGGAGTATGGTCTCAGGTGTTTGTGTATTTTTCCCTTTTCTATGCCTATGTGTCTATGGATGAAGAAGAAAGATGAATAGTGGCGGGCCTCCTTTATTTGGAATTTTTTTAGTTTGTTACTAAATTGGAATTGGTCATGGAAGAGTATTCACTGTGGGCTCTTTTTTGTTTTGTTGTTTTTCCTTTACTCCTCTGTCTATATGAAATTGGTAAGATGTATAAAGAAAGCTAGGTAAGGGAGGTCACGTGAGGTGGGGTGGGGTAGGGGTAGTTAGGTTGTTAGAACAAAGATAAAATTTGTTAAGGGTTGTTATTTTTTGTCATTTTGTGTAGGGATAATTACATGGGGTAGGGCACGTGGTATGACGGGGATAAAAATGTGTAACTTGGGTCTTCGGGAGGGACAAAATTAGGCATCTACAATGGTATTTCTGGGGTGTAGGGTGATTGTCCTGGTTTCTGATGCATTTTCATACTATTTATGCGATATTATGGTTTTTTATGGTTTCGAGAGCCTTATTTTAGACATATGGGGATAAATTTTGATTCGTGTGATGAATGACCAAAAAGACTGCACCAACAGCTTCAAAATATCGATTTTAGGCTAGTTAGACCTTTGGTTTGGGCCCCGGTGCATCTGAGCTCATTTCAATCTATTAATAAAAAAGTTAAAAAATTAAAAATATGGGTATGGGACCCACATTTGATCGAAACAACCTCGGATGAAAATCTTAACTTTGCCAGTAGATCCGGAATATCGATTTTAGGGTGTTAGCATATTTGGTATGATTTTACGTCTTTTAAATCTCATTTCGACCCTTGATTTGGAAAATTATAATTTCAATTTTTGGGGGTTAATTTTGTGAAAACGATATTTTTTTAAAAATCTGATATCGCCATCGCACCTAGAACATCGAATTTAGTATGGTTGCATAGTTTGTTTGTATGTATCAGACACCGAACGAATCCCGATCCCCCCGTCGAAGTTCGATCAACGAAAAAAACTAATATTGCAGAAAAATTTGCTTTTTATAGCAGATTTTCACCCTTTTTGGCCTATTTTGCTCATTTTCATCTTATCCTTGGGCGTTAAATCCTAAAATAGTGTGGAAGATTAAAAGTAATGTTTGTGAGAGCTTGGAAAGCTATATTAACACCTATTTCTTGATTTTATTACGGATTTAAGTTAAGAATTCACCTTTTTCTTAATAATTTCTTGATTAATTTCTCAAAACCCCAAAAATCTCAGAAGTTGATTTTAAACCTCAATTTTACTTTTTTTCACTTGATTAGTATTTTTATGTTATAATTACTAGTTTTTCATCAATTTAACCTTCAAACAACTCTGATTCTTGACTTTAACTCGGATTTCAAAGATTTTACCCGATAAAGCTTAAAAATAATTTTTCTTCAATTTGAACCTCGTTTTTGACTCGATTTGACTTGGGTTTTCATCTATAGATTCCTAAATATATGTAAAATATATTTTTGAATTAAAATTTCAATTTTTCTCTTCTTTTTTGGAAACCCGTTTCGGCGGTCCGTTTTTACCCCAAACCAAAAATAGTCAATATGGGTATCGTTGGTTCTGTTTTGATGCACAGATTCCATATTTGATATTTTAGTGTAGTTCAAGATTGTTCATCAAAATTAAGGTCGTGGGTACGAAGTATAACGGACCGGTTTTGGCTTTTGAGGTAGGTTATAGCTTAACTCTTTCAGATTGGACTAGGTAGTAAATAATGATACAAAATACATGTTAAGGGTGGGAACAAATATGAAAAATGGCTATCTATGTGTTTTTCCCGTACGAGGGCCTGTATGTGATGTAATTATCAAAATTGAGATATATGTGATGTGTGTGACTGTGTAGGGTCCTATGTAATGTTAATAGCCTTGAATACATTTGAATAATTTTATTATGTTATTGAAATGTCAAATGTGGAACCATTAGTGTGTTGTGATATATTCATACTTGTGGGTGTACGAGAGATGTGGAAATCCATGGATGAAACAAAAATAATGAGTGGATATTGTCTCACAAGGTGGTGAAAATATATCATTATGGTTAGTTGTGAAAATGTATCATTGTGGTTGGTTATGAAAATATATCACGTGGTTGATTGTGGAAATACTCATTGTGATTGGTTGTGAACATTACATCTCATATCATACTCATTCATGAAATATTGGTACCACCATGCCAACACCTGAGCGACACTGGAAACACCTTTTAAACCCCCCCAAGGGATATGCTAGGGAGGAGATACTGTAACACTTTATAAACTATTTTGGAGGGATGTTCTGGAAAAAAGATATGAGATATGTGGATTGTATAGGGGTTGAACCCCCCATGGATCCTACGTTGGGAGGCTTGCCTCTGAAGGTGTATGCAGGGATTGTGCGATGATTCCGAAGGTTTTGCGACGACCTCGTGCATCATCATCATCATATACATTGCACTTACTTTATTGAGTTTATATTATGTTGTATTGCCATATTGACTTGTCATTTGTGTAATTGTCTTATTATTTTTTATTTGTATTTGATGATCTTGTATATGCATATTCCCCCTTGTTCTACTTATACATGATATAATGCAAACTTATGTTCTATCTGATTGTGATGTTGTAATATATGTCATATATTAGAACTGTTAGTGCAAGCAGTGTGGGCTACCATTGTGGGATATTTTCTGCTTGCAGGTGACGTTCCCTCAGTGTATATTTTGTATGATTTATTTACTACTTTGCTTAGGCGGCCTATGATACCTGCTGAGTACAAGTGGACCGTACTCATGCCTACTGCACCCTTTTGGTGCAGGTCCTAGCTCGAGTGCGCCTTAGTTTGCTTTACTCGGGTGATTGTTGGAGCTTCCAAAGTAGCAGTTGGACATTCATGTGTCCGGAGTTCACCTCTATCTTTCTATAGTAGCTATATCATTATTAGTATTCAGAGACAGATATTATTCCTTTGTGGTTATTTTTCTGATGTATTTGACTCTTGGATTGTACTAGTAGTTCTTACCTTATTGACACATTATTTTGGGCATGATCGGTATTTTGGATAGTCCTTTCTGTATTGTTATGATTATTTGTATAGTTTGGATTCGTTCTAGAAGCCTTACCTTGGGATATTTTTGTCTTTTTTTTATATTAGTTTGGATGATAGGCTTACTTGTCAAGGTACGCCACGACAAGTTCCATCATGACTCTTATTTTTAGGTCATGAAAAATTGGTATCAGAGCAGTCAGGTTTTTTTAGTCTCAATGGTGTAAGAACAAGATGTCTAATAGAGTCTCGCGTATCAGTACGTAGACGTCCTATCTATCTTTAAGTGGCTATAGAATATTTTTAGGAAACTTTCCTCATTTTATTCTTTACTGTGCGAAGTTCTATCAGACCTTGTATTTTGAATTGTGTTTAACTCTTTTTGCACGGATGGTGTGGCTTATACTATATCTTATCAGTTGAGAGATGCGGCGAGAGATTAGTAGAGGTTGCTTGTCAGTTGTAGACCCCGTGATTCTCCAGAGATGACTTGGGATCAATTTGCCAAGGCTTTCCTAGAGAGATTTCTACCTTTTAGTTTGAGAGATCATATACGGGATGAGTTTTATCATTTGGAGCAAGGCTCCATGATAGTTATGGAGTATAAGGCACACTTTTGTACCCTGTCCAGATATTCCTAGGATAATATTTCTATCGAGTATGAAATAGTTTGAAAGTTCATGAAGGGTTTGGAGGTTATTACTTTAGTTGGATAAATCTTAAATGGTTGTATTTGGGGATTTTTAGAGTATTGTGGAGAATTCTAAGATGACAGAGGATATTCTTAGTGCATCTCAAGAAGGTGTCAAGAAGGTGCGACGGTTTGGTGAGTTCAGGAGTCAAACCTATCGATGTAGAGATTAGAGGTTCTCATGGATACCATGGTAGGCCAGCGCAAGTGACTTTATAGAGTTCAGGTGGTGGATTTTCTAGTTTAGCAGTTCAGGGTGGCTGTTCTAGCCTAGTTGTACATTCTCCTATTAGGACTGGTCATAGAGGTTGCTATGTGTGTGATGAGATTGGCCATGTGGCCAAGGACTATTCTCGTTGTGTATTTAGAGCCACGCTTATTTCATCTATAAGGGGTAGGGGTTCTATCAAAGGTGCGAGAGGTAGAGATGGTAGAGCCCGTAGTGGTGGTTGAGGGCTATTCAGCCAGTTGGTAGTCCTAGACAACGTTATGCTTTACCAGCCAGACTTGAGGTAGAGGCTTCTAATGTTGTGATTACAGGTATCTTCCTTATTTGTTTTAGACCTACATCTGTGTTATTTGATCGTGAATTGACTTTATCATAGGTGTATGTGTATTTTGCTTTGGGTTTTATTTCTGTTAGTGAGCCTCTTGTCATGTCTATTTATGTATCTACCCATAAGTGTCTCATGAAATGAGAAATAATTTGACTTTTATATGATCACAACAGTGTCAGCTTACGTGGTAAGGTGTACATAAGTTTGTTGTTGACTATTTAGAGCTCTATTAAAAAATTCATATGTTGTGTTTGAAATCGTTAATCATATAGAAATGTCAGCGCCTTCAGGGAGAACATCGGGTTGAACCATCACATTTACCCTTCCATCGTTTTACAAGTTTTGAACAGAATTTACTTCCTACAGATTTCAATAAGATTACCAGTAACCAACACCTTCTTCCAAATGAGAGCTCAACAGATGACAATTAAAGAGAACAGACTTAAGTACCTATGTTGAGAAACCATTGAACTGAACACGGTTGTATAAACTTCGTAGTACTTAACACTGACTGAAGACAATTTACTTAACAATATATTATTTCCGTTCTCATAACTTACTGAGAATCATAATGATATAGGGACCAATAAAATGGACCAAACACTTCGTACGAACTCCATAACAAAAGAAACTACAGGCTGGAACTGTTAGGTTCAGGTAGTAGACAGGTTTCGGCCTTGCCAGAGTAAAGACTCCTCCGTCCACTTCCAAACAATACTCGTTTAAGATGAAAGCGTAAGTCTTCCTGTCACAGGTTATTTCAACTCTTTAATGTACATTATAATATTTTCAATTCCTTATTCTTGGTGTCTTCTTGGTAACAATACGATTGCTTTCATTATGTACCCTGCTTGGTATACCTTCATCTTGTGAACTCTTCTCTTCCCTTACCAAGTATATCCATATTTTGTCAAATATTTCTTCTGTTGATATGTTCAGTTATCACTGTTTGAAATTATATCTCAGCTTGTTCACTAGAACGTTTGTTCCTTCGTGGGAACTACATGTGGAAAAAAAGTACGTGTCAATCTTTATTCCCGTTGTTTCTATTTGAAATCATGGGCTTTATATATATTAATATAAACAAAGAAGAGGTCTGCTAATCTTGGCCGTGCTTACTTTGCCTTAGTAACACCTGTATTTAGGTACTTCTATTCTTATTTCTTTTGTGCCTTTTCAAAATATTTATCATGTGAAATGAAGATTTGTACGGAATCAATACAAAATCAAATCTAACAAAAAAATTCTGAGAATTGGACAAACGGAAAACTCACCTTCATTTCAACGTGAAAGCCTATACATATAAGAGAATGTAACTGCACTTTCAATATTTTAGTTTCTAAATTATAGAGCTTAATAATTTTGAACTAAAGGTAATAGAAAGCGTGCGTCTGCTGATCTCAACATTCGCGGAAGTCTTCTCTTTGATTAAAAAACCGTAGTATTTTTATATATAAAATTTTGCAGAGTAAGAGTGATAGATATTAGAAAGAGAGGATTTAAAGCTGCTAATAGTTCAGCATATCTATTAAAAATATGTCTTCCCTCCGTTGGCTAGCGAGTTTGAGAATGTTGGAGTGAAAGACTCTAAAATCAGAGAGGTTTATAGTTTGAAATTGTTGACATGTAAAAGTTTTAAATAGTTTTGTGTGTATATCCTTTTTCCTAGAACATTTTATTAGCTACACTATAATTTTTTGATGAATACATCTTATGCCGCCACTGGGGAGGTCAACAGTCGATTCAGGTTAAAACAAAAAAAAAGGAGAAGTCAGCCTAAAATCATAGCAGCACTGCACCAACCACCAGAGGGTGATCTAAGGGCAGGTTGCCCTTTGCAGTTCCAGACATCTGCAACAGTTTTTATTTCTTATTATGCCTAGCTCAGAAGTTGAATTCCATTACATCATGATCAATCTGTGGTATAAACTACTTGGTCTCCACTCTCTTACCAGTTTCCTTGCTTTACCTTATACAAGTCCAATAATGAAATAGTCAGGCATGTGTAATACATAACTTGAAGGTGCTTGAAAGAAATTGTCTAAAGCAAAATTTTTCATCTCAATTAGTTTAAACCTCTGCAATGCTTTCCCTGGATTTTATTGAACTGACCTAGATAATGCTTGGTAAAAAAATTCTTCTCTTAAGTTATTACAATTTCATTCATAATGTTACCATTTCATAAAAGTATCTTTAGAGGTAACAAAACTTTTCCAGTCTTCTTCATCCTTTTTATTTTTTATTTAGATGCAATATAGGCCTCAAATTCTGAATAAGCATGAGAATAGATTCAGCGTACATGAGTGTATATTTTAAATATATTTGTTTCATTCAATTTACTGCTTACTTTCATTCAATTTACTGCTTACTGTACAAAATAACCATGTCTAAACCTCTTACATTTCTCCCACAGGTGGTTAAACCCAAAACTGAATGCGGTCAGGTCAGGTGGTGTGCCATGTACAACTAAATTTTTATTGCCTCCACCAACTTCATCGCACGGTATAGCATGTACAGATGCTTGCCTATACCAACATCAGATCACAGGCTACATGAACAAACTTTCTGCGTTTTTCTGTCTGCAACCACAGTCTACCATGGCAGACGTACATGTTTATATTTTTTGGTATGTAAATAGGTCATAACAAGAATGAACTTTTATGGTGATATTTTTTGGTATGTAAATAGGTCATAACAAGGCGTACTGGCCTTGCTTTCTTGCCGTTACTACTAGTGTATCCCAGTTGTTTGAGTCCACATTTCTGCCGATGGCCTTAAATATAAAGAAATATTTATTATTATATAGAGAAAAGAATGATATAAAGCATAGGTACATATTATGTTAAATACTATCATCATGACCTGATTTTTTGAAGCAATATAGATACCTAAATACCATTTGTAGGAAGTTCTCGAGATCTTGTTGTGGAACTTCAGTTTGCATATTTTTTTAGTTTTGTCTAGCAGTGATCAATATGTCATTATGTAGTATATACTGTTCAAGTTCTTCCCAAAAGACTCTTTCATGCTAAAGTTTTCTGGACATTTTTTCTTTTCATTTGGACTGTTTCTTCTTCGGTTGCAATAGGTTATGTGGATGATCTTAGTGTTAATTGGTTTCTTTGTTATGGAAGAGTCGTCTATGTTACTCCCAACTTCCAGGGGATGCTAAGGCTTCGGCTATCAAGGCAGCTCCTTCACGAACAACTGGTAAAGAAAGAGGTAAATATGTAATGAGGCAGTCTCTAAAAGATGAAAAAGTTGAAGCAAGTATATTGAAGGAAAATACTTCAAATATATCTGAAATCTTCAAAACCTTTAGCACTGAATTCATTCGGTTGAATGGTATTCTCTTCACGCGCACTAGGTATGTTCCTGCTAAGATGTTATTGATGACTAACAGAACTGAGTAATGACACCAACTTCTTATCATCTTTACTCAGCTTGGAGACTTTTGAAGATGGGGTTGTTGATGGTTAAGAATGATCTTCTTGAGCTTCTCTCTTCTGGATCTGATGAGAAGTAGAATTTTGGTTCAGATGCTGCCCGACTCCAGACTGGAAATTGTCAGGCTCATGTCCATCTTAATATTCACCATCCATAATGCGATTGGGGGAAGTGATAATCCCCAAACCCTAGTTTATAGGAGTATAGTTGGTATTTTTTTAAGGTCACATTTTCTATTCAAATATAGTAATTTTTCTTTTCTGGTTCATTTCCCCATTCTTTACTAATGTTATTTTCTTATGAAATGCAGGTAAGGTGGTTTTTAAAGGAAACATTAGGTGAATCTGTTTGTGTTCTATACAACAACATAGTATGTCATTCAACTAGAGAAGATCATAGTTCAACTCACAAATCATAAAGGATATGAATAATAATGTATATTGTGATCGAGGGCGTCGCAAAGCCTAGATTAAGCATGGAGTCAGTATATTTCTCGAAGGAAACATGATGAAAATTTGCGTGTATTATAATTTTTGAGTTATTTTTATCTAACATAGTGTTTTGAGATAATCTAAATAGAATAATGATGTATAATATGACTAGTGGATGTATGAGAATATATTATATTTTTCAATCAAAATTTGTAGTAAATATTAATCGTATAAAATAGACAAGAATGCTATGTTTTAAACGTGTGGTCATTGGGAGCAGGGATAAATATTGTGCAACTTATTTAGATGTATATGTGCAAATTAGCAAAGGTAACACTTTGTAAATGTTGCTTTACAGAAGGTATTAATGGTTACACTTCAAAAGTGTGGCCTTAAGAAAGTAAAAACCACGCTTTTTAAGTGTTGTTATAGAGATGCTATAAAAGGCTACGCTTTGAAGCGTGCCCAATAGTAAAACAAAGGCAACATTTTGTAAGTGTTGTTATAGAGGTGCTACAAAAGGCTACGCTTGTGAAGTGTGCCCAATACCAAAACAAAGGCAACACTTGTAAGTGTAGCTTTATCAAATAAAAGTGTTGCCAATGACAAGCTACAAAGCATGACCTTTATACCTTAATGGCCACACTTTTTAAGTGTAGATGATATGGCAACACTTGAAAAGCGTGGCCTTTGATCAAAGGTTACTCCTCTTTAGGCCACCCCCCAAAAAGTGTTGCCTAAAGTCCAAAAGTGTAGCCTTTGATCAAAGTCCACACTTTCTTCTATTTTAGGCCACGCTTTACAAGAGTGGCTGTAGGCCAAAAATATTGTAGTGACCCGAAGGGGGTATTGGGCCAATTTGAAAACATGTCCTGCATCTATTGACCCCGAGTCAATTATAGATAAATTATATTTATGTGTTGAAGAAATATCTGTTTATTTAATCCAATCCATTATCCTTTGGGAGTCGGGAGAAGGCTTTCTTTACTTACTTTCATGTAAGAATGCCTTAATCACACACCAATTGAAGAAGAAATTGAAGCAAGCCAAGAAAGAAATTGATCGATTTGGACGGTTGCATTTGGGGCATAGTTATACAGAAATTGCTTGATCATCAACGTATATCGCCAATGAAGGAAATGTACAAAGCTAAGAGGTCGAAGGCCGATATAAGAGCATTCAGGAACTAGTATTTCCTATCCCATGTGTGGGACATTGTTCTTTTTCTCATGTTATTTTTCCTTTCCCTAAAGATTGTATCCCTTTTGTGCAACTTTTGTATGCATTTATGCAATTTATGTACACCTATGAAGATTTTTGGGAGGATAATGGATAGGTTTTAAAAAGCATACACGTCCTTCCAATACGTTTGACCAACCCTTGGCTCAAAAGGGTCACCAAATTAGGATGCACGTCTATTACAATATGCTTGTGTGATATAATTATTTATGTGCTTATACGTGCTATGTTGATTCCAATCAAAAGAAAACTGATCGAATCCCATTTTTCAAAGAGCATCTCTAGGAAAAAATATACCCCACTATACAAAAATCCGACCAAACATACTCCAAGTCTCCCAAGTTTCCCAGAAAGTTCGCAAGCATTCTTAAAACTTCCCAAAAGCTCGCTACTATTTCAGGAAGACTGACTATGGACTCGGAAGAAGCCATTATATGTTCGAACTACAAAAGTCTTGATTTCTTCTCGGCGAGATACGTAGGCAGCCTTTTGGCCCGGCCCTATCTTCAAAAACTCGACTGTTATCCACTTTCTTGAAAGAAGTAATAAGGTCGGAAAGAAGAAGAGTTGAGCTTTCCTGATAAATTCCACCTATCCATATTATTGTGGTAAATCCTGTTCATTGAAATTCTCGAGTCATCATTACTTCATGGATCAATTCGCATGAGATGATAAACAAATCTATGTGTTTACTCCCTACCTTATCATTTTGCTTTGCTTATTACTAAATAAATATAACACGTCAGCCTTTAAGTTGTTTTTACTTTGCAGTAAATAGAAACTACTTTGTGTTGGCACAAAATGACCCTACTTCACTAGATCAAAGTGAATAAGAGATCTCCCTCTTGATTATAGCTTTGTTACAGGAAAAGAAAAATGACTAGTAGTAAAACTGGGCTCTACCAATCATTTTTCAAAACCTGTAAGTAATGGTCTCGAGGATGGAATAAGAAAAATGTGAAGGAAGAATTTTTCAAGACAACTGGGATCATGGAAGATGAGTTGGAGGAAACATTATTAAACTGGACCTCCACCCTTCTCATAACTCGTTGCTCGTCATGGTAGATGAAAGGACAATTACTAGTAGTTTTAAAAGATCGGTGATGACCTAAAGGAGGCCCCGCGGTCCACCCTTTTATGTCTTGAATTTTTATTTTTGTTTTACTTCTTTAAAAAAGGGCATGGGCGCGTATTTGCGCGGGTCATAAGCCATTGTTTGTATTTATTTCTCAAATTTCAATAAAAAGGTCTCCTTTTATTCAAGAAGTTATTTGGAAATATGATTATTGTCTTGTTATCATCTAACTTGGTTTGTTTTAACACCAGTAATTTTTTAAACCTATCATTCTCATGTCATGTCAAGGGTTAGATGACCAAAGCAAGGGAAATGATGATGAATGGAAAGACCATGATAAGGATTGGTTAGCGGAAGACATAAAAGAACTTGTAAATCGGGAGGAGCCTTACATGGAGGAAATTGAAAAGAACTCATCTACTTGCTTGGTCCTACGATGATATGCTAGGATTGAGCACCAACATCGTGTTGCAAGAGTTACCAATCACTCCTGAGTTCGATTCAGTTAAGAAAAATTTTGTTTTATGATGTATAATTTCCTAGAATCCCTTCTTTTATGTACGAATTATGTTTGAAATGAATTCCCAAGAAAGCAATATGTAGGCGGCCTAAGTCGGCTTCGGTTAATCCCTTAGGATAATTTATCCCTTCCTTTTGTGTATGAACTATATGATGACCTGAATTCTCAAGATTGAGGTACGTAGGCGGCCTATGTCAGCTTCAGTTAACCCATTAGAATTTTATATATATCCCCAGCAGTGTCCTGAACTACGTTTGACCTGATTCCCGCTTCAACGGGATACGTAGGCGCCCGCACGGCTCGGTCATATAACCCCAGGAAATGGAAACTGGGGCAGAATTTTTGAGAAGGAATCTAAAAAATTCACAAGAGGAAGATCATCATCCGACAAAGAGAACGAAGATCAACAAAGACTTCGGATCCTCTCAAGCTGAGATCATCTCAAACAACATTAAACTGGGGCAAAAACTTTAAGGGAGGCCTCAAAATTTTCTCTAAACATTGGAATATATTTTAAATTCCCCGATACCAGAAGTCAAAGTCAAAGCTTTAGAATTCAGCAGCTGCGACTAAGTCTAGGTGGGCTAAACCTTCGGCTATGACATAACTTTTGATAGAAATCCTCAGCAACGATGATGAATCCTTGGAATTCCTCCATCTAACGTTGGATACAGTCAGAACTAACAGGAAGATGTTCGTTGAACTAGTACATGAGATGACTGGAAGAGATTTTCTAAATATTTTACAAAAGTTTTGAAACTAGTTTCTAAAAATAAAACTATTTTTGAAAATCAATACAAATCTTTTATTTAGTAATTGCCTAGACATCTATTGGAATGAAGAGTCAAGGTGGATGTTCCAGAGGATATCACCCGCATTAAATATCTGATGACACATGAGATAGCATATGCTGGTGTCGAGGATATCATCAGTATCTAAATATCTGATGACATACAAGATAGTATACGCTGACATTGAGGATCTCATCAACGTTTAATATCCGTTGACATGCGAGATAACATGCACTGGCGTCGAGGATATCATTAGAATTTAATATCTGTTGACATAAGAGATAACATACGCTGGTATCGAGGATATCATTAACATTAAATATCTGATGACATGCGAGATAGCATACGCTGACGTCGAGGATATCATCCGCATTAAATATCTAATGACAAACGAGATAGCATATGCTGGAGTCGAGGATATCACCCGAATTAAATATCTGATGACACGCGAGATAGCATACGCTGACGTCAAGAATATCATCAGCATTTAATATCTATTGACACGCGAGATAGCATACGCTGGCGTTGAGGATATCATCAATATTTAATATCTGTTGACACATGAGATAGCATACGCCGGCATCGAGTATATCATCAACATTTAATATTTATTGACATGCGAGATAACATGTGCTGGCGTCGAGTATATTATCTGTATTTAATATCTGTTGACACGTGAGATAACATACTCTAGCATCGAGAAAATCATCAGCATTTAATATATGCTGACACGCGAGATAGAAATGCTGGAATCGAGGATATCATCTGCATTTAATATCTGTTGACATGCGAGATAGCATATGCTTGCATCGAGGATATCATCGGCATCTAATATCTATTGACATATGAGATAATATATGCTGGCATCTAATATCTGTTGACATACGAGATAGCATATGCTGGCATCGAGGATATCTCATCATTTTATGAATCGACATCTGAATGCATCAAAAACACATAATTCAAAGGGACGTCATTAAGTCGCTATCTGAAAGCAAACGACATATGAGACTTCCTAGAAATTGATAATCCTAGGGTCATCTATAAGTCATATTATTTGAAATAGAATGGTGTGAAAGATTTCTTATGACTTGATAGTCCATAGGTCATCCGTAAGCCACAACGGCATCCTAACTGGATAGTGTGCAAGGTTACCCTAAGATCAATAGTTTAAAGGTCATCCATAAGTCACAACTAACTTTTTACCAGAGAATATGCGAGATTATCGAATTGATACATCTAAGGGTTCTCTATAAGCCGCGTCATATCCAGGATCGATTATGTGTAGGGCTACCCAAGGACTAGAAATTTGAGAGAAATCTATAAGTCATATTGTATCCTAGGTCAGATGATGTGCAGGAATACCTGAGAGCTAGCAATTGGAGGGATATTTGTAAGCCATCTCTTATCCAAGGTCAGATAATGTGCAGGATCACCTAGAAGATAGCAATTCAAAGGATATATGTAACTCGCCTCGTATCCAACATCAAATAATGCACAAGATTATCCAAAGATTGACAATTCAAGTAGAATCTATAAGTTGTATCGATATAAAAGATGCGCAAGACTTACCCGATGTCATATGCAAAGAATCATTGTCGGAAATTGAAGAGGTTATCATTCCACATACAACCATCATTATAGGTGACCAAAAGGGTTGCCGTATCAACGTAATATTACACGGTTGCAGGGACCATTCTGCATAAAGTGTTGTCGTGTAGAAGAAGGCCACCCTACTTTGACGACATATTCAACCAACAAATGAAATAATTATGGAACAACCAAGAGGGTTGTTGTGTCTACTGTTGCAAGTTATTTTTTTCCAAAAAGGTACAGATAAGGATGACTTTATTTTTCAGGCGACAACCCACGTGGAGATATGGTAAAAGATTACATAACACTTTCGTGAATTATGTTTAGCACTAACACTTTTGCTTGAAACATTGTCTAGATCATCTGAGAGGATAAAAGTTTCAAATCAGAACTACAGGTGCGGACGACTCCAGATAAGATGCAGCATAACGTGAAACTCTTTCTTAGCAGTAAAATGGGACATAGTCTAGAGAGGAACGTCAAACTCTTTGGACGTGAGATAAAAGATCATCGCCACGACCAATAAAACCACACCCTTATTAGAAGGCATGTGGGTACTTCAGAATATTTTTGTTTCAGCTTCACCTTTGAGATATTTATAAACTCATACCGAAGGAAATCTTCTCTTCTTTCAAATTCGGGTGACAACACACCTAGAGTTTTGGAAATTATGTCCAGGTAAATTCTTACCTATGGATGTGAAGAGCTCCACGTTCATGGTTAAGAGGTTACAAGCCTCTTTTACACAACTCAATCAACTTGTCACTTATCTCGAGCTAAAGATCGTCTGAAATAAAAGACCATCTTTTCTACCGATTGAGTCGAACTACAAGCAGTATAATTCCTTGAAATCTTAGGGATATGTAGGCTGGGCTCTATGTAGAAAACTCGACTTCATTCCAACCTCCTCCCAAATCCTTTTATTCTTCATCTTTTCGGTTTCATAAAAAAACTCCAAAATCGAGATAGCTTGTGAACTTTTGAAATCGTGCTTTAAATCAAGCTTTATGAACTACAAATGGCCTGAACTCTCATGTAACCTGAGATATATGGAAAACCTGATATTGAGGTTCGTCCATAACTCTGAAACTCGTGCAAAAACCAACCTCTTTCATATTCGAATTTATTGGTTGGACAAAAATTAGGAACGTCAACCTCCCTTTGCCTAGAGTTACTTGCATCTGCCCTATCCAAAGGGATGAAAAATTTGTTGAAACCTAATTTTTGCCCTCCATAACTAAGATTAATTCCAAGTTTCTTTAATTTTTTAAATAAAATTACAACATTTATTTTATTTGGATAAAAAGCTTTTCAAAATATTTATCTGAGTAAGTTTGTCATTTTAAGTAGTGATTATATATTATCGTATTCAGTTATACTAAATTACATAATTTTGTTACTTAAATATCCATTTTTATAAAATATCAGATTTTAATCAAGGTATGTCTTGAAATATATTTAAAGGATTAAAATCTTGATTTAAATATAATTTATTCTCAAAAATAATTTATTCAAATAAATATGTCTTTTATTTTATTAAATCAAGAAGCTCGGGATTAAAAAAAAGTATTAATTCATATCGAATTTCAATTTACTTTAGCCAATCTATTAGATTTGGCCATAATTGAAATCAAATTGGCCATAATTGCAATGCAATCCGTCAACTAATTTTTAATTTGGTAAAAATTAAATGAATATGGCTAAATTTTAAATTGTAATTGGGTTTATATTTTAAATAACCCCAAAATTCCCAAAAACTCTCATAACTTCTACCCAATTTCTATTAAAACATAATTTCAAATTGTACTACATTATACTATTCCCCCCAACTTTATCCTTTCCCAATTTTGAAATTCAAAAATTGTACTACATTGTACAATTTTCCTCCACATTATCTTCCACCTCACCTTATCTTTAAATTTTAAATTCCAAAAACACCCCAAAGGGCTTTTCTCCCACATTGGTGAATGACAAAAAATAAATCCTCATCCTTTTCTATAGATACTTTTCTTTCATATTGGTGGAAAAGAGGAAATAAAACCTCATTCTCTCCTATAAATACTACCACTACTTTGGTAGAAAGTGGGAGGTTCAAAAGTATATATATAAAAAAAAGAGGCAACAAAGGTGAAAAAAATTCTTTTGAGCAAAATAGTTATTTTTATTTAGTAAAAATTTTTGTTTCATAGAGTTGGTCGGCTAATCAAAATTTTTGAGTTGCCGGAGATGTTTTCCGGTGTTGGTTGATTCCGACGAAGCTTGTAGTCTCATTTTGCTTCTCCAAAAAATGTAAACACACCTTTCCTTTTTCTTAGTTTTATTATCATTTTCTTCTTCATCTTTTTCTTCTTCATAGTTTGTAGTTATAATTTTGTTTGCTAGGATTGTTTGCTGTAGATGGCCTTGAAGACCATAGGACGTTGTGGTATCAATATTTTAATTATTTTCATGTTCATGATATAGAAATAAGATAGCAATAGTTGTACGTGATAAAAATAAAAAATAAATACTTACTAATAACTATTTATTTCATAACTATTTATTTCTTAGTAAAGTTACCGCGCCAAGACAGAAAGAAAAAGAAGAAAAAGATAAAGAACTTATTCTTTGATTATTATAGATAAAGTTTCAATCTTTGCTAAAAAGATGTACTTATGCTTTGTTTAAACCCATTGTTGGTGGATATGTTTATTTTTTGCATGTAAAGTTATTTTCTTTATGTTGAAAACAATAGTTAATAGTGTTTGTTTCTCCTTTTTACCTTATTCTTTGATTTTTTTGGATAAAGTTTAGACCTTTGCTTGAAAAACATACTTATGGACCCTTGTACTATGTCGGTTTTGTAAGTTGGACACTTCTACTTATATGTTTGTCATCTGGACCCATGAACCCACTAAAAAGCAACATTTCAAATCCTTTGACCGTTGACTAGGCCTATGTGGCATTAAAAGGGCTGACTAGAATGAGGCACATGTAGTCACGCGTGTATGAGCGAGTGAAGCACATTTTCAGCTTTTAAATTTTAAATTACTTTTAAAAATTTAAAAAATAATACTTCTTAAAAATTCAACATTTTTCCAGCTTTTTAAATTTAAAAATATTTTAAAAAATTTAAAAATAATATTTTTTAAAAAAGATAAAAAAAGGCCCTCCCCCTCCCCTAACCTCGTTCAACATTCCACCCCCTCCCTCACCATCCCTCACCACCCCCACCTCATCCACCAGTCCACCACCATCCCCCACCCCATCCACCAGTCCACCGCCGTTCCCCATCCCATCCAGCACCATCTCCGTTCCCCCGTCCACCACCCCGTTCCCTCACCCTCTTCTCGTCCTTTACCCTCTCCTTATCCCCCCACCCCATCTTCCACCCTCTCCAAGAAACACAACCACCACTACACCAGTATTTCGCCCCTCCCCCACCCACCCCACTGCAGCATTACAAAACCCCATTACAAAAATTTTTCTTCTCTAAGTCCATTACCATCTTTGGTCAATTTTTGTGTTAAATTTAAGCTTTTGGGTAGGATTTGGTCAAGAAACCATGGAATCAATTCAAACCAGACACCATGAAATTAATTAAAAAAACTCTCAAATTTCAATTGCATTGCAAACTCAAGAAGAAGAACACAACCAAAGATGTTCATTACTTTACCATGGAATCACCTGCTAACAAAAAAATTAAAAATTTCACACCAAATAACTAAAACAATCAATATATAAAATGAGTATTATGGATCTTGAATTCATATGGAAAAAAATATAAAATCTAACAATTTTAATAGTTTTTTTTATTCATTGGAAGTGGAATATATTGATTGGGGTTTATAAAGAAAATAAGAAGGAGAAGAGAGAAAGAGTAGAAAAAGAAGAAGAAGAAGAAAGAGGGAGAGGGGAGAATAAGAAACGGGGAAAGGGAAAAAAAGGGGAAGAGAGAGGGAAAATAGGAAGGGGGAGGGATTGTTTTATTTATTTATTTATTTATTTTAATAATTAATATTTTTATATATAAAAATAACATGGAAGATGACATGGCAGCTGACGTGGCGCGAATGTGTTACACTCACCAAAAAAGAGTTTAAAATGTTGCTTTTTAGTGGGTTCAAGGGTCCAGATGACAAACATGTAAGTAGAAGTATCCACCTTACAAAACGGACATAGTATAAGGGTTCATTAAACTATTTTTCCCTTTGTTTAAACTCATTGTTGGTGGATATGTTTGTTTTTACCATGTAAAGTTATTTTCTTTATGTTGAAAAGAATAGTTAATATTGATTGTATCACCTTTTCACCTTATTCTTTGATTATTTTGGATAAAGTTTAGATCTTCTCTTGAAAAACATATTCATGTCTTGTTTAAACTCATTGTTGGTGGATATGTTTGTTTTTAGCATGTAAAACTATTTTCTTTATGTTGAAAAGAATAGTTAATATTGATAGTTTTGCCTTTTGATCTTATTCTTTGATTATTTAGGATAAAGTTTAGATCTTTGCTTGAAAAACATACCCATATCTTGTTTAAACTCATTGGTAGATATGTTTGTTTTTAGCATGTAAAGTTATTTTCTTTATGTTGAAAAGAATAGTTAATATTAATTGTTTTGTTTTTTGACTTTATTCTTTGATTGTTATGTATAAAGTTTTGATCTTTGCTCAAAAGAAGAACTCATGCCTTGTTTAAATTCATTGTTGGCGGATATGTTTGATTTAGCATGTAAAGTTGTTTCTTTTATGTTGAAAAAATAGTTATTATTGTTTGTTTCGCCTTAATAAAAATAATAATTAGTTAAGTCAAGAATTTGTCATTTGCTTGCTAATTATTATAATGGATTTCAAAATCCTCATAAAAGAGATGAAGTGCTAGCTTTATTTTCCATCCAAGATGTTTATTCCGCTTTTGTTCGCATGTTGTCTTGTCAAAATGATGATAAAGTTCGGACTTTTGTGGCTAAATAGAATTATTTGAGTATTTTTGACTCATGCATAGTATGATTGTTGAACGATATTTTACTTTTAGAGATGCTAAACTTTTATTTTAATTTTTTACTCGGGATTGTTATATGTACTCTTTGTGTGTGTAAAGACTTGATTCATGTCTCTCTTTTATTCATAATATCAAAAGAGAATCAACGATGTCTTAAAAATATAAACCATAGGTCGTTACACATTTTTTCATAAAATGTTGGTTGTAATTTATATGTATGAATTTTCGTTAATGTCACCTTATTTGAAATTTAAACATTCTCTTTCTTGAAAAGTTAATCTTTATTTTCTTTTATTATATGGATTAGTGTCTATGTTTGTTCAATTTTAGAAGTCATGAGTATTTTTCTTGTTGCCTCATCCCTTTACTTTTCCAAGCTTACGTTGTTTGTTTTTTTGCATTAATTCATTGAATATGACCTTCTTCTTTTTACCTTTATAAATTCTTACTATGAACATAAGTCATGAGGCATGCAAGTGGATGTCTTTGCTTTGCATTTTATCTATTGACTCTCACTCTTGTTATACGTGTGCAAGTGTGCATATCATTGTAATTCAAAAATTTAATTCTTGATATTTTCTTTTTCCTTGAAATAAGTAACTATTATTCCTTGAACGTGTATTAATTTCTTTATCTTTTCTTTGCATGCAAAAAATATCTCGAGTCTAAATGGACTCCTCTCCTCTTGCATTTCGTAATGGGTCAATGAGGCTCACCTCTTTGAGTCAAGTCCGAAGTTTAAACCCAAGGTCCACTACATGGCGTGCGGGTGATAGAAGATAGATGAAGAAGGAAATTGGGTCAAAACTCATTGATGAGGTCACTAAGAGACTTGAAAAGTCTCGATTTTTTATTATTATCTTCTTTTTATTTATTCATTTATTCAATTATTTATTCATTCATTTGGGCCTCGAAGCCAAAGTTGTATTTTAATATTGGTGAGGCGGATTTTGGGTCTCAAAGTCCAATACTAGATTACGACTGGTTGTGGAACGAAAGCCCAATATTTAGATTAGGACAGGTGTAAGTGGGCCAAAAACCCAATTAGATTAGGACAGAGTCTATTGATTTGGGCCCAATAGCCTAAATCATTTATTTTCTCCCCTTCCCTTTTTACATGCTTTGTTATTAATTTTTTTAGACTTAGTTAAAATTCCTACTAAGTCGTCCAAATCTATTTTACAAAAGTCTTTTTCTAAAATCAATTACTTTTCAACAATCAATCTTTCTTTTTAAAGTTAGTCAAAAGATATTTTAAAACAGACTGGATAACCGCAAGTTATCAGATACTCTTGGTGCCTTAATATCTTTCCAAGAGTATTAATAGGAATTGCTTACTCAGAATCTTCAAACTTGAATGATTTTTTCAGTTTTGGATCTTTTAAGTAACTTTCAAAGGTTTTCTTAATTCCTTTTCAAATAAATTAAGTGACGACTCTAAAAAAGTCAAAATTTCTGTAAAACAGTGATATATTCATACTTGTTGGTATATGAGAGATGTGGAAATTTATGGATGAAACAAAAATAATGAGTGAATATAGGCTCACATGGTGTTGAAAATGTATCATTGTGGTTGGTTGTGGAAATATATCATGTGGTTGATTGTGGAAAATACTCATTGTGATTGGTTGTGAGCATTACATCTTATATCTTACTCATTCATGAAACATTGGTACCACTGTGGCAACACCTGAGTAACACTGGCAACACCTTTTTAAAACCCTCCCCGAGGGATATGCCGGGGAGGAGATATTGTAACATCTTATAAAACCATTTCTGAGGGATGTGCTCGAAAAGATATATTAGATATGTGGATTGTATACGGGTTGATGAACCCCCCATGGGTCCTGTATTGGGAGGCTTGCCTCCGTAGGTGTATACGGGGATTGTGTGACGATCCCGGAGGTTGTACGATGACCTCTTGCATCATCATCATCATTATATACATTGCACTTACTTTATTGTATTTATATTATATTGTATTGCCATATTGACTTGTCATTTATGTAATTGTCTTATCTTCTTTTACTTGTATTTGATGATCTTGTAAATGCATGTTCCCCCTTGGTCTACTTATATATGATATGATGCATACTTGTGTTCTATCTGGTTGTGATGTTGCAATATATGTGATATATTAGAACTGTTAGTACAAGCGGTGTGGGCTACCATTGTGGGATATTTTCTGATTGCAGGTGACCTGCCCTTAGTGTTTATTTTGTATGCTTTATTTACTACATTGCTTGGTCGGCTTATAATACCTACTAAGTATAAGTGGACCGTACTTATGCCTACTGCAACCTTTCAGTGTAGGTCTTAAATTGAGTGCGCCTTAGCTTGCTTGACTCGGCGATTATTGGAGCTTCCAAGGTAGCGATTGGACATTCATGTGTCCAGAGTTCACCTCTATCTTTCTATAGTAGTTATGTATTTATTAGTATTTGTAAATAGATATTATGCCTTTGTAGTTATTTTTCTGATGTATTTGACTCCTGGATTGTATTGGTAGTTCTTTCAATCTTGACACCTAGTTTTGGGCATGATTGATTTTTGGATAGTCCTTTCCACATTGTTATGATTACTTGTATGGTTCGGTTTTATTCTAGAAGCCTTACCTTGGGATATTTCTATCTTTTCCTCTTTTTGTATCAGTTTAGGTGATAGGCTTACTTGTCAAGGTACGTCGCAACAAGTGCCATCATGACCCTCATTTTTGGGTCGTGACAACATTGATAATGTCCCATTTTCAAGTAGGAATACTAATATTATGATCCAAACCTATAGGTCTTTGATATTCAACCTTCACCTGCTAGAAATTCAGACACTTATCCATGAAGTCTTCAATATCTCTCTCCATGTCATTTCACCAATAGACCTCTTTTAAGTCTCGGTACATTTTAGTGGAGTTGAGATGAATATAGCCAAAGACTTTTTCCAGAAGTGGTAGCGAAGCTTTTCGGTGGTGGTTGAGATTCCGAATATAGCCCATCATTTTGTTTTGCTTCTCTAAGAATGGTTAGTCTTTGATTTTTTCCCTTTTCTATCACATTATAAAAGTGGTAGTAGTTTTTCTTTTTGTTTCTTAACTTAATTGTGAGATTGTTTGCTGTAGATGGTTTTGATGGCCGTAGGATTTGCTCTTATGGCCGTTGTTACCTCATTTGCTAAATCAATGTTAATACTTTAATTTTTGCTCCATTATCGATCTTGTAGTTTTTGATTTTGTTGTTTTGAGTTCACTGTCTCATGTTAATGTTGTTAGTTAACTACTAACTTTTTTTAGCATATATCGTGATTCTGTTTCCCTTTAATCGATTTAGTTCACTATCTTGATTTAATAATTTTTGCTGCAAGATTTTAGCCACTGTTTTAGTGTTAAACTTTGTTTGATGAAGATCCCATGTATAGGTCTTCTTTTGATGTATTGTTCTTTGGTTCAGCTGTAAGCTGAATGCATTAGTTTTGCAATATGTGTTTAAGTTTTGCCTTCGAGATTGTTGTAACATTAATTTTTTGCTAGTTATCAACATGTTATTTTTTATATTTGAGCATTGTTGCCTGATTTGCTACTTAGCTTTTGATGTTTTAGTTTTTATTCAATGCCTTTGTTTGATGTTGCTGGTGGTTTGCCTTTTCCTTGTTTTGTCTCGTGTTTGTCTTCGAATTTTCGTGATCAAGGAGCAACATTCCTAAAGTTCCTATTGACAAATGATGTCAAGGAAGGACAAAGGATATGTTATATTGGTTCTAATTCATCTCGTGACCCTTCAAGGACACATGTTGACTCAAAGTTCTTAGAACTTATTGAGAAAAGGTGAAGATGAACAAAATGTTAGTTGAATCTTGAAATGCTTACCTTGTGTTTATTTTTTTTACTGTTATATTTTTTTTGTTTTGATTCTACCTTCGTTGTTGGCTTAATAATATTAACTTAAGTCAAGAGTTGATCTTTATCACTCTGATAGATTTAAGGTAATGTCCAGATTAAAGTTTGTTGTTTGAATCGTTTCTTGAATCATTTTCTTTTTTCATATTGTCCAATTATGTCCTTTCTTCTTTCCTACATTTCTTTTTCCTTGATTTTCCAAAATCAACTACGCTGGTGGTGTGAGTTTTTGAATGGTTTATAAGCATCTTACTTGTCTCATAGCAGATTTTGCATTATTTTAGTTGTTCACACTTGCCTGTTTCAATTTTTCAAGATACTAGGTTAAAACATGTGAGATTTTGGATTAGTTTTGTTCTAGGTATCATTTGTTCGAGTTTTATCTAAATAATCTTGAAAACTTGCGTTTGTTGGTCCATGTCTTCTCAAGAATTAGTTGATCATATGGCATTCAATTCAATTTCTTTTTAAGTTGGTTAAGAGATGGGTTAATTGTCTCTTCATTGGATAATTTGATCTTTTTCATATTACGACTTGCTATTCTCTCTATGCACAAGAATGTTCTGTTCATGTCATCATTTATTTGTTGAATATCGATTTTTGAACCTATACTAATTCTTTACTTTTTTTCTTCTTTTTTTTTTCATGTGAATACGTTCGAGTCCTACATGAACTCTGTCCCCTTTTTCATTTCCATTATGGACAACTATGGCCCATTTATCTACGAGTTAGTTCGTAAAGAAGGTCCAAAAGTCAATCATATGGCGTACCGTTGCAATAAGATGGAAGAAGAAAAATGAATCAAAGCCAATTGACAAAATTTGCTAGGATTTGGAGACTTGAAAAGTCTTGATTTTATTTTTGTTTTGTTTCATATTTATTCATTTATTTGGGCTTCGAACCCAAAGGTACAACTTAATATAGGTGAAGCAAATTTTGGACCTTAAAGGTCCAAAAATTAATTTAGGACAGATTGTGGGTCAAATCCTAAATGATTAGATTAGGATAGGTACAAATGGGCCAAAAGCCCAAATGATTAGATTAGGATAGGCACAGGTGGGCCAAAAGTGCAAATTAGTTTCGGACAAGGTTTATGAATTTGGGCCTAATGACCTAAGTTTTTTAGTTTTCCTCTTCCCCTTTTACATACTATTTGTTACTAATTTTCTTATACTTAGTTAAAATTTCAACTAAATCGTCAAAACTTGTTTTGCACAAATCTTACAAACAAATTTTTCTTAATCGATTTTTTTCCAAAAACAAACCTCTTTTTCAAAGTTAGTCAAAAGTTGCTTTCAAGTAGTCCGGATAACCGCAAGTTAGCAGATACTTTTAGTGCCTTAACAACCTTCTAAAAGTATTAATAGGAACCAGGTACTCAAAATTTCTAAAACTTAATGAATTTTTCTGTTTTGAATTTTTTAAGTAAATTTTAAAAGTTTTCTTGATTTTCCTAGATAAATTAAGTGGCGACTTTATTTTCAAAAAATCGAGTTTGAAAACTTTTTGAAAGTATTTAAATTTGTAAATGCAGTAGTCATATTTTCTTTGCAAAACAGAAATGCCGACTTTGTTGGGATCTTTAACTAGGTTCTGACCAAATCTTTGAATTAACTTCTTTGACTAACTATTCGAGTTTGTAATATTTAAACTGTTTATGTGCTTATGTGGTTAAATTTTTTCAAAATTAAATTATTCCATTTCATGGCATACTTCTCCATTTAAAATATATATAAATTGTTTGGGATTTCGTGGATGTCCCGCCCCCTATTGTTTAATTTCATATCAAGTGTTGGGAATACAATGTTTATTGGCACATTAGGCGTCTGATGGTGGTTTTTATTTTCAAACTCAAGTTTTCCACTTGGAAACTTGGTCCTAGCACACTCTATACACCTAGGATAGAGCAAAACCAAAATCCTCTTTTTAGGCATAAGCCTAGGATGACCCAATACCTGAGGGGGTATTGGACCCATTAGAAAAACTGTCCTGCATCTATTGGCCACAAGCCTATTACAGACAAATCATATTTATGCATTGAAGAAATATATTTTATTCAATCTAATTCATTATCCTTTGGGGTAGAGGGAAGGCTTATTTTGTTTGCTTTCGTGTAAGAATGGCTCAACTGTACCCTTGTAAAAGATTCAAGATGGTTACCAAACCTGATAAACTTCCTGATAGTGTGGTGGTCCCATATGAGTGAAAAAGATAAAGAGATTGTTAGTATGCATATTGGGCATCTACCTTCGCTTATTAAGATGGACGCTTGGCCTAAAATGATCCATGTAATAACGGAATTTTGGGACAATGACAACATAGTGTTACACTTCGAGGAAGTTGAATTGACCCCCACTATTGAAGAAGTAGTGACTTGTTATGAAAGCATCGATATGTGCAAAAAAATAAGGAATGTATCCGACAACAATAATCTAGTCCCTATTGTATGGAACCATCAAAAGATCAGGGTTGCATTTTCAATCGATGATGATATATAGTTAGGGAAACGTGATGGAGCCCTGGTTGGGGGAATGTAGCGGGGAAAAATTTACCTTTTCGTGAGTTATATCACTGGTTTGGAAGGAATAACGCTTTTGATAAATTCTAACATAAATTTGAATCGGAGACAAAATGGAAGGATAAAAGAGCATTTGCTTTCGCAGTGGGCTTACTTGGAAATCTGGTGTTCCCACAAGGGGAAAATGACATCATTCATCCAAGAGTCATTATGGTGACATACACCCTCTTCTATGGAGTGAATTACGGTCCACTAAGATATTCCACACCTTAGCCCCTATGGTTGCCGCTGAAATATATCGAGCTTTAGGAAGATGTCAAAAGGGCTATCGTTTCTTTCAAGGATGTAACCTTATCTTACAATAGTGGATGATGAATCATTTATTAAGAGATCCTATAGAGGAGTAGCCAGGCCCCTAAAGAAGGGTAGATCATCTATCATCACATATATTTTGGTTGTCTCTACAAAGGTTTAAGAGAGGAAAACTCTAGAATTTTTGTTCAACATGTTTGGGGAATAAGGAGATGACAATGTCCAGTGGTCAATTAAATATCTTCATCCAGTGAAGTACGTTACTCGAGGGGACAAATGGCCTTTTTTAGTACTTTCAGGTCTCAGGAGAACTCGTCCTTATAATCCTGACAGAGTCCATAGGCAATTTGAAGTCAAGCAAGAAACACCACAAATTGAGCCTCTGGTAAGATTCAACACCTAGTATGGAGAAGGCGAACCCCGCTCAAGGACTACATGGTAAAGGGGTGGAGGACAAGAAAGACTAAAGAAATCTTTTTTTGTATTCGGTATGAACCAGAGGTTAGTGATACCTACAAAGATTAGTTGAAGAAAAATCTTGTCGAAACATTGATCCTGGGTCCAAATATGCCTACACAAATTATTGATGTAGAGTCAAACATCATATTCAACTCTACAAGCTTTAGGATGAACTCCAAAAGTCAGATTGCGCACCAGAAGATGCATATGGAGGATGCCTCAACGATACATCAATTGAGAGAAGATTTAAAGTGAGCTAGGAAAGTTGTTGATGATGCTAGGCTGTGTTTGATTGATTTGGATAATTGCATTATTTCCCAAAGTGATAGTATATGGAATATGACTTATGAGAATAAAGAACAGTTATATGGGAGTCATTTGATCACCAATAGATATCACATATGGAAAGAGGTAGACAAATCTAAGAGGGTGAAAGCCCATGAGGGATCATCTAGATATTAGTCTTTTTTATTTTCATCCCCTACATGGGTCCTTGTTTTTCTTATCATGTCTTTTTCCCTTTCCTTAAATATTGTATCCTTTTTGTTCTACTTTGTATGCATTTATTCCATTTTTAATATATCTATCGAGATTTGGGGGGATAATAGATTGGTTTTAAAAGACATATATTTCCTTCAAATTCTCTAGGCCAACCTTTGGCTCAAAAGGGTCACCAGTTAGGATATGCGCTTATTATGATATTCTTATAACAATATTATGTATTTATGTGAGTTTCTTTGAATCACAGATAAATTTACCCACTATGCTCTCCTGGATCATCTTGCCTATGATGTAAACAATTATGATTTTGTTATAACAATCTTATGTGTTTATGCGCGTTTCTTTGAATCAAAGAAAAATTTATCCACTATGTTCTCGTGGATCATTTTTCCTATGATGAAAACAACTCTATGTGGTTACTTCTTGTTGAATATCTTGCATTATTTATTATGTATGGGATCTAACATGTCTGACTTTGAAGTATTTTACCTTGCAGATAATAGAAAACTACTTCATGTTAAAATAAGTTGGCTGAACATCCTTACTTCACCCGGTCAAAAGTTCATAAAATTCCATCCCCTAGCCATCACTCAAATATGATTGGAAGCGACGAAGATAATACATTGACCATTAGGGATAATGTGATAAACGAACAAAGTGAGATGATTGCTGAACTCACAAAAAAGCTGGAAATGCTACAAGAGGAGATGAATCGTACTAGATATTTGGCTAATCTATCCATCACTATCAACGCTTCTGTCCTAGGAGGACACAGACCTCTACTCTAAATTTCTCCCCTCAATTCCCCTATCCCCGTGAATCATCCAAATAACATATCATCTGCCTCCACTCCTAAATTGCCCAGAAATCCCATGATCAATAATCCACCAGTTCATGCTGTCCAATACACCAATTGAGAGGACAACCCAAATGCTTAACATCCATAAATTCCATCCCTAACCCCATAAAATCCGTCTCCAACACCATAAAATTCATTTCCAAACCAACAAAATCCATTTCTAACTCCACAAAATCCATTCCTAACTCTACAAAATCCATCCCTAGTTCCACAAAATCCTTATTAGATTCTACCAAACCACTCTCAAATTTCACAAAATATCCCTAATCCTTAAAATGTCCTTCCTACCTACCACCAAACCTCTTTTCATCCTTAAAATCAAGTCACCATCCCATATCTTTATCATATCAAACCTATGCCTCCAACCCCTTTCCATGTTATTACATCCCCTAATATCTACAATTTTTTTCCGAATCCCGAGGTAGACCTTTATGAAGAGAAAGAAAAAGAATGAAGGATCGAGCATGAAAAAAAGTTGTTGTCCATGAATGAAGAGATTATGAGGATTAAGGAATTTTATGGAATAGGGGATAATGATGTTCTTGGGTATTATGATTTGTGTGTTCACCTAGGGGTAGATCTACCAGAAGGGTACAAGATCCCTAAATCCAATGCATTCAATGACACCAGAAACCCCATGGCTTCTTTAAGAATATATTGCAATTAAATTATCAGAGTAGGAAGAAATAAGGTGTTACTAATGCATCTATTTAGCCGAAGATTAAGTGGTGAAGCTTTACATTGTCTTACGCTCAGGAACTGAAAATATGGTCTGGCTAGAGGGCATTGACTAATACTTTCTTGACAGGTTTGTGTATAACGTTGAAATAGTCCCTAACCGACACTCACCGGATCAAATTAAGTAGAAGAATAATGAGTGTTTCCAAGATTATGCCTACCATTGGATAAAAGAATCTGCTAAGGTACAACCTCCTATGACTGGGGAGGAAATGGTGTCGGTGTTCTCTCGCGCTCAGGGGGAAGAATTTTATACTAAGATAGTATCATCGGTCTGGGCAACGTTCACAGATTTAGTTAAAATTAGAGAGTAACTAAAAGAAAGTATTCAAATGGGGAAGATTATCAAAACCCCAACATAATCCGAGTCTTCTGTTTTCCTAAAGAGGGAAAGAAATAATATGACTGCAGTCTCTACTGATGTTGTTGCTAAATTGAAGCCCAGGAACATTCTTTCTTCTCCACAACCCCCAAGTCTTCAATCCATCTTATACAACCAACCTCAATACCAAGCTTCACATCCAAATATCCAACCTTAATACCAAGCTCTATATTTAATTATCCAACCCCAATAGCAAACTCCACAACCAAATGTCCTACCCCAATACTGAGATCCATAATAAAATATTTTACCCGAATATCAAGTTTCACAGATAAATTACCAGCCTTATGCCCAATCTACCTTTCCAAACCACGAAATGAACATCCAAGCACCTCCAAACTATCATCAAGTACCTTCTTCCACTAATCAAAATAATTACAACCTCCCTCGTCCAAACCTCGAAAAGAAACCTTCTCAAAATTTCACGTGGGTAAATGATCTCGTACCTAACTCTTTGAAAGATTAAGAGAAGTTGGTTATCTACAGCCTATCCAACCAAAACCAACCAATATGAATTTTTGATTTCTTTATTGCGATCAAAGCTGTGCCTATCATTAAGGAGTGGCCGGGCATAATACCAAAGATTGTATTAACCCAAAACATAAGATCCAAGACTTGATTGATCAAACTGTTATTACCCTTCAGTCGCCAAAGCCAAATGTTAATAGTAATACATTGTCTAATCATGGGGTAGCCATTGTGAACATGATCGGAATAGGGGAAAATGGATATCAAGCAAGACTATTATTAAGGTTGATTCAAAGAGGATCAAAAAAACAAAAGTAGATGAGAAGATTGAGAGAGATGTGGATACTTTAAGCGTCAATAAAAGGCCCCTATTATCATGATGACATCTCCAACTCAGGCATATGCTCCACCACCGCCTAGAAAAGAGTTTGTTGTAGAGACTACCGTCGCCCACGGAATGACACGGTCTGGTCGGTGCTATATCCATGAGAATTTTGCTAACAGGAAGGATTCACAGAAAATCCAATCACAGAAGAGAAGGTCGAAGAATTTTTGAGGTATATGCAACCAAAGTAATATTCAATTGTCAAGCATTTGGAAAAAAACTCTGACCTAGATTCTATTTGGGTGTTATTAATGAGTTTGCAATACCACCAACAAACTTTATTGAAAGTCCTAGATAAAGTATATGTTCCTGTAGGAACGAATGTTAAAAATCTGGTCGCAATGATAGTGAATATTGTGGGAAGTCACCGCATATCATTTAGAGAGGAAGAGTTGCCTTTTGAAGGAGTAATGCAAAACAAAGCCTTGCACATTTCTGTCAATTGTTATGATTTTATGGTTAATCGAGTATTTATAAATAACAGATCTAGTTTGAACATTTGACCTCTTTCCATATTGAGTCAACTGGGATATGACTTGGGAAAGATTAGCCGAAGCCATGTTAATGTACGAGCTTTTACTGGAGGGAAAAGAGATACTATTTGTGAAGTTGACTAGTACATCCAGATGGTACCTGTTGAATTCAAGACTAAATTTCATGTTATAGATATCCATACTAGTTACAACCTAATTCTCGAGAGGCCGTGGATTCATGGGGAAAAATGGTTTCATTGCCTCTTTATCAGTTGTTCAAATTTATTTGGGAAGAACATGAGGTAGTCATTCAAGGAGAAGAAAGACATTTGATCCATCCAAATGGTTATGTACCTATGATTGAAGATATTCCAAGGGGTAGAAATTTTTATGTAGTAGTAATTGTGAATGTCGTAGAGAAGGATCCAGCTCCCTAAGTTCCAATGCCCTCTATTTATAAAATGATTGCAATAGTGATGTTAAGAAGTGGGTTTAAGCCTGGCCGAGGCTTGGGAAAGAATATGAAAGAAATCAGTGAGCCAATTGTGATCCCATAAAAAACATTTAGGTATGGGTTAGGGTACAAGCCAACAAAGGAGGTGAGAATGTAGAAAAGTCAAAATGGGTCTACCCAGACAATTGCCACTCCTGTACTAGTCGTTTCCTATGTGTAAGGTGCCGACAGATGATAGTTTAGGGATGGGATATTAAATCTATATGAAGGATACAATGCAATACTAGAAGATTTCCCAGGGGTTGGTGGAGTGAGGAAGGTCACATCTGGAGAGAATTTGCAAAATTAGACCTCCAATCCCCTCATGACTCGTCGTCTGTTGCGGTAGATGAAAGAGCAATCACTAGTTTTATTAAAAATTGGTGATAATCAGGAGGAGGACCCACGATCTACCCTTTTAGGTCTCAAATTTCCTTCTCATGTTTTATTATTTTTAAAAAGGCATAGGACCATATTTGTGTGGGTCATAAGCCATAGTTTGTAAGTATTTCTCAAATTTTAATGAAAAGGCCTCCCTTTATCTAAGAAGTTATTTTGAAGTGTGATTATACTTATTTTACTATTTTAAAATTATCTTGTTATTATCTAACTTGGTTTGTTTGTCTATATCAGTAACAATAATTTAAAACCCTTCAATGTCATGTCATGTTAAGGGATAAATGAACAAAGCGAGGTGAATAATGATGAATGGAAAGACTATGATGAGAAGCAACTAATGGAAGATATGAAAGAACTTGAAAATTGAGAGAAGCCCAACCTAGAGGAAACAAAATTAGTCAACTTGGGAGATCACAATGAATTCAATGAGACAAGGGTTAGTGTTCACTTAATAGAATCACAAAAAAGACAACTCATCTATTTTCTACAGGAATACATTGATATATTCACTTGGTTCTACAATGATATGCGGGGTTAATTACTAAAATTGTGTTGCATAAGTTGATAATAAATCTCGAGTTTAATCCAATCAAGCAAAAACTTGGAAATTCAAACCGGAATTAAATTTGAAGATCAAGGAAGTGACGAAGAAAATTCAATCTATAGTTATGGAGGTCACAAAATACCCAACATGGCTAGCCAATATTGTTCCAGTGCCAAAAAAAGACTGCAAGATTAGAATTTGTGTTGACTACAAAGATTCAAATAAAGCTAGTCCTAAAGATAATTTTCTGCTACCCAACATCCACATCATCATCAATAATTATGCAAGACATGAAATATAGTCTTTCATGGATTGTTCGCTGGGTATCATCACATATTAATGGAAAATAAAAACGCAAGAAATATGACTTCCATCACGCTCTTGGGAGTTTATCAATACAGGGTAATGCCATTTGGTCTCAAGAATGCTAGTGCAACATACATAAGGGCTATGACAATGATATTTCATGGTATGATTCACAGAAAAATTGAGGTGTACATGGATAATGTAATCATCAAATCTCATAAGAGTTTAGATCATCTGACATACCTGGAAAAGTTCTTCAACTAATTGAGAAAGTACAACTTGAAGTTGAACCCTGCTAAGTATGCTTTTGTGCACCAGATGGAAAATTTCTAGGGTTCATAGTTAGTAGAAGGAGCATTGAGATCGACCCATCCAAGATCAAGACAATTCAGGATTTACTATTGCCAAGGACCAAAATGAAGTTATGAGTTTCTTGGGTAATTTGAATTACATTACCAGGTTTATTGCTCAATAGACAGTCATATATGAGGCAATTCTCAAGATGTTGAATAAAGATGTATTAAACGAGTGGAAAAAAGAATGTCAGATGGCTTTTGACATATTCAAGGATTATATATCTGCTCTACCTGTTTTGGTTCCACCAAAGGAAAGAAGTACGTTGTTTCTTTGCCTATCATTATCATAAAATTCTTTAGATGTGTTCTCGGGAAACATGATGAGATCGATAATAAAGAAAAACCAATCTACTACTTGAGTAAAAAGTTTATACAATATGAGGCTCGCTACACTCTTGTAGAAATGATTGTGCTTTAACCTCTGTCATATAAAAATTGAGGCATTATTTGTCCTTGTATACAATGTAATTTATTTCCAAAATAGGTCCATTAAAGTATATATTTTAGAAAGCCATACCCACAAAAAAGTTAACCAAGTGGAAAATATTACTGAATGAGTTCGACATCGTGTGTGTAACTCAAAAGAACATCAAGGGGAAAGCCTAAGTAGATCATTTATCTGAGAATTCAGTTGATAATGAATAAAATCCACTTCAAACTTACTTTATAGATGATGAGATTTTATTCGTGGGAGAAGACATTGCAGAAAGATACCCCTGATGAAGAATTTTTTTTAGGGAGCGGTCAATTTCAAAGGTTTAGGAGTTTGAGCAGTTTTGGTATCAGAAATAGGCAAACATTATCCAAAAACTACCAAATTACATTTCTTGTGCACCAATAACATGGCTGAATATGAGGCTTGCATCCTAGGCTTCAAGTTAGCACTTGACATATGTGTTTGAGAATTGCTAGATATTGGAGACTTAGATTTGCTAATTCATTAGGTACGAGGAGAATGGGTCATGAATAACTCCATGATTACCCCTATGTATAAATGGTACAATATTTGTGTGGAAGATTTAAGGAAGTTGACTTCAGACGTATGCCAAGGATGCTAAATAAGTTTGTTGATGCTTTGGCTACTATATCCTCCATGATTCAACACCCAGGTCAGAGTTACATCAATTTTTTGGAAATAAGCTTAAAGGAACAACCCGTACATTATGCATAAGTCAAAAAGAAAGCCGATGGAAATCCATGTTACTTTGATATTAAAAGCTATTTAGAATCTGGAATATATTTGGAAGAGGCCAATAATAATTAAAAAAAGATAATCCGGCGGTTTGCAAAGAATTATATTCCATCTGGGGAAATTCTCTTTAGGGGGACTCTAAACTTAGGATTTCTAATATGTGTTGATGTTGTGGAAGCCACATAATTAATAAAAGAAGTATATGCCAGAGTCTGCGGGCCTCATATGAATGGGTTTGCCCTTGCTATAAGGATTCTGAGAGCTGGTTACTTCTGGATTTCTATGGAAAATAATTGTAGCAAATATGTGCAGAAGTGTCCAAAATACTAGATATATGGAGATTTGATTTGAATGCCTCCACATAAGATTTATGAAATGAGTTTACCTTGGCCTTTCATAGATTGGGGTGTGGATAATATCTAACTAATAAAGACACTAACATCAAATGGACATGGATTTATTTTGGTTGCTATTGATTACTTTACTTAATAGGTAGAAGCTACCTTACATAAAGCTGTGACCAAGAAAGAAATTGCAGATTTTGTCAAAAATAACCTGATTTGCCATTTGGAGTGACAAAATTAATCATTACTTATAATGGGTCTAACTTGAATAGTCACTTAATGAATGAGATTTGTGATTAGTTCAAGATTGTTTATTGCAGCTCGACCACATATCATCCACATATGAATGGATCTATGGAAGCCGCTAACAAAAATATCAAAAAAATCTCAAGGAAAATGGTCAAAAATGACAGATCATGGCATGAGAGATTGCCTTATGCTCTGCTAGGGTATCGCAAAACAGTTTGAATCTCAATTGGGGCAACTCCTTATCTACTTGTTTATAGGAATGAAGTTGTGATACTTGCCGAGGTTGAAATACCTTCCTTAAGGATTATTCAAGAAGCTGGACTAAGCAACAAAGAATGGGTTAGTGCTCACTATGAATAACTCATGTTGATTGATGAAAAAAGATGGTCGTCGTGTGTCATGGCCATTAGTACCAACATATATTGATCCATGCATTCAACAAGAAAGTAAGAGTTCGAACGTTTGAAGTTGGACAGTTAGTTCTTAAGAGCATATTTTCTTACCAAAAAGAGTACAAAGTCAAGTTCGCTCTGAATTGGAAATGCCGTATGTAGTTAGAAAGGAACTATCTGGAGGAGCTCTGATCCTATCTAAGATGGATGGTCAATAGTGGACCAAACCAATCAATTCTGATATGTTAAAGAGATACTATTGTTGAAGAATGTTTTTTTGCTTTTGATTTCTTTGTTTATTTCTAATCGTTTCTATGAAAGTATTTGTTTTTATGATGTGTAGTTGCATAGAATCCCTTTTCTTTTATGTATGAACTACGTGATGAACTGAATTCTAAAGAATGAGATTCATAGGCGGCCTATGTCGACTTCGGCCAACCTATTAGATTTTTCTATATATACCGATTGTATTCCTAAACTACGTTTAACCTGATTACTGCTTCAATGGGATACTTAGGCACCCCAACAACTCGGTCATATTACCCAGGAAATGGAAACTGGGATGGAATTTTTGAGAAAGAATCTCAAAAATTCAAAAGAAGAAGATCATTATCGAACAAGGAGAATGAAGACCAACAAAGACTTCAGATCCTCTCAAGCCAAAATTATCTCAAACAATATTAAACTAGGGCAAAATTTTTGAGGAGGTCCTCAAAATTTCCAATAATATACTGGAATATATTTGAAATTCCCCAGCACCAAAGGCCTAAGTCAAGATTTAAAAACCACTAGCTGCGACAATGTCTAGATTTACTAAATCTTCAGCTATGACAAGACTTTTAGAAGAACTCTCCAGCAATGATGATAAGTTTTTGGAAATCCTTTATTAGATGTAAAACATAGTCGAACCTTAAGAGGAAGACGTTCGTTGAGCTAGTAACATGACATGACTGACAGAGATTTTCTAAAAGCTTTTATAAAAGATTTTGGAACTAATTTTTTAAAATTAATACTATTTTTGAAAATCTCTACAAATCTTTTTACTTAGTTCTTGCCTAAGCATGTATTTGAATAAGGAGTCATGGCGAAAGTCCGAACATGATGGATCACCCGAAAGATGACAAGGAGCAAACCAAAGATCGAAGTAGGTAAACACGGAGTAGTTTCACTCAAAACTAATCATTTTTCTGTGGATACAGGGATTAATACGCAAAAATGGGAATCTTTTTTGAAAAGCTCCAAGCGAATTGGGAACTATAGCAAAGCATATAATGCTTAAGAATGGTATTTTTGGGTAGCCCCAAATATGGGTTCAATACCTATTTATCATAGGCCTTTTGAATTGTCTATCTCACTTCATGAGACCATAGATGACAAACAAATGCATCTGATCCTTTATGAACATTTTATTTAGAACTTTTCTAAAAACATAGTCACTAGAAAAAGTGACTATGTGTCTACTAAATATTTATTTTGAGCACAGGTGCATTCAAAGGAGTTGGCAAAATAAATACATAGTCAAAAGGACCATTCAATAGGAGGAAAAACAGAAAGTCTTTCTCAAAATTTGACATGAAGCGAAGTGAACGGTATTTGAGTAATCCCAATAGAAATTTTTTACCCTATTTACTTACATCCGGTGGATTTTCACTTTAAATATTTCTCCAAAAAAAAAGATTAATAGTGGACTAAGTCATTCAAATTACAATGTTGAGTATTTGTCATTAAACTATCATAAAGCTTGACCGTGGTCACCAGTGAGAACGACATTGTGTCTACTAACTGTCTAACTTGAGTACATGTACATTGCAAAAACAAGAGACAAACATACTTAGGTGAAACTATTTTCAAATCTACATAAAAGCAATTTCATACCATTGCCGAGAGGTCCATGCCGAAAAGGCTATTTCAGATTATTTTATTGCCAAGAGGGTCATTTCATGCCATTATCAAGAGGGCCATTTCATTTCATCACCAACAAATCCATCATGCCATTCAACTAAGTATCCATAATTGCTCACCATGCAAAACAATAAGGTCTGGCCTTGAAAGATGCTTTGAAGCACCAATATCTGTTGACCACACGAAGATAGCATAATTTGGCATTGAGGATATCTCAACATTTTATATCTATTGACCATGCAAAGGCTAAATATCTCAGAGATGAGGATATCTCATCATTTTATAAATTAGCATTTGAATGAATATAAAGCATGATTCGAAGGGACGTCTTTAAGTCACTTTATGAAATAGCGCAACATATGATATTTCCCAAAAATTGACAATCCGAGGGTCATCTATAAGTCACATTATTTTAGATAGAATAGTTTTCAAGATTACCTATGATTTGATAGTCCATAGGTCATCTGTAATCCATAACAACATCCTAACCGGATAGTGTGCAAGGTTACCTAAAGATCGACAGTTTGAAGGTTATCCATAAGCCACAACTAAATCCTTATCGGAGAATATGCAAGATTACCAAATTGGGAGTGTCACGACCCAACCCGAGGCCCTGGCCGCGATGGGCATCCCCGAACCACATAGGCCCGAGATACCCCTGTCACATCCCAACCCACTAGTGATATTATCCGCTCTGGGCCCAGGCCCGCACGGCTTTAAAATGCGTCACTAGAGAGTAAGGATTTCTCACTTATATACCCAGTATCCCTCCTGTGTTTTGCCGATGTGGGACTCCTTCCCTAAGTTGGGGTGTCACATACACCCTCCTTATGGACTCAGCGTTCTCACTGAGGTTTGCCCCACCGAAAGGGATTCGCCTACACTCAGGATTGAGGTTTGCCCCGCCTTACTAAGATTTTCCTACACTCAGTTTGAACTCTGTCCCACATAGACAGGGATGACATAGGAGCGGCTCTGATACCATTCTGTCACGACCCGACCGAGGCCCTGGTCGGGATGGGCATCCCCAAACCACACAGGCCCAAGATACCCCTATCACGTCCCAACCGACTAGTGATATTATCCGCTCTGGGCCCAGTCCCGTACGGCTTTAAAACGTGTCACTAGAGAGTAAGAATTTCTCACTTATATACCCATCTTTCCTCCTATGTTTTGCCGATGTGGGACTCCTTCCCTAAGTTGGGGTGTCACAGGCAGGTCCAAGGGTTATCTATAATTCGCGTCATATCCAAGATAGATTATGAGCAGGATTATCCAAAAACCATCAGTTTGAGAGATATCTATACTTCATATTACATCTAAGTTCAGGTTATGTGCAGGAATACTTAAGAGCTAGCAGTTTGAGGGATATCTGTAAGTCATCTCTTATCCAAGGTTGGATAAAGTGAAGGATTACCCCATAAGATAACAACTCAAAGGATATCTATAAGTTTCCCCATATCCAACATCAAATGATGCACAAGATTATCCAAAGATTGACAATACAAGGGATATCTATAAGTCGTATCGATACAAAATATGTGTAGAGCTTACCTGAGGTCATATGTAAAGAAATTATTTTCAATATCTAAAGAGGTTATCATTCCACATACAATAAGAATTACAAGTAACAAAAAGGATTGCCACATTAGTGTAAGACTAAGCGGTTGCAGGGACCGTTCTACACAAAGTGTCGTCAGTGTCCAAGAGGGCCACCCCATTTTGAAATATTCAATCGACAAAAGAGAAATTTTATTCAACAACCAAAAGGGTTGTTATTTCATTGTTGCAAGTTATTTCCCTTTAAATAGATACGTGAGGGGATGACTTTACTTTTCAAATAACAACTCATGTAGAGATATGGTAAAAAACTATATACCTTTTTCGTGAATTATGGTTATTACTAACAATTTTGTTTGAGATATTATCGAGAGAATCTGCGAGGATGAGAATCTCAAATCAAAACCACAAGAGTAGATGGCTCCAAAAAGGATGCAACACAATGTGGAACTTTTTCTTGGGCAACAAAATGGGGCATAGTCTAGAAAGGAACATGAAACGCTTTGAACGCGAGCTAAAAGATGATTGCCACCACCATAAAACCACATCCCTATTAGAAGTCATGTATGTACTTCGGGATATTTCAGTTTCAGCTTTACCTTTCAGATATTTCTAAACTCATAAAGAGGGTAACTTTCTCTTTCCTTTAAATCCAGGTCAGAACACACTCTGAGTTTTGGAAATTATGTCCAGGTAAAATCTTTCCTATGGATGTGAATGATCCCACATTTATGTTTAAGAGGTTGCAAGCCTTTTATATGTAACTCAATTGACTTGTTACTCATCTCGAGCCAAAGATTGTCTAAAATAAAAGACTAACTTTTCTATCTACCACGTCAAACTACAAGTAATCTAATTTCCTGAATCTCGGGAATATGTAGGCTGGGCTCCATGTTGAAAACTTGACTGTATTTCAACCACCACCAATCCACTTATTCCCCAACTTTTTGATTTTACTAAATTTAAAAATCAAAATAGCTTGTGATTTTTTTTAAAATTGTTTTTGAAATCAAGAGTTATGAACTACAAGTAGCCTGAGTTCTCATGTAACCTGAGATATATATAAAACCCGATACTAGGGTATGACCTTAACTCTATGAAACTCATGTAAAAAATAAACCTCTTTCAGAAATGAATTTGTGAATGAACAAAAATTAGAACGTCAAACTACCTTTGCCCAGGGTTACTTGCATCCACGCTACCCAAAGAGAGGGGTAGTTGTTGACACCTAATTTTTTCCCTCAACAACTAAGTTTAGTTCTGAGTTCTTCGATTTTAAATAAAATCACAATATTTATTTTATCTGGATAAAAGTTTTTCAAAGTATTTATCTAGGTAATTTTTGCTATTTTAAGTAACGATTATATATTTTTGTTATATACGAAATCGTATAATTTTGTTTCTTAAATAATTATTTTATGAAAAATTAGAATTTAATCAAAGGTTATTTTGAAAATTTATTCAAAGGGTTTAAATCTTGATTTAACAATAATTTGTCCTCAAAAAAGATTTATTCAAAAAATATTTGTTTGATTTTATTAAATCAAGATGCTCGAGGTTAAATTAATTGATAATTCATTTCAAATTTTGATTTAATTTAGTTTATTTATTAAAGTTGATTTAAATTGATATCAACTTGGCAACAATTGCAATGCAACTGGTCAATTGATTTTCAACATGATTAAATTTAAATAAAATCAACTAAAATCTTAATCTATTAGCTATTTGATAAATAGCCTAATCCCATCTACTCATCTAATTCCTAATCTACCAGCCCAATCTCATTTTTCACCTTTTTCTGCTTAACAAATAACAACAACCCAAACCCGCCAGGCCCAACAACACATTAACTTGAACCACCTCGGCCTAACTCCAGTACACCGCCCCAGCCCAATCTTTCCCTACCCGGCCCACTCCATCTTTTCTTATTCAATATGCACAAAACCAATGGGTACAATGCAACCAACAAGGAATACAATAGTCAGCTTCAACATCGACAACAACACCTAAAACAATGAACAGTACAACAACCAATTCCGACCTAGCTCCGATTGAGAGCCCCGACCTTAACTCAACTTTGAACCCGGTATTAACTCATCTTTTCACCAACATATTTGCCCTATTTTTTTCTCCTCTTTCCACTAGAAAGTGCAAGAAGCTTCTAAAAGGTCGCTAGGTGGCTGCCAAGTCGACGGACAAAAGAATATTCCATAAAAATTTGATTCAAACGTTGGAATCGTACCATGACTGTACGTATGTGCTCCATTCCAATTAGATGGGAAGAATTTTTTTCCACAATATTCTCAATTTCAATTTTTTTCAAAAGTCTGAAAATCAGTAAGAGATTGAGGATACAATCCTGTCCATATTTGAAAATTCAAAATCCCCTATTTGAAAATTCTAAAATTATCTCCAATTCTTTTTTCCCCACATTATTGGAGCTAAAAAAAGTGACTTTTATTCCCTTCTATAAAATATAACTATGGAGCTGATTTTGCTAGCTCTGGAAAACGAAAAAAATCTTTTGAGAAAAGAAATTTCAAACATTTTAGTTAAAAATACAATTTCATGAATAAACCAAATACTTCTTCCAGAAGTGGCACCGAAGCTTTCCGGTGGTGGTCGAGATTTCGAATATAGCGTGTTGTTCCATTTTGCTGCTCAAAGAACAATTAGTATTTGATCTTTCTCCCTTTTTCTGTTGCGTTATAATAGTGGTAGTAGTGTTTGCTCCTCGATTTTTAATGTAATTGTGGGATTATTTCTGTAGATGGATTTGATGGCCATAGGATTTGCTGTTAATGGTTGTTGTTTCATCATTTCCTGAACCCGTGTTAATACTATAATTTTTTCTCCATTATTGATTATGTATTTTTTGGTTTTGTTGTTTTGAGTTCACTGTCTCATGTTAATGTTGTTGTTAACTACTAATTTTATTGTAGCATATATCGTGAATATTTTGTTTTCTTTAATTCAATAATTTTAGATACGAGATTTTTGTCACTGTTTTAGTGTTAAACTTTGTTTGATGAAGATTGCATGTATAGATTTTCTTTCAATTTATTGTTCTTTGGTTCAGCTGTAAGCTGAATGCTTTAGTTTTGCAATTTGTGTTTCAAGTTTTCCCTTTGAAATCACTGCAATATTTTTTTCTTTTTGATAGTTATTAGCATGTTATTTTTTATACATGAGCATTGTTGCTTGCTTTGATGTTTAGTTGAATATTTGTTGTTTTAGTTTTTATTCATTGCCTTATTTTGATGTTAGTGGTGGTTTTCCTTTTCCTTGCTTTGTCTCGTGTTTGTCTTCGAGTTTTCGTGACCCTTCAAGGATATATGTTGACTCAAAGTTCTTAGAACTTGTCAAGAGAGGGTGAAGATGAACAAAATGTTAGTTGAATCTTTAAATTCTTACCTTGTGTTTAATTTTTTATTATATTTATTTTGTTTTACTTCTACCTAATGACGTCCAAACAACACCTCCTTTTAGATGATGATATGTTCGTTGTCAAAATATAGTAACCCAACAAAGGTTAGGGTCAAATCCCAAGGGAACATGTGAAATCATGGATATCAGCAGTTGTAGTCAATGGGCAGAAAAAGAAAAGTAAATGGGGTGGGGGTGGGGGTGGGTGGGGGTTGTGTTGTAATCTCGAGCAATTAACTATATAAACTTTGGTTGTAATCAGGGTAGGTTCACACTAGGATTGTGTTTCCCCTGAATTCTCAAATCCGCAGGCTTATCGTGATTTATTGAACCAAATCGATACCTTTCATGCATAATTGATAAGTTATTCACCTTCTAAAGTTTTGTGGATGAGCATAAGGATTTCACCCTTTACCTCTTGAGTCTTAGAATTTTTCCTTACAAACCCATATCTTGATCCCAGTTAACTATTACCTTTTGAGTCTCTAGTTACTAGATAAAATCTAACCATCTTACTAAGATACAACCTAGAAGCGTGGATCGCTAGTTGCGTCCTAATGTGTGCACCCATTAAGAAAACTATTATAACGAAGATAAAGCAATACATACATGAATATCGGTTCTGAACAACAACAACACTTTCCCTACTTTATCAATCCTCCAGGGTTTGTACAAACCTAGCTATGTGTTTTAGCCGCTCATGCTTGTAAATAAATCACTAACGTTCATAATCGAAAGCATAAATGAAATCACAATGATAAGAAGTGTATAAACCCAAAACCGTAATTGAATTAATCAACTGAAGTCAATACAAGAGAATCCCAATATAAAAATTAGATCTTGGAATCAAAATATATTTGTGTGTATCAAAAGTATGTCACCCCTACTAAAAAAATACATAAAGGGTATTTATAGTACATGAGAAAAGCCTAAAACCAAAACCTGAATAAAATAGGAAAAAACAGGGTCGGTGGCCATATGTGGTCTGTACTTGCGCTCTGACCCTGGGCGCAGATAGTACCTGCGGTCCCGACCCTGGGCGCAGGTAGCGGATGAAAAAATCCTGCAAGTTTAGCTCTTGGGATTTTTTACTTCTGCACTTTCTTTGACTACCTACGGTCCATACGTCCTATATGTGGTAGTAAGTACCAAAATTCATCTTTTCAACTCTTCTTCAATTCTCGAACATGCTTTGATCATGATCAAGCCTGAAAGTGTCCCTAACATCCATCGTTCCTCCAAAATGTGGCCAAAAATACCCCTTTTTACCTTTTTTCTCAAACTTCGCATCCAAAATATGATTTCATGCAAAACATACCCAAAAAGCATCATGCATAGAAAAATAACCTTAGATACTTGCATATTTTTCTCGTTTTAAGAGTCGAAAGTGCTATATTTCTATAGCACATCACTACCTTTGTTGTTGGCTTAAGAAAATTAACTTAAGTCAAAAGTTGATCTTTATCACTCTGATAGATTTAAGATAATGTCCAGATTAAAGTTCATTATTTGAATCGTTTTCTTTTTACATATATGTCAAAATATGTCCTTTGTTCGTCCTACATTTCTTTTTCCTTGATTTTTCGAAAGCAACTACGCTGATGGTGTGAGTTTTTGAATGGTTTGTAAGAATCCTACTTGGTTCAGAGTAGAGTTTGCATGAATTTAGTTGTTCACACTTGCCTATTTCAAATTTATTTTGGGTAAAAAAATGAGATCTTTTGGATTACTTTTGCTCTAGATATCATTTGTTTGAGTTTTATCTAAACAATCTGGAAAACTTACATTTATTGGTTCATGTCTTTTCGAGAATCAATTGATCGTATGGCATTTGATTCAATTTTTTTAAGTTTGTTAAGAGATGGGTTAATTGTATCTTCATTGGAAAATTTGATCTTTTTTATATTACGACTTGCTATTCTCTGTATGCACAAGACTGTTCTCTTCATGTCATTATTTATCTGTTGAGTACCGATTTTCGAACATGTGCTAATTCTTTACATTTTTTTCTTCTTATCTTTTTTTGCATGTGAATACGTTCGAGTTCTACATGGACTCTTCCCCTTCTTCATTTTTGTTATGGGCCATTGAGGCCTATTTCTCTACGAGTCAGTTTCGAAAGAAGGTCTGAAAATTGATTATATGGCGTACCGGTACAAGAAGATGGAAGAAGAAAAATGAATCAAAGCTCATTGAAAAAATTTTCTAGGACTCGGAGACTTGAAAATTCTTGATTTTATGTCTTTTTGTTTCGTATTTATTTATTCATTCATTCATTTGAGCTTCGAAGACAAAGTTGTAACTTAATACAGGTGAAACATATTTTGGGTCTTAAAGGTCCGAAAATTAGTTTAGGACAGGTTGTGGGCAAAAATCCAAATGATTAGATTAGGATAGGTGCAAATGGGCCAAAATCCCAAATGATTAGATTAGGACCGACGCAAGTAGGCCAAAAACTCAAATTAGTTTAGGACATGATTTAAGAATTTAGACCTGATTGCCTAAGTCTTTTAGTTTTTCCCTTTCTCCTTTACATGCTATTTGTTACTAATTTTCTTAGTTAAAATTCTTGCTAAGTCGTCAAAACTTATTTTACACAAATCTTACATAAAATTTTTCTTAATTAATTTTTTTTCAAAAACAAACCTCTTTTTCAAAGTTAGTCAAAAGTTGCTTTCAAATAGCCCGGATAACTGCAAGTTAGTAGATACTTTTGGTACCTTAACAACCTTTCAAAAGTATTAATAGGAACCACATACTCGAAATTTCTAAAACTTATTTTTTTTTAATTTTAAATCGTTTAAGTAACTTTTGAAGGATTTTTTAATTTTAATAAATAAATTAAGTGCCAACTCTGTTTTCAAAAAATTATGTTTGAAAACTTTTCCAAAAGTGTTTAAATTCGTATAAATTCAATAATCATCTTTTTCCACAAAAAAGAATATAAAAAGATTTTATATCTTAAAATTGCCTATTCCAAAGACCTATTAAGATTGTATATCTTAAAATGGCCTGTTCCAAAGCCCTGTCAAAGGGAACACCAGGTAGTCCTCAAAAAATACTTCTAGAAACTCATTGACTACTAGAACTGACTAAAGCGATGGGGTCTCAGACTTTGAATCTTTAACCTCAAACTACATGATTTATGCAAACCTTAGAAAGTAGTTTCCACAGGTTAAAGTAAGAAATTAAATGACCTTTACACACTAAAGGACTACCCGTCCACTTTAAGACAGACTCATTTGGAACTAAAACTTTAAAACTCTAGTTTTACATTCAACGGAGGCATATTAGGAACATAACCTATCCATGACTAGATTAATGTCAAAGTTTTCCATGTTTAGTTCATCTAGATCAGTTGTGGTGTCTCTATGAAGGATTGAGACAATGCAATTTATATACTCATTTCTAGTTGTGACTATCTCTTCGATTGGAGTAGAAATGAAAAAGGGTTCTAGGTGTTATTCAGGACTAAATCCAAACTTTACTACACCATAGGGGATTACAAAAGACAAAATATCAATTGGGCCTACCAATTTATAAACATCACGAGAGAAGACCTATAACGTATTAGTAAACATATTAGGTGAAATCACCTAATCATAATGAAAAGATAGTGCATAAAAATTATTTTGAATCTGTTGAGCCAAAGCACACACGCAAGTGTACATCATCCACCTAAGTAATATAGTGGCATTAAAGAAAGCCAAGTATCAATCCCATAGGGATTAGTCTTAAGCAACTATCAAAGACTAGTTCAACTATTTGGATTAGACAAGTGCAAATATAAACACAAGAGTTTGAGAGTTATAACTAAAGGTAAACTAATATAATGTGGTAAAGTAAAGTTCTTGAACAATATATTGGGAGGAACCCAGGGTGTAGGAACTACTAAAAATCATATTAAGCTATGTACTTCATTTGTTAGGTTAATTATCTTGGTTGTAGGTCCACGAGGTTGATATTATGACTATGGCATTTCGAACCTTTCATCAATTATCTAACTTATCCCCACAACTACATCATTGAGCAGAGATGGGAGAACTAAGTTAAATGTATTCAGATTATATCCTGTAGTCGAACCCAATAGGTCACTTAGGTATATTCATATCCTAAATGTAAATCATAACATCATTCAATTGAGATTACAATCCTATTCTATCTAGCCCACGTTTTACTCTATCTTTCATCCTTCCGGGGAATAGAGTTAAGCATGTATTCTAAGGGTTGCAACTCCTTAAACTAGTTAAAATAAGGATAGATAAACAACCAACAAAAATAATTAACCAAATCTAAGTCAATACACAACAAGAGCAATTATGTTCTTAGCCTTAACCCAAAAAAAGGTGTTTAGCCACTCATGAACATACACGTAATCACAATAGATGAATTCATGTTAAAACACATAGAAAAAATAAATTAAAGGAACAAAAACCCTATTTTCATAATTCTCAATCGTGTCTCCAATCCCTAAGGTCATCCAAGGTGTTAACCTAAGTGTGTAAGTGTCCTATTTATACTAGGACAAAGCTGCCCGCTTTTGTATAGCCTCCGTGCCATGCCCTTATCACGGAGGATAGGGTATGTGGCATGCCAATATCATAGAGAGATGTTGGAATTGTCAATTAATAATGAAACCAAGGGCATTCCACTACCTTATCGTGGCATCTAGGCATCATGGCACGCTAATGTCTTCAAATTCTCCAAATTTTATCTTGCCTTGTCCCATGTGTTTGTGCTTCAAGTCCAAGTTTTGTGGTTGTGTTTTATCTTCAAGTACAGCTTTTATATCATCCATACATCATCTTTATAAACTCACTAAGCTTCCTATAGAAATACACACCACGAATTAGATCTCAAAATCACATAGAATCAGCCACGATGAATTAGAAAGGAACATAGCTTAAGCTAAGAGTACTAGTTTTCGCGCTTGAACTTTAACTCAATGTTTTGACTCCAAAGTCATTATGAACACACCTTAAACACTAAAAACACATAAATAAACAAGTATATGCTTATTTACCTTATTAGTCACTCATTAAGCACACAATATGTCCTCAAAGCAAGGTTAATCAAGCATAGATAAGACACTTAGGTGCACAAATCCACCTAAGATCACCAACGTACACTTGAATCTTTGTTCGTCCTTGAACACTCTTCACTCTAAGCAGAATAAATAATAGAGGATCCACCATAACTAATATAAGCACGACACTCATGTTATCACTACAATGACTACACAAATAACATGTTTCACATACAAGAATGCCATGTACGATTGAAAGCTCAAGAATACTACTTCAAAACTTCCTAGACTCAAAACTTAACTCACTATGTTGGAGAACTCATGGATATTACCCAATCAAAAGATCATATAAGTCATCTAACTATTATTAAACATGTGCCCTCATCACAAGAGAGTTACCCATATTCACTCACAGAGATGCAGTTATCACAAGAATAAGTGCAAGAATTGAATTACGGTCACTCTCACAAAGAATTCTCAAGTTAAATAAGATGAAATACAGGCTTACCCTTATTTTAGCACTCCACTAATATAAAAATGTTAAAACTTAGGATCAAATAGCTCTTTAAGGGTTGTAATGTAGGCTTGGAAACAGGTAGGAACTATTTTGGCTAGGAATAATGACTATATTACCTAAGCACTTTAATACATCACATGAACATTAATATCTCTATATTAACAACCAATTTCCACCACATTCATCTACACAAATACTATGGAAGGGAGTATTTCCTATCAACACATGGTTAAATTTAAGTGCATTTTTCTTCTCTCCTGACCACAACACATCAACTTTTTTTAAACACCAATAGATACATACTATGGGACTTCAATTTTACCTCTTTATTCTTCAATTTCAAACTCCTTAACCAACTTAATTCTACACTAAATCACTTAGGATCATTGGATCAAATCAGGCTACATATGAGGCAACCAAAGAATAAAGTCTAAAGGTTCAATGGGGCTAACTAAGATCATGTACAAGGGTAAATAAAAGAGGGTATGCAACATGGATATCAAAGAAATGCCTGTATAATCTCCTAAACCTACACTAGTTATTTCACTTTGCACATACACCAGGCAAGTTCTAAACATCAATATGCAATAAGGAATATAATAACAACCTCACTCACACATGTCACATGCTCAAATCAAGTTGGATTATTATAAACTCTAGAGCAAGCAATCACATGAATTCAAGATTAAGCCAAAAATACTTAAGATTCATAAACATGAGTGTAAGGGTTTCAACAATAGTCATTCAACACATCAACATACTTTTACAAGCAAACCCACTTGCATCGTGCAATCATCCATAGTACCAACATAAGCATCTTATTTACTCCTAACACAAAAGTTTTAAAATTTACTCCTAAAAATGAAAAAGGATACTGGATTCAAAGAACGCCCCCATGGAAAAGAACCGAAATAAAAAACCGCAGGGTGGGTGAAGTATGCACCTACTAATTGACCCCATCAATTAAAAACTAGACTAAAAGAAAAGGAAATCTTCTTGTAATTTTTCAATCTTTTCATATTTAACCAAAAACAAACTAAGAAAAAAACCAAAAACTAAGATCCTACAACATCACTTCACCCGAAACCATGGGAATTTCCCCACCCCACACTTAAAACATACTTTGATATCTAAGTACAATCAAAAGTAAGGATATAAATATTCTCTATGTCTTTTAGGCATATCTAGTAGCATCTTTTAACATCAAGAGGGTATGGGGACCGCACACTTAGTCTCTGCCATGCTCCTTAGCTTAAGTCTCTAGTACTCAGAGATTAATGTGTAACTCAACAAAAACAAATACTATGTGAAGTAAAAACTAAGATATTGAAAATAAAATACCTACCTTAAATTGGATTGCCTCCTAAGTAGGACCTAATTTAGTGTCGCGGCACGACCCTCATCACTACAACTCAACCATATTCCTTCCTCTCCTTTCTCCTACTCGGAGGGCATCTTCATACTCATTTCTGAACTCATGAGTATGTACTCTCAAGGTCTGCATTTTTCTCAACAATAGCCTATGCAGGATCATCAGTCATAATCCCCTCAGTCTTAGGTGGTGGCTTAGGAAACTCAAGGAGATAGTCCAAAGAGGTCTTTGGTGGTTTGTACTCCACCACTCCATACTCATCCATTTTTATCATGGTAATCACACAAAATCTTTATAGTCGAAAGCTGAATTGTGTGGCTTATAAAATTAGAAGACTGCCTTTTCATCATCCAACCTTCTTTTAAGAATGCTCTATCTCACATCTATTAATGCTTCTGTTTCTAAGAATAGACATCCCAAAATAATTGGTACCTGCCATCCGTGATAGCTAAAACCAAAGCTAAAACCGAAATTGAACACTAAAGAAGAAAAAATCAGCAACTAGAAAAAGGGAGATGAAGTAGGTGTAACGCCCCAAAAACGGGCCCCGAAGCGTCACACGGTGCTTAAGGCCATAAGTAGCCCCAAGCTAACCCTTTGAGCCGTTTCATACCATTCAACACTTTTCAAAAATATTACGATAATCAAACATCAAAATATCCACCATCATATCATAAATCAAAATAAAAGAAATGTGGAAGGTAAAAAAATACGTCTCATAACAACTCCAACCATCTAGTCTAGTCTGACAAGCCTCTAAAATCAACAGAAATCAGAGATCCATTGGGACATGCCCCAACTGACTCGTACTCAATGCCAAAAGTAATAACTCAAGTGAACCAGAAGCTTGAACAACACATCCTCGGACCATGAGGACTCACCACAACAAAGGATGTAGATCAGCGTGCCCGAAAAATCACTGTCAAGCCTGGGACTGAGCACCTGAACCTACATTCTGAGAAAATATAGCCCACATCCGGAGATATAGGTCAGTACCATGGAAATGGACCGAGCATATAGGGTGGATGAAATTTAAATGAACCATCTCGTAAATATTTATGGGAAACATGCATGATATAATAAAAGACTCACATAGCTTGAATAAAACATCATAAGTACGAATGAGCAACATATGTAAAGTAAAACATGTGAGTCATCATATAATTTCTCAATCACTTTTATCTTATTTTCCAATTCGTCAAAATAATCAACTTTCGTAACAAACCCCTTTTTTGAATATATAGTCATTTAACATAAAAGGAATGATAAGCTTTCATAATTCAAACCTTTCAAACGATTTCATTCTTTTCATCTCACACAGAAGGATATACACACACATTGGGAGTCCCTTACAACCGACATAAACCATGTGAGCTACATGGAGCCAACGTTCCACCCACGTTGGGGAGAGTCGCCCTATTCCTTGCCATCGGAGTAGGACCTTAAATTGTCAATCCAAACACTAGTGATCACTATATAAATCAGCCATAATTCCGGCTCCTACGGGGGCATGTAGTTCTAGGGAAGTACCAAAATAGCTATACCTCCCGCTCGGTGCTAAAGACTACTCTCGGACTTAGCTCAAATCTTTTCAAAAGAAAATCCACTAATAAACAGTTCAACAATTCACAACGAGAGACATCTTGCTATCCCTTTTTCATAATAGATAAGCAATTAATTAAAAGTGGATTTCTTTTCTCATTAGAGTTCAAAAACAACTCGTTCAAGACCAAAAGGTCAAATCATTCTACATCATCATCTCAAGTCATTCAAATATCAAGATGCTTATAGCACAAAGTTTCTCAACAAAATACAACTTCAAATGGGGTACAAAGACCCATAAATCAATATCATGGTAAAACCTTTCAAGAATCATGCTTCATGTCTTAAATACATATAAATCCCGTCTAAACTCTAAAAATTCAGCTTTTATACTTAACAATATCGACATCATCATGAAATCATTATAAGAAAATAATTCATGTTTCAACTTCATAGGATAATCATGTAAAACCATGTAATTTGTAATAGAAACTAGGTTTCAGGCACAAGAACAAAAGGATGTTCTTGTTCATAACCCCACATACCTCAAGATTGGAGACGTTGAATGAACTCTCTACTTCGAAGCTCTATTCACGAAATTGCTATGTTCCTCTCGTAGCCCTCGGAACGAGGATTCTGAATATGTAAAAATATAGAAGTTTCCATGGTCGAATCTCTAGTTACAAAGGTTTTTGTGATGAAACCCTAAGAGAGTTTTCTTGATGCTTTTGTCAAAAGTGATCATATTTTGGTGAATTTCGGATATAATCCCGTGTTAAAGAGGATGGAGGCTTTTACAATTACTAATATGCCATTAATGAGCCGGATGAGAATTGCAAAAGTTGGCCAGGCACGATCTAGCAGGCGTCGCCTGGCCTAAAGCAGTGCAATCCACCAGGCGCCGCCTGATGGATCGCCCACTATAAGGCAGGCGTCACGGGCTAGATCGCCCCCTTTGCAAAAATGATAAGGCCCGCGATAAGGCGGGCGACACGTGCTAATCGCCGGTTACCACTGGAATGGGGACCCAAACGTGGTCTTAGGTTCGTCTAAAAATTCTGAAACTCACCCGAAACATCCTACGACCTTTCCCCATCGGAACGTAACAAAAATCTTGAAAAATGAAGGTCGAAAAAGTCATGAAATAATTCCACAAAGATTCTAGGTTCAAAATAAAACTAAGTATGGGAAGAAAGCATAAACACTTAGCCAAATTTCAAGGTGTTAAGTTTGTATTTTCTCACTTCGGAGCCTTTAACGATGAAGGAAAATTACGGGGTCTTACATTATCTCCCCCTTGGGAACATTCATCCCCGAATGATGCTGGGTATGCCAAGAGTACTCAAGAAACAAAAGTATACAGATGAAATCACTTTTTAAATTCATCTCCACTTCGTTCTGAACTCCAGATACAACATAGAATGCATAAACTCAAGAAACTACAGATGAACAATAAGGAATAACAGCTGAATTGCTGCAATGTTGCATAAAAAGGGAATGATTTAGAGAAGAACGATACCTTCATCTTGATCGGAGCTTGCGGAAAATAGGTATGGGTATTTGGATCGCATGTCCACTTCGGTTTCCTAAGTTGGACCCTCAACGGATTTGTTTCGCCACAACACCTTGACCAATGGAACTTCTTTGTTCCTTAGTCTTCAAACTTGAAAATCAAGGATTTCAACAGGGATCTCATCAAAGGAAAGTCTACTTTGGATTTCAGCACTCACAGAAGAATCCACTACCACAGAGTCGCTAATATGCTTTCTAAGCATGGAAACATGGAATACCGGATGAATAGGTGACAACTCAGAAGGCAACTCAACCTCATAAGCTACCTTACCAACATGGCTAAGAATTCTGTATGGGCCCACATAATGGGGACTAAGATTTCCCTTCTTCCCGAATCTCTTCACCCCTTTCATTTGTGAAATCTTCAGGTACACCGAGTCACCAACTTCAAAATCAAGGTCTCTTCTCCTAACATCCGCATACGACTTTTGACGACTCTTTGCGGTTTTCAACCTGTCTCTAATCAACTTGACTTTTTCCAAAGCCTCGAACACCGAATCAGGACCACTCACAACAGCTTCACCCACTTCAAACAAACCTATGGGTGACCTACATTTCCTCCCATACAAAGCCTCAAACGAGGCCATGCCAATATTAGAGTGAAAACTGTTGTTGTAAGCAAACTCTATCAACGGCAAATATTCATCCCAACTCCCTTTAAAATCAAGAGTACACGCTCTCAACATATCTTCTAAGGTTTGGATAGTCCTTTCAGCCTGACCATCTATCTGCGGATGGAAAGCAGAGCTCAAATTTACTTGGGTACCAAGACCCTTCTGGAAAGCTCTCCAGAACTGCAAAGTAAATTTAGTACCCCTATCTGAAATGATGGATAAGGGAACTCCATGCAATCTGACTAACCCTCGGATGTACAATCTAGCATAGTCCTCAGCAGTATAAGAAGTATGCACAGGCAAGAAATGCGCAGACTTAGTCAATCTATCAACCACGACCCAAATGGAATCATGATGGCATCGGGAAAGAGGTAAGCCAGTCACAAAATCCATATTTATCTCTTCACACTTCCAAATGGGAATACTAAAATCCTGCATCATACCACTAGGTCTTTGGTGTTCTACCTTAACCTGTTGGCACGTCGCACACTTAGCTATATATGCTGCTATATCTTTCTTCATGCCACTCCACCAATAGATTTCCCGCAAGTCGCGGTACATCTTAGTGGGACCAGGGTGAATCAAATATCGCGGCCCATGCGCTTCATCCATGACTCTCTGTCTCAGATCATCAACATTCGGAACACACAATCTACCCTGCAGCATCAGCACACCATCTCCCTCTTGGGAGAAAACCTCCACTTTTTGGTCCCTGATAGACTCTTTTAGTGTGACCAAACCAACATCTAAGTCTTGCCTCTCCTTCACTTCCAAAACCAAGGAGGATTCAGAACTACCCTGAACCCCTATGCTACCTTCAGTAGAGTCAAACAACCTAAACCCCAGTCTATCCAAACGATGCATATCATGAGCCAAATCTTTCTTACCTTCTTCAACATGTGAAACACTACCTATAGACACCCTTCTAAGGGCATCTGCCACTACATTGGCCTTGCCCGAATGATACAACATGCTCATGTCATAATTTTTTAACAACTCTAACTGTCTTCTCTACCTAAGGTTCAACTCTCTCTGGGTAAATACATGCTGCTGACTCTTATGATCAGTAAAAACATCAAATGAACACCATACAAGTAATTTCTCTAGATTTTCAGAGCAAACACAACAACAGCTAACTCAAGATCATGGGTGGGGTAATTTTTCTCATGAGGTTTCAATTGTCTAGAAGCATAAGCTATCACCCTACCCTTATGCATCAATACACAACCCAAGCCAAATCTAGAAGCATCACAGTACACCACAAAACCATCAACACCATCAGGCAGAGTCAAAACAGGGGCTGTAGTGAGTTGAGTCTTTAACTCCTGAAAACTCTTCTAACAAAAATCAGACCACAAGAAATTTACTTTCTTTTGGGTCAACCTAGTCATAGTGGACGCTATAGAGGAGAAACCTTCAACAAAACAGTGGTAATAGCCAGCTAGACCCAAGAAACTTTGGATGTCAGTCGGAGAGATAGGTCTAGGCCAGTTTCTAACAACTTTGGTCTTTTAGGGATCAACTTTGTTACCTTCGAAAGAAATGATATGACCCAGAAAAGCAGCTGACCTTAACCAAAACTCACACTTGCTGAATTCGGAAAACAATTGATGATCTCTAAGGGTTTGGAAGACAACTCAGAGATGATTTCCATGTTCATTCTCACTACGGGAATACACCAGAATATCATCTATAAACACTATGACAAACATGTCAAGGTATGGGCTGAACACTCGATTCATGAGGTCCATGAAAGCTGCTGGGGCATTAGTTAATCCGAAGGAAATAACAAGAAACTCAAAATGACCATAGCGAGTTTGGAAGGCTATTTTCGGGATGTCACACTCCCTAACTTTGAGTTGATGATAGACGGAACGAAGGTCTATCTTTGAGAAGTAACTTGCACCTTGCAATTGGTCAAACAAATCGTCTATTCTCGGAAGGGGATACTTATTTTTGATAGTGACTTTATTCAACTGACGATAGTCAATGCACATACGTAAAGAACCATCTTTCTTTCTCACAAATAACACAGGATCATCCTAAGGAGAAATACTGGGTCTGATGAAACCCTTATCTAACAGATCTTTGAATTGCTCTTTTAACTCCTTCAGTTTTGCAGGTGCCATACGGTAAGGGGGAATATAAATAGGCTGGGTGTCGGGAAGAAGATCGATCCCGAACTCTATCTCTCTATCAGGAGGTATCCCTGGAGATCTTCCAAAAAGACATCGGGAAACTCATTGACAATGCTAACTGACTGGAGAGTCGGAGTCTCAGAGTTAGTGTATTTGACTCTAACCAAATGATAAAGGCACCACTTGGAAATAAGCTTTCTAGCTTTGAGATATGAGATAAAATGACTCTTGGGAGATACAGAACTCCCAGACCACTCAAACATGGGTTCATCAGGAAACTGAAACTTGACTACTCGGGTACGATAATTGATAGAGGCATAACAAGAATAAAGCCAGTCCATACCCAGAATAACATCAAAGTTCACCATGTCTAACTCAATCAAAACAGCCAACAAGACTCTATTAAGGACTGTAACAGGACACTTTCTATATATTTTCTGGGCAACAATCAAATCACCCACTGGGGTAGAAACTAAGATAGGCTCAGGAACATTTTTGGGACTCATTTTAAAATTTACCGCAACCAGAGGTGTAACATATGAAAAACTGGATCCAGGGTCCAACAAAGCATAAACATCGAATTGAAATATACGAAGAATACCAGTAACAACATCGGGAGAGTCCTCCTGCTCTTGGCGAGATGGTAAAGCATAAAATCGATTCTGGCGTTGACCGCCAGCAGTACTAGAAGAGGCGTCCTGAGCTGGGGCTGGGCGAGTCACCTAAACTGGAGCACTAGCAGTCTGAGTCTGAGTCTGAGGGAGATTATCACGTCACCCTTGCCTGGCATATGGGCACTCTCTAAGTTTGTGTCCCATGTCACCACACCCGAAACAACCCTTATTCACTCCCCAACACTCACCCGATGGGTCCTACCACACTTAGGGCACAGAGGATAATTTGGCTTACTGCCAACACTGTATTGGGACCTGGATGCATATGACTTACAACTTTACTCTTGCCTACCCCTAGGCATGGGAGCACTAGCTGACGACGGTGCTGGTGTAGATGAATAGTGCTGAAACTGAGGGCGATTCCCTCTCTGTGATCTAGTCTGACCCTGTCCGTGCTGCTCGGATCTAGCTCTCTTATTCCCTCTCATTCTATCCCTCTCATTAATCTTATCTACTTCAACCTATTGGGCATGAGTCATCAGCCTAGAAAGATTCATCTCACTATTTAACATAGTAGACCTGCACTCCTTAACCACATAGCTAGACACTCCAGTCACAAATTTGCTCATACTGGCCTGATTATCAGCTACTAAGTCAGGAGCATATTTGGCCAACTGATTGAACTTCAGATAGTACTCTTTAACAGTAATGGAGCCCTGTCGCAAGTTCATGAACTCCTCTACCTTAGCCTCTCTCATCTCCAAACGGAAAAACTTGTCCAGGAATGCATCCTGGAACTCTTGCCAAGTCGTAGGGGCAGCACCCTCACCTCTACCCTTCCTCCAAGTAACTACCCAATCATAAGCAATATCCTTCAATCGATATGATGCCAACTCCACACTATGCTGCTCAGATACATGCATCACCTGAGTAATCTTTAGCACTTTTTCCAAGTACAACTGTGGATCCTCATCTGACTTCGACCCATAAAATTCTGGTGGATTCATCCGCATAAAGTCACGAATTCTCGCAGAAGCTGAATCACCTCCCTGCTGCTATAGAGCCGGGGCCGGGTTGGCCTGAACATTCACAGTAACAACTTGGGCCAGCGCCTGAAAGGCTGCCCGAAATTCGATATGTGACACATTTTTATTTAGTGGTTTAGCAGGCTGAGGTTGCTGACCATCGTTATTTCTTCTAGCTTGATGAGGAGGCATATTCTAAAAGAGAAGAGCAGAAATTAATAGCAGAGAGAGACACTTTAAGCACGATAAACTTTTGAAAGAAAAAATCATTTTTTTCCTAAAACATCTCGTAGCCTCTTGCTCATAGATGTGGCGTGCTACACACCGATTATCAAGACTCTACTTAACGTGGCTTGTCAGACTCCCTAGGACTCCTTAAACCTTAGGCTCTGATACCAAGTTTGTAACGCCCCAAAAATTGGTCCCGAAGCGTCACACGGTGCTTAAGGCTACAAGTAGCCCCAAGCTAACCCTTTGAGCCGTTTCATACCATTCAATACTTTTCAACAAGATTACAATAATAAAACATCGAAATATCCTCCATCATATCATGAATCAAAATAAAAGAAAAGCAGAAGGTAACAAAATACGATGTCTCATAACAACTCCAACCATCTAATCTAGTCTGACAAGCCTCTAAAATCAATAGGAATCAGAGAGCCATTGGGACATGCCCCAACTGACTCGTACTCAATGCCAAAAGTAATAACTCAAGTGAACCAGAAGCCTGAACAACAAATCCTCGAACCATGAGGACTCACCAAAACAGAGAATGTAGATCAGCGTGCCCGAAAAATCATTGTCGAGCCTGGCACTGAGCACCCAAACCTACATTCCGAGAAAATGTATTCCACATCCGGAGATGTAGGTCAGTACCATGGAAATGGACCGAGCAAATGGGGGTGGATGCAATTTAAGTGAACCATCTCGTAAACATTTATGGGAAACATGCATGATATAATGAAAGACTCACATAGCTTGAATAAAACATCATAAGTATGAATGAGCAACATATGTAAAGTAAAACATGTGAGTCATCATATAATTTCTCAATCACTTTGATCTCATTTTCCATTTCGTCAAAATAATCAACTTTCGTAACAAACCCCCTTTTTGAATATATATTCATTTAACATAAAAGGAATAATAAGCTTTCATAATTCAAAACTTTCAAACGATTTCATTCTTTTTATCTCAGACAGAAGGATATACACACACTGGGAGTCCCTTACAACCGACATAAACCATGTGAGCTACATGGAGTCCAATGTTCTACCCACGTTGGGGAGATTCGCCCTATTTCTTTCCATCGGAGTAGGACCTTAAATCATCAATCCAGACACTAGTGATCACTATATAAATCAGCCTTAATTCCGGCTCCTACAGGGGCACGTAGTTCTAGGGAAGTACCAAAATAGCTATACCTCCTTCTCGGTGCTAAAGACTACTCCCGGACCTAGCTCATATCTTTTCAAAAGAAAATCCACTAATAAACAATTCAACAATTCACAACAGGAGCCATCTTGCTACCCCTTTTTCATAATAGATAAGTAATTAATTTAAAGTGGATTTTTTTTCTCATTTGAGTTAAAAAACAACTCCTTCAAGACCAAAAGGTCAAATCATTCTACATCATCATCTCAATTCATTCAAATATCAAGATGCTTATAGCACAAAATTTCTCAACAAAATACAATTTCAAATGGGGTACAAAGACCCATAAATCAATATCATGGTAAAACCTTTCAAGAATCATGCTTCATGTCTTAAATACATATAAATCCTATCTAAACTCTAAAAATTTAGCTTTTATACTTAACAATATCGACAACATCATGAAATCATTATAAGAAAATAATTCATGTTTCAACTTCATAGGATAATCATGTAAAATCATGTAATTTGTGAAAGAAACTAGGTTTCGGGCACAATAACTTTAGGCTATTCTTGTTCATAACCCCACATACCTCATGATTGGAGACGTTGAATGAACTCTCTACTCCAAAGCTCTATTCACGAAATTACTATGTGCCTCTCGCATCCCTCGGAACGAGGATTCCGAATATGTAAAAATATAGAAGTTTCCACAGTCGAATCTCAAGTTACAAAGGTTTTTGTGATGAAACCCTAAGAGAGTTTTCTTGAAGTTTTTGTGAAAAGTGATCATATTTTGGTGAATTTAGGATATAATCCCATGTTAAAGAGGATGGAGGATTTTACAATTACCATTATGCCATTAATGAGCCGGATGAGAATTGCAAAAGTTGGCCAGACACGATCTAGCAGGCGTCACCTAGCCTAAAGCAGTGCAATCCACCAGGCGCTGCCTGATGGATCGCCCACTATAAGGCAGGTGCCGCGAGCTAGATTGACCCCTTTGCAAAAATGATAAGGCTCGCGATAAGGCAGGCGGCGCGGGTTAATCGCCCGTTGCCACTGGAATGGGGACCCAAATGTGATCTTAGGCTCATCTAAAAATTCTGAAACTCACCCGAAACATCCTATGACCTTGCCCCATCGTAACGCAACAAAATCTCGAAATGCGAAGGTCGGGAAGGTCACAAAATAATTCCACAAAGATTCAAGGTTCAAAATAAAACTAAGTGTGGGAAGAAAGCATAAATACTTAGCCAAATTTCAAGGTGTTAAGTTTGTATTTTCTCACTTCGGAGCCTTTAACGATGAAGGAAAATTACGAGGTCTTACAGTAGGAGAACACAATTAGATGATTCAAAAAATAAAAAGGATAGTTAATGAGACATTTACCCACATCCATGAGAAGCACTAAAGTGTATATTAAACACTTAAATACAAGTCACTAATGTTGATTACACCTCACTCTTAGGTGGACACAAAGTAATTCACCTTCTCAAGCCCCCACCTTTCTTTCCAATTTGCAACACAAGTGAAATCCATCAATTGTGCTAACCCTAATTTTGGATCTCTCTCTTAAGGAGAATAAGAAGACTAAAATTTAGAAAGTCGCTGAATTTAAATGTCCAAAAGCTAATGAAAATAGAAGGATACTTGTCTATTTATACTTATTACAAATAAAGACTAAAATACCCTTAATGAAGGGTGCTCCTTTGGAGTGTATAAAAAAAAGTCTTAAAGGACCATAATAGCCCTAACATAGGGCACCTCTTGGGTGTTGAAATATAAGGTGAAAATTCCTTCTTTACCTTCAAGTGAGGTGCCCCTTGAGTGTATTGATTCCCTTCTCCTCCTTCAACATGACAAGACTTTAAAAGGCTCCAAACACTTGCTAATTCTGAAGCTTGAGCCTTTGACCATACCTTGTATTCTTTTGTGCTCTTTATGCTTGTATCATCCTCTCTATCTTGTAAGGAATTTTTCCACAAATTCACACATTGCAAAACCAAAGGAAGGGAAAACAAACACACAATCCTCATGATAGGAGAGTTAGAATTAGTACCACAAGTAAGGTAAACATGCCAAGGGGGTACACTCTTAGAATACAACCAACCGTTCTTTGTGAGGAGTAAGAAAGTCCAACCACTAACATCACAAAGGAAACACTTAAAACAAACTTCAATGAGTTGAGGATACAATCTAAAATCAACACATAGGCCACTTGTTTTCAAGGGAAGACAAACACTCAAAATTAGACATCTATATCTTAGAGAGGTTCCCTTAACAACACATATCCTATCACTCACTACATTTCTATGAACATGATCACTATCAAGGTCTTCATCAAATAAATTCAAAGAACAATATTCATCATCAATATTATTCACATCCAATTTTTCCTCTTGTTTCCTTCTTTCTTTTCTCATCCAACTTTTTGGTTTTTGCTTGGAGGTTATTCACACTAAAGGGTGAAAGAGGAAGAAGAGTGAACTTTTGTCCACCATGCTCAAATGTGTACCTATTAGCCTTTCTATCATGCATAGTGTGCCTATCAAATTACCAAGGTCTTCCTAACAATATATGACATGCTTGCATAGGGATTACATCACACAACACTTCATCATTATAATTCCCTACCTTGAATCTAACTACATATTATCGTTTGACCTTCAATTCACCACACTCATTTAACCATAGAAGCTTATATGGATTCGGGTGAAGGATAATAGGTAGTTTCAAGTGGTCAACCAGGGTGATACTAGCAATATTCACACAACTCCTCCTATCTATGATCATTAAACTCACAGTTTCTTTAATAAGGAACTTGGTATGAAAGAGGTTCTCTCTTTGATCATCCAAGACCTTACTAAAAAAAGTCCTTCTAACCATATAACTAGGGACATCACATTCCCCTTCACAAGGAAACACCTCTTCTTCACTACCCTCATCTTTAATTTTGGGTTCTATTTACTCTCCATCTTCAGAGTTATCATTATTCTCCTCGGTTTCCAACTCCACTTCTTCATCAAGATAATACAACTTCCCCTCCCTTAGAATCACATTATGTTGGTTAGGGCACTCACTTTCCCTATGACCCCAACCTTGACACTTAAAATATTGTAGACCCTTAGAATGAGAAGTAAATATTAGTTTACCTTCATTTCTTGGAGGATGGTGTTGGACAACCTTGGTTTCATCTTGAGGAGCAATATATGAAGGAAATTTTTCCTTTTTCCAACCAAAGGAATATTGAATTACCTCTTTGTTATTTGAAAAAATGAGGACCCTTGATGATTCTTGAGCTTGTAGGCCATCTTCTCTTTATTCTCCCTTTCAATTTCCATTTTTTCTTGGAAGATACTACCAACGGTCTTAAACTTGTAAAGATCCAAACGGGAGGATATGTCCTTATTCAATCAAACCTTGAAGCGAATGACTTCATGTTGTACTTGTTCACCTCTATGAACAGCTTCAAGATAAGTTGTTGGAATTCATGATAATAGGAGATGACACTCTTGCTTCCTTGCTTTAGATTATAAATCTTGGCAAAGAGCTCATGTCTATAATGCTCCGGTACATATCTCTCTCTCATTATTCTCTTCAATATTTCCCAAGGAGGTGGTTGGCTACCAATCAACACATCACCGAATCTCTTAGTGTAATCCCACCAAGTATTTGCATATCCTTCAAAGTGAACAATATCATAACAACTTTTCTTCTCTTTGGAAAGTTCCATTCACTTGAAAAATCTTTTCATAAGAATATTCCCAAGCTATGTACACTTCCGGATCATTCTCACCTTTAAAAATTGAAATGACAACCTTGATTGAATTAATGCGCACCTCTTGATTTCCTTGTCTCTCTTCTTGCCCTTGATTTCTCCCATAATGCCTTCTTGAGTCATGTCTTTCCCTCATTTCTTTCTTATACCAATAGTCATTATTAGGAACATCATAACTTTCTTGCTCCCCTCTACCATAGTCTTCAAAAGGGTAGGTTTGGTTTTGGATTTGGGGTCTTTGGGGAAGTAGATATGGTCTTTGGTTGTTTGGTATTTGGACTTGAGGGATTGGTCTTTATGGAGGATGAGGTCTTTGTTCAAAAGGGTTTAGAACTTGATTTTGTGGTGGGGTATTTGAATTTTTGTTTGGTATTTGGTTTCCAAGCCCCTCTTATTGGACTTGGGGGTTTTGAAGAGGTAATGGGCTAGTGGAGTTTCAGATTTGGGAGTGAGATGGAGTTTGGCTGGTGTTTTGTAGGGGTCTTGTGGGATATTTCATTTGATGTAAGGTTTTGGGGGTAATGGTCATTGAGGAGTTATTGACTTGAACACTTGAAGACACATGGTAGGGATTAGGTGTAGAAGGTTGAGAGTTCCTCCTACTTTCAACACAATCAAGCCTTCCACTAAGAGTAACCATTTCACTCCTAATAGCATCTATATCACCCTTCATGTCTCTCCTCATAGCATCCATCTCACCTTTCAACTCTTGTCTTAGGGCATCAAACCGAACCATCAAGACTCCCAAAACATCATTTCCCAAATGTTGGGATGTGGTACCCTTGTTTTCCATTTGTACCTAATAAGAAGAAAAAAACATCTAAGAGAAAACCTACAAAATGAACAAACAAGTTAGTTCAAAAAGAGCCTCACCACTCTCACACTCGTTTCTTACCTCACACTTGGTTTCACAAATGTTGAAATCTTTGCATATACTTGGAAAGTGAATGAGTGGTGAAAATACTTTGGCTCGGAATCGATTTTTGTTTGATATGACTCAAATAAAATAATGCATGGACTTGAACAACAAAACACTATGACTTTAAAATGATAAAAGCACACAAAAATCGAAGACACAAGTTAAACGAACTCTAGACTAATTACCAATCTAGTAGGAACTTACTAGCTTGCTAATTAGCTTTTGAATTAGCTTAAAAGAAACTAGAATAAAAAAGGTGAAACTAAGAAATCTAATTTTAGAGATGAATTTGGTTGATCACAAGTGATGACGTGGCACAACGTGGTTGGTTGTCACTTTTTCAAATTTGTAATTTCCCAAATCTTTGTTTCGGCCAAACACTCCTTTAGGGATTAAAGGATTTCGGTTTTAGAGGGGAAAATGAAGGATTTTAAGCCTTTTTGGATCTTCAAATGAATTCAAAATGAGTTGGTCCCCCCTTGTACTTTCAAGTGTACTTGTTTGTCCCCTTGTCCCCTCTTCCTTTTTGGAGGACTTGGATATTCTTGGAATATGATTTTGGACTAAAAACTTTTTCACTCTCTTTATTCCCTCTTTTGGATCAAACAAACACCTGTGAATATTCTTCTTCACTAGGATATGAAGATGATGGATGAACAAGATGAATATTCAAGTGTTGACCAATAAGCAAATGAACCCTAATGTTAGTTTTTCTTTTAGATCTAGGGTCCTTAGGCTAAAAAAAACTCAACCAACTAAAAACCAGCCACAAAACACGTCCAAATCACAAGGCCTATTTCAGATCTAGCTCAAAAAGCTTCAAAACACCATAGCCATGGTGGATCTTAGCTCAAACTCAACCAAACTTCACTCTAAAAGTAGATCTAGACTCTTGAGGTACTAGAGAGCAAGTATATAGTACAAGAAACTTCAAAACAAAGTAAAAACATGTAGATCTATGATTCTGAGTTCAGATCTACCACAACACAAGACTAGACACCATTTTTTTGTGATTTTCTATGACTTTTGACTCTTTTTCGTGAGTTTTTCTTAATAATGAAACTAAAATTGAGATTTAGAGATGTAGGAACACCCCTAAACAAGGCTTTGATACCAAATGATAGCTAAAACCAAAGCTAAAACCGAAATTGCTCACTAAAGAAGCAAAAATCAGCAACTAGAGAAAGGGAGATGAAGTAGGAGAACACAATTAGAAGATTCAAAAAGAAAAATGATAGTTAATGAGATATTTACCCACATCCATGGAGTTAATAACTTAAATGGTCACTCAACTTTGAACTTATATCCCAGAAAGTCACTTAACTTTCGAATTTACTCAGAAAGTTACTCAACTTTAGATGTTTTACTTAGAAAGTCACGCAATTCATTTAATTATTTCTTAAACTAAATTTGCCTCTGTGGAATTTTCATTTGAAGATAAAAAATTTTGAAAACACAAAATATTCATTTAATGACCTTTTTACCCTTTCCTTCATCTCCTAAATTATCTTTACCACCTCTTTCTCATATTTTGTTTATCCTTCTCACTTGCTAAATGTAACAAATGTTACAAACATTTTTATTTCATTATTAAGGAAATCTGTAGTTCTGTTTTCTCGCACTGGCTTAGTGCAATTTTCATAAATGTTTGCACTAAGCCAGATTTACCTAGAATGGTCATTATAGATTTAAAGAAAAGATATATAAGATTATCTCTAAGCTCAAGCACAAACTTCTCGGTTGTATCCATTATCTTGTTGCAGTTTTCTATTGTTTGCAGTGTAGGCAGATTTGCCAATGAAACCAATACTACTGTGGATGTCATGTTTACTGAAAATAGAGTTGTGTGTATGGGGGAAATGGGAGCAACTTAACTAGTTTAACTAAAAATGGTTGAAAGATTTGTTACGTTTAGAAAGCCAGAAGGAGAAGTAAAATGTGAGAAAGAGGTGGTAAATATAAGTTAGGGGAATAAAGAAAAGGGTAATAGGGTCATTAAATGAATATTTTATATTTTTTAAAATTTTGTTATTAGAAAAAAAACTACATAATCAAAATTTAGTTTTAAAAAACAATTAAGTGAGTTGACTGACTTTTGGAGTAAAATATTTAAAGTTGAGTGACTTTCTGAGTAACGTCCTAAGTTAAGTGACTTTCTGAGATAAAAGTGCAAAGTTCAGTGACCATTTGAGTTATTAACTCTACATCCATGATAAGCACTAAAGTGTATATTAAACACTTAAACACAAGTCACTAATGTTGATTAAACCTCACTCTTAGGTGGACACAAAGGAATTCACCTTCTCAAGCACCCACCTTTCTTGCCAATTTGTCAACACAAGTGAAATCCATCAATTGTGCTAACCCTAATTTCGGTTCTCTCTCTTAAGGAGAAGAAGAAGACTACAATTAGACTACAATTTAGAAAATCACTTAATTGAAATGTCCAAAATCTAATAAAAGTAGAAGGATACTTTTCTATTTATACTTATTACAAACAAAGACTAAAATATCCTTAATGAAGGGTGCTCCTTTGAATTGTAAAAAGAAAGTCTTAAAGGACCATAATAGCCCTAACTTAGGGCACCTCTTGGGTGTTGAAATGTAAGGTGAAAAGTCCTTCTTACCCTTCAAGTGAGGTTCCTCTTGAGTATATTGATTCCCTTCTCCTCTTTCAATTTGACAAGACTTTAAAAGGTTCCAAACACTTGCCAATTCCAAAGCTTGAGCCTTTGACCATGCCTTGTATTCTTGTGTGATCTTTATGGTTGTATCAATCTGCATCATAATCCAAAACAACAAAGTCAGTGAGGACAAGAAACTTACAAACCTTTATGAGCACATCATCAATAATACCTTCAGAACGAACTTGGGTTCTGTCTACCATCTGCAGTACCATAGAGAAAGGTCTCGGCTTCCCCAACCTAAGAGTGTTAAAAACTGATAGGATAATCAATTTTATACTTTCCCCCTAATCATTTATAGAATGGACCACATCATTGTTACCAATTTGTATAGGGAGGGTGAAACTCCTTGGGTCCTTAAGCTTCTTGGGAATTTTTTCATCACCATAGAGTTGCGCCCCTCAATGAGTGCTACCATCTCAATGTCCTACAATTTAATTTTGCTAGTCACCATTCTCTTTAAGTACTTGGCGTACTTTGTCATTCCTTGTAAAATATCTAAAAGAGGAAGGTTAATGTGAAGTTCTTTGAACGTGTCAAAGAACTTATTAAATAAAGCATCCTCCTTGGACTTCTTAAACCTCTGCTGGAATGGTAGTGGTAGTATTTCAGCCACTTTCTCAATAACCTTAGTTTTTGGGTACTCAAATTTTCCCAAATTTTCAGTATTCTTACTTTCAACCTGTTAAGGAACCAACTCTGCCTGTACCTCCAATTTTCTTTTTCAAAATCCTATCATTTAGCTCTTTACCACTCCTCAAGGTGATTACTATCACTTTCTTTGGATGCTCTGTATCACTTGGAAATCCACCCTATGGCTTAGAATTCTATGTTTGAGATGATTTCCCAAATTGTTGCTCTAACTTTTGTTGCGTCACTTGCTAATTTTTTTTATTTTAGCATTCATTTCTTCTTGGTTGGCCAGGATCTTCTTCAATGTTTCCTCAATGTTACTAGATTATGTATTATGCTGTTACTGGAACTACTAGCTCTGATTATTGCCCCATGTATAATTGGGCTGAGTCTACCACTTTTGGGTCTAAGCATTTTCATAAGTTGGCTTATGTGCATTTCCTACAAAGTTCACGGATTCAGGATTTGCACCATAAAAGTCTTCATAATGGCCACTATTGCATAAATATTGCACCAACCTGGGGTCTGCTACACTGTATTAACTTGATCCAAAAATTGGTTCATACCTAATTTGCTGAATTAAGTCATCATTTGATTCTGCATAGCTGACAATGGGGCGCTAAGGTCGTGATACTGTCAACCTCAATCTTGCTCACAAACTTTTTCACTAAACTTCTGGATATGTCGCCATGCCAGTTAGGATTTTATTGAGCAATATGGTTATATTTTCTCCAGTGCTTGACCACATATAGCTGAATCTAACAAAATTTTTGTATTATGGTCAAGTACTTCAGCAAATGTGTGAGCTAATACCTCATTGAATTGTTGGTGATATGGACAGTCCCTAAGAAGGTATTTGAACCTCTCTTCAGCATGATATAGGTTCTCATACGGCTTTTGCTTAAAGCTCAAAATCTCACTACATAATCTTGTAGTCTTTCCAGATTGGATAAAACGAATGAGGAATTTTTTAGCCAAGTCATCCCCTGTAGTGATTGACTCTGCCATCTTTGTGTTCAACCACTTCTTGGATTCCCCCAAAAGTGAGAAGGGAAACAATGTTAGCCTCATATAATCCATAGATACCCCTATGGGTATAAACGTATCACTAGTCTCTAGAAATTTCTGCAAGTGAACCTGTGGATCTTCGTGTGAAAAGCTGGTGAATTTCCTGCTATTGTGCAAAAGCTGCACCATTTTTTTCAACTCAAATCTACCTCCGATAGTGGGTCTTTGAATGGTGGAAGTCAAATTAGTTGTGAGTGGGATTTCCACTTCGCATACGATCCTGCGGGTTGGTGGATCTTTAGCCATAGGTGCAGGATGGTCTTTTTTTTTCTTGAATTTAAAGGATTCTATCGAGAAGTACTACTTCTATCCTTTGTTAACGTTGCTCAGGTTCGAGGCCTATTTAAACGTACTCCCTATCCCTTGCTAGCTTACTAGCTTTTGCAACCTATGCCTGCAAATTTAGATGCTAAGTTTAAGTAATTAGATCTCCCAAAATCAAAAATCAAAACCAAAACAAAAGCAGTTGCCACTTTACAGGCCCCCGACAATGGTGCCAAAAACTTGTTCTGCCCAAGTGCACACACAAATGTACGTGGTCCACATAAGTAATGTAATAGACTTAAAGAAAGCCAAGTATCGATCTCACAGGGACTAGTGTTAAGAAACTATAAAAGACTTGTTCAGCTATTAATATTACATAAGTGCAAACGTAACCACAAGAGTTTGGGAGTTATAACTAAATGTAAACTAAAACAATGTGGTAAAGTAAAGGACTAGATTAATCAATAAGGATGAACCCAGGGTTTAGGGAGTATGAACAGTCATACTAAGCTATGTACTTCGTTGGTTAGGTTAATTATCTTGGTTGTTGGTCCACGGGGTCGATATTATGACTACGACCTTCCAAACCTTTCATCAATTATCTAACTTAGCCCTACAACTACATCATTGAGCAAGGATGTGAGAACTAAGTTAAACACATTAATATTCAATACTGTAATCGAACCAAATAGGGCACTTAGGTATATTCCTATGCTAAATGCAAATCATAACATCATTCAATTGAGATTACGATCCTATTCTATTTATTCCATGTTCTACTCTATCATTCATCTTTCTGGGTTCACAATAGAGTTATACATGTATTCTAAGTGTTGCGAATCATTAAAATAGTTAACACAAGGATAAATAAAAAACCAATAATAATAATTAACCAAAACCAAGTCAGTATACAACAAGAGTAATCATGTTCTTGTCCTTATCCCCGAAAAAGGTATTTAACCACTCATGAAACAAATTCAACCAATGTCGTGCCATGCCCTTATCATGGCATCTAGGCAGCGTGGCACACTAATATCTCCAAATCATCTAGATTTCAACTTGCCTTGTCCCATGTATTTGTTCTTTAAGTCCAAGATTTGTGGTTGTGTTTCTCTTCAATTCCAGCTTTTATATCATTTATACATCATCTTGATCAACTCACCAGGCTTCCTATTACAATACACATAATTAGACCTTAAAACCACATAGAATTCAATACGATGAACTAGAAAGGAACATAGCTTAAGCTAAGAGTACTAGTTTTTGCATTTGAAATTTAACTTAATGTTTTGACTCCAAAATTATTATGAACACACCTTAAACACTCCAAACATATAACTAAACACTTAAATGCTTATTTACCTCATTAACCACTCATTAAGCACACAAGATGTCCTCAAAACAGGCCTAATCAAGCACAGATAATAACACCTAGGTGTATAAATCCACCTAATATCAGACTCTAACAACTACCTACATTGAAATTAGTACCCCATATAAGCATATATATCTATTGGAATGGCTATTGAAGTGTACTGAGCTCGATTACTCCCCATTGTCCTGCTCAACAGATAGGTAACTCTTCAATATATAACCAATTTGTCTGAATCTATAACAACCCTCTTTAAAAATAGACACTTTCTTGGAAGATTCTTACCATATTTATTACAGGTAGGATAGGAATATCCCTTTGCAGATCTCTATTGATTAAACTCCAAATTCCCTATTCTGGCTCTTTTACTCTATTATTCTCCCATTTTTTTTTAGTTTCTCCTCTTTTATTTACTGAGCATGACTCACCAATCAATAAATATCCAAGTCCCCAATAAACATGGCGATCTTTTACTCTTTCTTCACTAAGTTTAAAACCTCCCAAAATTCACTCATTCTTTCCCTCATCTCGGTTACTATCTCTAAGGTATAATGAGACAACTGGCTGAATTTTACATATATTCCTTCACTGACTTGGACCCGTATCTCAAATTTATAAATTCATCAAATTTAGACCCACTCAACTCCTTTGGATTGAAATGGTCAAGGAAAGTCTCAACAAACTCATCCCAATATACTAAAATTATATTCCTACTACATCCTATCTCTACTTAACAAACCAATGATGGGCAACATCGTTGAGCTAAGAGAAAGTAAGCATAACCTTCTCTTTATATGTCATATACATAATCTGGAGGATTTTTTTATACTTCATCAATAAAATTCTACATGTCCTGCTTTACCTTCAATTGGATAAACATAGTTATGTTAACGCGGATGAAATCCCTAACTCTAGCAATGGCTTAGCTACCATTTGGGTTTATAGGAGTTGCTCCTTTATGATAAATCTATCTTGTCATGTTCTGTACTAGTATCTGAATTGCATTACTAAACTCTGTATTTATGAAAATACCCTTATAGGGCTGGTTCACTAGTACTGAAGGATTCACGTTCTAGCCATTGGCATGAGTTCCATTTCTCTATCCAATATTTCTTCTAAGAGGTACTTTATAAAATATTTTAAGCATGAGTTAGAATATTATACAGATTTAAACTCTATAGCGCCATACAAAACATAAAAGAAGGGAATATTACCTAAATATCTCGTATCCTCTCTCTTTTAAGTGTGGTGTGCTCTACACCCATAAAACAGACTCTACTAAATTTAACCTTTTATACATCTTGGGACACTTTAAACCTAATGCAAGTACTATGTTTTTCATGGCTCAATTCTATACCCTAGGTGTAACCAACACTCAGGACCACAATTGATCCCAATCGGATCCTTGGTACTTGCATGTTGCTAAAATTATCACTTAATTTTTTGAGCAGAATCTTTATCATAAGAATTATTGTCAAAAAAATATCTGATCAACTAAGAAAAATAATTGAGAGTCAAAACATACTAAATATCTAATGTGCGATAGCCCCACTGATAAAGATGAGTTATTAGGATAAGACTTCTTTCTAACTCTATACAAACTAAATTAAAAGTGAGAAACCAAACAACTAATTTAATACAAGGTCCTCGAATGATGATGACTCACAAGGCTAATTGTAAATCCTATTGAGCTATGTATCCACAAGTCTAGGAGCACGTACTTGAATCTATATCATAGTAGAATATATCTCAAAGTAAGTTATACTATAAATAATATTGAATGTACTAAGTATGTGAGGCAATTCCAAGAAAATTAATTCATGAAATTAAAAATATCATGAAAACATGTCTAAATTGAAAAAAAAAAGTGTAAGTATTTGAGAATGCATAAATCAAAGTATTTATACACTTAAGTGTCATTATCTATAGGCATTTAACTTAGTTTTGAGGATAACTAGATGTGCTTAATGAAGTATAGAGTGTGTATTTGTGAGATAAGTTACATGGTTAGAGTGTTTAAGGTGAATTTTAAACAAGTTAAGAGTAAAAATGATCAAATAGAGTTTTGACGAGAAAAGTAGTGATGCTAGCTTGAGCTATACTTGTTCTAGTGTAGTTTGATGAGATATATTGTATTGTATGAACTAATGATTCTTATATAGGATACCATTATAGGTTCTGTTGAAGATAAAATAAACCTACAAACAAGACATAAGAAGTAGGTAAACAAGGAACAAGTGCATGAGGAGAAAGGAGCAAAGTTTGGTTGAAACCTCACCTAAAGGGATTGGCCTTGACCCCACCCCCCACACTAACATGGTAAGGGTCCTTTATCCATACCCATATGGAGAGTTAAAACTGTTTGGGGTGTACTATGGGACTACTTGTCCTTATGACGGCCATGCGACACAACCCCCCTCCCCCGAACGTCTAAAATTTTGATTTTATGTGATTTAAGTGGGGGTAAAGTTTTAAATGCATATGTTTCGTATGGGGTAGACTATGGATTACCTAAAACAATATATAAGGAGTACTTATCCATATTTACACATCATATTTGGATCAAGACAAAATCGAAGAGAGGGAAAGCATCAAGGGCTCCAAACTAGGGTTCTTTGTTCTCTAACTTTTGTTTTCTTGTAGTTATTTCTTATGAATTCAATTATGGTGATTATTTGTATGACTATAAGTGGAAAAAATCCCACTTTTTAGGGTTGAGGATATCACATGATTGTGTAATTATGATATTTTAGCTGGTTAATGTGCTTATCAAGTAATTGGTTATTCTTGCATTCTTGTTTTACTATTCTAGAGCCACATGAACTTTAGGATAAATCTCAGTCCCAATATGAATTAACCATAGAAGTGGAGGAAAGGAATGAAGAATATAGGTAGTGTGGATAATGTCTTTAATTGGTTTAATACAAATTGTTGAAGGATGATTTGCAGTTAGGATAGAGATATACCTAAATGCCCCACTTGATTAATGAAACAAAAAGATAAATTAGTGCATCCAAATTAGAGACTCACACCCCCGCTCAAAGATGTAGTTGTGAGGAAACCTTGGGTAGATTTCTTATAGAGTGACCATCCCCAAGTTAAATTATCAACCTTGTAAATAAATAATTACGATAAACCCTAACGCCAAAACTATGGTCATGCATGAATATGATGTAAATTCCTTAACCCTAGAGTTATCCATATATTTTTTGCAATCCAAGTTTCATATCATTGTTATTTTTATTAATTAGGTTATAAAATTAACATTCAAAACTCTTGTTGGTTACAAATCGCATTTGTTTAAACTTTAATAGTAACGCTTGAATTGGACAATTTCCTAATCACAAAGTCCCTGTGGGATCAATATACGGCTTGCAAAAGTCACTTTACTGCTTGTTTGTCTCATACACTTTTGTGTGTGGTAGGCCGCAACAAGTTTTTTGCACCATTGTTGGAGACTTTAAAATTAGAAACCTTCAAATTTTTTGTTTTACTATTTTATTTGATAAATGCTGACAACTTGGTCTTAGCTACTAAACTTAAAGGTATAGGTTTGAATCACTAGAAAGATGGAAAGGAAAAGCGATTTGGTTGAACCATATCCTAAAACTGAGAAACTCTTGCATCAATTGTAGAGAAAAGAAACATACTCGATCCAATCCCATAAGTTTAATGAGGTGAAACTATTCCTACAATCATGGGGACAACGTGCAAATATGAAATCCCAATCGCAACCAATGTTACCTCCAGCATTCACAGGTCGATTGTAGGAGGTTAATTTAAGCTTAAGTGTAATATGGTGAAATTGTTGCACAGTAGCAAACAGTTTACCAACTTGTCACATGAGGATCCAAAGGTCCACTTAAAAAATTTCTTGGAGACTAGTGACACTTTTATTTCCACTAGAGTCTCCATAGACTATATGAGGGTCACACTCTTCACATTCTCATTATTGAGGGAAATAAATAAATAGTTGAAGGCAGAACCTTCAAACTCAATCACAATTTCGGATGATTTGGTAAGAAATTTCCTTATCTGATTCTTTTCTTCTGGCAAAACTACAAGGTTGGGGAGTGAGATCTTAAGTTTTAAGCAAAAGGCAGATGAAAATATCTATCATTCATAAGAGATATTCAAATCACTTCTCAAATATTGCCAGCATCACCAATAAAAAAATAAAGTATTAGCTCACACTTTTGTTGAAGGACTTGACATAACACAAAAATTTTGCTAGATTCAGTTGTAGTTGGTCAGGCATTGGAGAAAACCTAAGATTCAAGGTAATCTCGATTGGTAGGGTGATATATCTAGAAGTGTGGTGTAGAATCCTGTATGTATGATTGAGGTAGATAGTATCACAACCTTGACTGCACAATTAGACTCCTTTCACAACTAGATGATGTCACAGTTTAGTAAGTTAGGTTTCACTCAACCTCAAGCCAACCTTAATACAATTCAATAGGGTCAAACTTGCTGTGAAATATATGGTGGTAGTGCTCTACAAAACTATGTGGAGAAAATCCTAAGTTTTTAAATATTATGGGAAATGCACAAAGAGGTACTCAAAACTATTATAATGTCTACAACCATAACTTACAGAGTCAGCCCAACTACTCTTGGGGCTATCATCAGGTTCAACATCAGTAGTTTTAGCAACAAAAAGACATTCAAAACAACACCCAGACCAGCAATATCAAACAGACTGAGAAATGTTTTTTAGCTAACCAAGAAAAAATGGATACGAAAATTAGAAACTAGCTTAGAATAATTTAGAGACACAATTGGGCTAGTTTTCTCAGGCGAAAAACACAAGAACTTAAGGAGGTTTACCTAGTGATATAAAAAATACAAATCAAGTGATGAAAATCACCTTGAGAAGTGGTAGAGACCTGTTAATGCACTTCCAAAGAAAAATAATAAAGTGCAAGCTAAATTGATCACACTAAGATAGACTAAAAAGTAAGTAGCAACCAAAGAAGTCAAAAAAAAGGGGAAGTCTGAGTACCCAAATGAAAAGTCAGATGAGAAACAGAGAGGAGACCACCACCGTTCCCTCAGAAACTTAAAAATCCAAAGAAGATACTTATTTTAAAAAGTTCTTTGACAAGTTCAAAGGACTTCACATTAATTTTTCTTTGTTAGATTTTTTGCAGGAAATGCCCAAATATGCTAAGTAATTGAAGGATGTGGTGAAAAACAAATCTTAGTGATATTGAGATTGTCTCACTTATTGAAGAGTGTAGTTCTCTCATTATGAGAAAGATACCCAAAAAGCTCAAGGAGCCTGCGAGTTTCACCCTCCCATATAAATTAGTGAAAGTGATATTGTTCAAGCTCTAAGTGATTTAGGGCAAGCATCAACTTAATGTCCATTTCAGTGTTTAATACTCTTGATTTGGGGAAGCCTAGGACCTCCTCAATTGTGCTACAGATGGCGAAAAAACTAGAGTGGTACCCAAAGAAATCATTGAGGGTGTTCTCATCAAGGTTTGTAAGTTCATTATGCTGCGAACTTTATTATTCTTGATTATGATGCATATGACAGGGTAACAATCATATTGGGACATCCATTCTTAGATACTAGGAGAGCATTGATAGATGTTAGAGAAGGCATACTCAAGAAGAGGTTGAATGATGAAGATGTTGACTTTAGAGTGTACAAAGCACTCAACATACTCTCACATTATAGAGAGTTATGCATGATCATAGTTATGAAAGGGGATAACTGTGGGGTGGAAACGTGTATACTTCTAATTACCTATTTGGACTCACTCATAGAGTTGCCTGAGTTGAAAAATAAGCTTGAACCTGTAAAACTTGAATGGAATCCTGAAAAGGTAGGTGTAAGCAAGATATAAACCTCAAGATTGAGCACTTAAAAGGTCAGAAAGAAGGAGATGATGGGCTCTAAGTAGGAGAAAAATGATGAGAGACTAGGGATGAGAGTTGTAATGTGAGTCATGCTGTGATAATAAATAAGGCATTGCTTGGAAGGTAACCCAAGTTAAGATAGTTATTTTTATTTTTATAGTTTTTTAGCATCACTTTTGGTTTGTTATTGTTTTGTGCCGACAGGTTGAAAAGAATTTTGAGTACATGAGTTCTAAGCTATAAATCATGGAATAAATAAAGTGTAGGGTCCTTCAGACCTCCTTGATGGATGAGATTCTACTAGACAAGCCTAGAGGCCTCAAGAAATATTCTTAATCCTTATTATTTAATTTATACTTTGAGAAAAAAGTATGATTTTAAGTGTGGAGTGGGAAATCTTTAAATTTATTTAGGGTAAAGTGTGCTATATGCTTTTAATTTTTATTTATTTTTTAGTTTTTGCTAAATTTTAAAAATTATAAAAGATGTTATTTATGTTTATTTTTAGTTTTTGTTGGTGTCTATTTGGTAGAAGCATACTTCACCCACATCTCAGTTTCTCTTTTCAGTTTCTTTTAGGGGAATCCCTTTGAACCCAGTATACTTTTTAATTTATAGGAGTAATTTTAAATTTTTTTTATTAGGAATAAATAAAGATGCTCTTGTTAGGTTTTATACATGATTACATTATGCAAGTAGGTTTTGTATGTGGCATGATGTGTAATTAGTTGCATGACTATTTGCAAGACTCTTGTGTGATGTTGGCTAAATTTTAAATTCTTGTTATTACTTGGTTGAGAGTCTATGGAGATCCTTATTTATTTAAGCATGTGCCATATGTGAGTTAGGTTTTTATTATATTTCAAGAGCATATTGACGTCTAGAACTTTCCCGATGTGTTTGCAAAGTGAAATAAAGAATGTTGAGTTTAGGAGATAATATAGGCATTTCTTCGCTAGTCATGTTTTATACCTACTTTATCTGTCTTTTTGCATGATGTTAGTTATCCCCATTGAACCTTTAAATTATTCTTTGGTAGCCTTATGTGTTGCTTATCTTTTTCTTTAAATTGGTTATAATTTGGTCCAAACCTCCTAAATACTTTAGTTGAAAGATTAAGATGCTAAGGAGTGTATAATTGAAGAAGGAAGAAGTGAAAGTGATGGCCTATGGAAATATATTTTGGTGTGTTAAAATTTTTTATGTATTATTGGGAGGGAGTAATGTAATGAAAAAAATTAATCAAAAATGAATTATGGGTTGATGACAAATACTCTCTCAAAAGATGTGTAAGTTAGTTTAAAGATATGGGATAAAACAAAAGAGGGGTAGAAAGTTAAAAATGGTGGAAAATAGGTTGGTTGACGATGAGTTTGATATAAAGTATGATGTATTAAAGCGCTTAGGGAGATAGTCACTATTATTACCTAGAATAGTACTTACCCATCTATTAGCCTACATAACAACCCTTAAGGTCCTACTTGATCTTGAAATTTTATGTTCTAATATAAGTGGAGTACTACACTAAGGTTAAGCTTATGGATCATCTTATGTGACATGTGAATTCTTTGTGAGAGTGAGTGAAATTTGATTCTTATACCCATTTTTCTGATAAATTGCATATTAGTAAGTGAATATGGCTGACTTTATTGTGGTGAGGGCATATGTTTGATGATGGTTAGGTGAATTGTATGATATCTTTTTTAAGTAATATGCATGGTTTTCCAATTTGGTAGAGTCAATTCTTGAGGTTAGGAAGTCTTGAAGTAGTATTCATATGTTTTCAATTGGAATGTAACATGCATAATGGTGAACTTGCTATTAATATAGTTGTTGTAGTCATAGCTTAAGTATATTAGTTTTAGTAGTGATGTTAGAGTCGTGCTTGATTATGCATAATGTAAAGAATTTTTTGAGGATGAATAAAGCTCTTAAGTGTGGGATGGTGATCTTAGGCATATTTATACACCTATATGGAATTATTTACACTCGTGTTTAGCTAAGTTTTGAGGATAACTAGATATTTTTAATGAATTAAAGAGTGTGTATTTCTGTATTTTTGTTCTAATTTACATTTTTGTAGTGTTTAAGGTGAATTTGAAACAAGTCAAGAGTCAAAATGATCAAATAGAGTTTAAACGAGAAAACTAGTGATCCTACTTGAGCTACGTTTGTTCTAGTGTACTTTGATGAGCTCTATTATTGTATGAACTAATTATTGTTATATTATGTTGTATTATACCTTTATAGGTTCTATATAATCTAAATTAAGGCTAAAAACAAGTTATAAGAAATGGAGAAACAAGAAACAAGTACACGAGGAGAAAGGAGCAAAAATTGGCCGAAACCTTTCGTACAGGGCTTGGCCTTGCGCTGCACCCCCCATAGTATGGGAGGGGGACTTTTACCTTACCCTTATGGAAATGCACACTATTTGTGGTTTTCTATGGGCATGCTTAACATCTCCCTTGGCCCTGCGATGGACATGCGACGAAACCCCCTTCCCACGAGATGTATAAAAGTTGGTTTTTATGATATTTAAGTGGGGGAAAAGTTGTATATGTATATGTTCCTATGGACAAAATAAAACACTATATAAGTAGTACTTAGCCACATTTACAAATCATCTTTGGTTCAACATATAATTTGAGAGAGGAGAAAGCATCAAGGGCTCCAAACTAGGGTTCTTTTCTCTTTAACTTTAGTTTTCTTGTAGTTTTTACTTATGAATACAATTATGGTGATTCTTTGTATGTATGAGTGGGTAAATACACTCTTTATAGTGTTGAGGCTACAACATGATTGTGTAATTATGGTTTATTTGTTTATTAGTGTGTTAATCAAGTAATTGATTATTCTTGCATTCTTGTTTTTCTATTCTAAAGCTTCATGAACTTTTGGATAAATCTCAGTCCCAAAATAAATTGACCATAGGAGTATAGGAACATAATAAAGAAATTAGGGAGTGTGTATAATGTCTTTAATTGGTTTAATATAAGTTGTTAAAGGATGATTTGCGGTTAGGATAGAGATATACCTAACGACCCACTTGATTAACGAGATAGAAAAATAACTTAGTGTATCTAAATTAGAGACTTTATCCCTGCTCAACAATGTAGTTGTGAGACTAATTTGGGTAGATGAGTATAGTGTGATCATACCCAAGTTATATTATCAACCCCATAAATCAATAATCACGAACACTAACGATGACTATAAACCGTAGTCATGCATTTATGTGATTTAAATGCCTCAACACTGGTATTCTCCATAAATTGTTTACAATCCAAGTTTCATATTGTTTTTATTTTGATTAATTAGGTTATAAAATCAAAACTCGAAACTCTTGTTGGTTGCAAATTGAATTTTCTTAACTTTAGTTGTAAGATTGAATTGGATAATTTGCTAATCATCAAGTCCTTGTAGGTTCAATATTTGGCTAGCAAGAGTCACTTTACTACCTTGTTGACCACGTACACTTGTGTGTGCAGTAGGTCGCAACACAAAGCTATAAAATATACATTATTTTTAACAATGACAGCTAAAATATGTCTAAGGTGTAAATCTATGAGATCATAAATATTTAATATAAATTAAAGTGATATTAGGAGTTTCTTACAAATGACATATATCACGTGAGCTCGCGATGTCAAACATACAATCTCAGTTTTATAGGCTATCTTATACCTTGATAAGGGTACAAAATTTGACTAATATGGATCCACTACAGGTTCATTGGGTCAAAGAGTCGACCTAACTGGCTGAACAACTCTAGTTCTATGATGGCAACATAGTTTTGAGACTTGGATTTTCTGAGACAACGTTCCCTCTGTGCTAAAAACAACTCCTAAAATATATTCTATTTAATTATTTACTCATAGATAGATAAAATTGTTTTTCTGAATAAAGCATGACACTTAGTCCAAGTAACTGTTTTTACTAAATTCTTAGATCATGGAACAAGTCAACCTAAATTTTTATTCTGTGACGCTAAATCATAATAAGCCATGTAAAAATCATTGTTCAAGCATATTAACTAAAATAGGACTATTAAAATAACGCATAGTCATTAAATAAGGACTTAAACAAAATAATAACTTTCTAAAACAGAAATCACAATCATTTTGATAATTAGCTATTTAAACCCAAACTCAAAATCTCAAAATCATGAAACTCATATTTCGGTTTTTGAAAAAAAGACATGAGAGCGAAATAAAACTCTGGCTAAAGATCCCATATACTTGGTAGCCTTAGATTACGAATTAAAGTTGAAGATGAACCCTAGATTTATACTCTTGAGAGAAACTTTTTGACTTTTGAAGTTTTAAACGGGAATTATGAGGGAAATTAGTCGATTAGTCTAATTTACCCCCTCATGGTAACCCAAAATGATATGGTATAGGACTTAAAAGATAGAAAAAAGATGAATTTTCCCTTAAAAAATGTTATAAATATTTCTGTCAGTAGTGGTTCATGAGTCGATCACTCCATGACTATTAGTTTAGTTCATGAGTCGTGTGATCTAGCTCGTGGTTCCTAGAACCACTTTTGAACTTTATTTGGACTTTTTCCCATGAGTCTCACTATGTTGTCATGAAATCATTTCACGATTTGTTTAGAGCTCATGGACTTAAAGGTAAAATGTCAACTTTCAAGTGTGATCCATTGACTCTCAATATGACTCATAGTTTACTGCATGGGTTGCACTTTGACTCGTGGGAGCCTAGGATTTTACTATTTTTGGGAACCCATTCCATGAGTCATTTCCAAACTTGGTATATGGTTTAACGTGTTGTGGACTGATTCGTGGGCCATAGAAAGCTCAAATTTCAGTGTGATTTCTGTTTTAGTTTTGTGTATGTAATTTTTAGCTTTTCATGTATTTTAACTATTTAGTCCTTCTGCATAGTTATTTTATATTATTTATGAGTTTTGAAAATGATTTGCAAGGATTCTGAAGCATTCGATAGTGTTTTATGTGAGTTTGTGATTTTTAGTAGTCTTTAAAGTGGTATCATTGACTTTGATTAGCATTTCGTGATCTGAGCATTAGATGAGGGTTTATTTTTATTCAATTAGGTCTAGAATATTGTTTTTAAATTAGTGGCATGATCAATTCGAATTTTGAGGCTTTTGGCGTAATTTTGAGCACCAGAACTCCTTTTTCCTAAAAGACCCTTTTCATAAAGTTTAACTGGAAACTTAAACTATGTTACTGTAGTTATTTAATTAGTGAGTGTTTTTAAATGAGTAATTAATTGGTGGTTATGGGCATTATTTAATACCTTAGTTACATGGCTAGTCTGTGTGAGGAGTTAAGTGTTTTTAATGTAAATGTAGTAATTAATTTGATTGGTAGTTGATGTGCCAAACCCATAATTTATTTAATACCTTAGCTATTTGGCACATGTGTATGATTATCTCAAATTAATTAGGATTTACCATTTTTGAGTCATAACTCGGAGAAAAAAAGAAGGAAAAAGTGGAGTTGCTTTCATCGATTCCTCAGATAACACACCAAGATCAACCTTTGCCATATTTATTATTGATGGGTTTTACATATTGAATCAGTACCATTTAATTGGGAGAAAATAAAATAAAATTTGTATTCTTTATGTTGAAAATCATGGCTAGGGTAGTATATTGCAATGGTTGGTTGTTGTAACGTGAGATTTTGCAATTAGGAGTATAGTGGTTGATTTGGAAATTAAGGACAATAGTGGAGGGGTAATGATTAGGTGGTGATAGGAGAGAAATTATAGAGCCAATGAGGGAATAATTATTAGGCCATTATGAAATTATACTTCAATTATAGTTGGAGAAGTATGAAATTATTTTCTTTCCCTTTTCCTTTTCCTATACCATTTTTTCAGTTTCTTTCTTGTACTAATATTTTCATATTTGGCTTAACAATAATTATTGTCCGTCCCTTTACTTTTATCTCTTCTCTCCAAAACTGTATTTTCTCTACCGAAAAAGGAAATTTGGCGGTGAGGATTGTTTGATGATTTTAGCAACTCTGTTGTTTATAATTTCAAACATGACCAAAGTTACTCTGGATTAAGATTGCTAGGCTATTAGACAAAATATTACTACTTAGTTTAGATGTATGCAAACTCATTTATTTACAAATAAAGCATATTTGACAGACTAGGAATTTTTCTAAACTTTGAAGAAGGAAAAGATAAAATCTTGAGGATTAGAAGTAATGGGATAGGTAGTTAACTATTCATGTAAAGCATGTTGTCAAATATGTTTTTATGATTATGATGCTTTAGAAGTACTGGTGAACACGCTAGAGCCTTGCTTCAACCACCATCTATCTTTTATGTCATTATTTATTTTTGGAGACAAATATGTATTATCAGATTCAATGTTATCTTAGATGCTCTTTATACTTATAATATAAGGTTTTGAGATTCAATTATTTTATTTTATATCATTTAGATTTATGATTATGGACTGCCTTTATTCTAGAAGACTCATATTTACTTCCTCTCTTTTTTATTTTCGTATTTCATATTTATTATTGATTTTTGGCTAACCTACAAAGGTTGGGTTGGGGTAGTTGCCATCATGACCTTTGATTTTGAGTTATGAAAAATTAGTATTAGAATGCAAGGTCACCAGTCTCATGAGTAAAAGGACAAGATGTCTAATAGAATCCTACAGATCGATACATTGACATTCATAAATATCTCCGAGTCTTTGGGATGCTTTTAGAAAATTTCTCTAACTTGATTCCTTATTGTTCCTGTTGCTCATACCCCAAATTCTAAACATGTATTTCGCTCTTTCTACATTGATTATGAGAACTCAGTTGGGTACTTAAAATATTGGGGAGCTAGCACCCACCGCTGAGGACCTAGCTAAGGTTGAGATAGGGGTTGGGGCCATGCTAGATATAAATGGAGGGCTTGTGGTTGTAATGACCCGAGCCTGGTGCCTGGAGCGCTACATGGTGCTCATGACCCCAAAGGACCACAAGCTAGTCCATGACTGATATATATACCTGTACACTGCATAATATAACATAATAATACAGAAACATGTACTGAAAGGCCATAAGGTTCAATAATGAACATAATATGAATAATATAACATCTGTGTGGGGTAACATGATACCCAAAACCAAACTGAAAATACTAAAGTCTAAAATATGATAGTCTAGAAAGCCTCTACTGTCTGAATAAGGAGTTGATAGGACATGTCCCCAGCTAACTCCACTACTGAAAGAAACTAAATACTAAAATGATGAAATAAGATTACGTCCTCGGAGAATGAGGACTCACTGCTAAAACTCTAACTACTGAGTACTGGAAGCTAGAATACTACTGCTGCTCTGGATCTTGAACTCGTTCCTCTGAACCTATGGAGTAGAATAAAACACGATAGTGCAAATGCGTCTGTACGACTGAATGTACTGAGTATGCATGTGGGGTAGGCTAAATGCAAGGGTTCACATGCATGGATAATACTAACTGACTGTCTGACATTAACGTGAAAATACATGCATGAATACATAACGACTATGACGGAGTTCGCAACAACATAATGATTGAGTTTATGTAGGCTTAATCCCGTGTTTTTGAGTATATATATGAATGCAAAATGACCAAAACACCCCCGAGAGCACGAAAGTGGAATGCTGAAAATTTGGCCAGCACTGGAGTACCCGAGGTGGCTCCTGGCTTATCGTGGTGGACTAACCCAGGCAATGACTGTCCTAGAGCTGTGCTCTAGCTGGGGCGACGCGGGCCTATCGCTCGGGGCTACTATTTTGGAAATCCAAACATGCCCTTACACTATTCGAAAAATTCTAAAACTTACCCGAGATGTACTACGACCTTGCCCCATCGTAACGCAACTTGGAAATCCAAAAACGATGGTCGGGAAGGTCGTTAAATAAATCCTCAATGTTCGGAGGTCTAAAATGAGACTAAGTGTTGAATCTTGAACACTTAGCAAAAATTTTCTAAGTCTTGAAGCTTGGAAAGCTTAATAAGCTGAACTTTAGACTTAGGATTTTACGGGGTATTACACATACTAAGCTAACTGGGGTCCAACCTGTAACCCCAGTTGGAAGGGTGTCAGTACCGCGCCACTTGTAAAGACAACTGTTGTGGAGTCAGTCCTAATCTATTGAGTGACCTCTGGGATCAGTACTACACATTTAAATATACTAACGGGTGATCCCTGAGTATGTCAGTCCTACCTAATGGGTGACATCTTGTACCTATGTTGGCTACATAGTTCTGGAACTTAGGAATTGCTTCTAGGGATATCAGTCCTATCTAGCGGGTGAGACCCCATCCCTAGGTTCGCTCGGTACTGAATCCTACTCCAGACTGAAAGACACTAAACTTATTAATCTAACTAAACAGATTTGAATGGTATCTTTTAGCGGAGCTAAACTGAGTTTATTGAGTTTCTTTGACTGATGAAATGTACTTCGTTCTGAGGACTGACTGAGAATACTGAAGGTACTGAGATTACTGAGTATTGATATCACTGAGATTACTGAACTAATGAGATTAGTAAGATTTCTCAGATTTCTAGGTTTTCCTGAATCACGTGACTAACTGAGTTCTATGGATCATGGCTTGACTAAGAGTATCATGAAAACATGACACTGGCTCTAGGCACACAACTATATTTTTTTGGGTACAAGTACCCCATGACTCGATAGAAGGAAATTGACGTGACATGACATTCTTGAATACTTGATCAACACCAACAATTCATAATACCATAAGTTAGGGATTTCATGAAGTGCGTGATTACCATAATATCTAACATGAATGGGAATGCTTATAATCAAGTAATAAATCTCATGTTCTCATATCATGGGCATTCTGACAACATATACTTTTCATAACAATAGCATGGAAACCATTTAAATATAAGGGAATGGCAAGCATGTAACATTTAGTTCATATTTGGGCTATAATACCTGATTTCTATTCTTTCAAGCATTTTATCAAACACCTTGCATGCACAATTTCGGGCATAGGTGACATCATCAATTTAACAATTCAAACCCCCCCAAAATTCATATATTTCAACTAATATGCCATCCTAGTTTCATAAAAACACATAAAGGTTCCATCTTGGAATCATTCAACATATGAACATGATCAACAATCAAATTATAACATGAATAACATGATAAATAGTTTAAAATAGGGTTCTTGAGCTTCATGAACAAAAGAAGTCCATGAATCAACACAACACATACCTTAGATTAAAATTCCTTAACGATCTACGGCGAAATCTCTTGGACTTGGGTCTTCAAATTGAAACCCTTGTTCTTGTTCCTGAGAGAAATTGTGAAAAGAGAGTGTATTGTGGTGTAAATGGGAATAAACCTCGTGTTATAAGTATATATAGTATGGGGGGAAAAGGTCTTATTTACACTTAAAACACTGAGCTGGGAGCTGAAATTTTTTGGTAGCATACGATGGAGCGTGCATCGCATTCTCTAGTCCTCCGCACTGGAGCATGCATTGCATGCTATATCGCATGCTAGGATAATGTGATGGAGCATGCGTCGCATGCTAATCACATGATGCTACTGTTTCGAAATCCAAAAATTCCCTAAATGGATTCCAAAAATTTTGAAACTCACCTGAGATGTACTATTACCTTGCCCAATCGTAACACAACTTGAAAATAAAAAATTAGAGGTCGGAAAGTTCGTCAAATAAATTCTCAAATTTCGGAGGTCTAAAATAGGAATAAGTGTTGAACACTTAGCAAAATTTTCTAAGTGTTGGAGCTTGTAGAGCTTAAGGTGATGAATGTTAGACTTATGATTTTATGGGGTCTTACAGTGGTGCTTTGTCAAATAGAGGATGTGTTACAAAAGCATCCTCAAAGCAAGAGATTCAACATGTTGATGTGGATTATCAGATAAAGGGTGTGGGACCATACCAAGCTTCTCATATTTTCATAGTTATCCTCGTATTACATGATCTTTTGGTTCTCTTTTGGTCCACTTAGACGACATTCCCTAGACTGGTATTGTCATGAATTAATTTCTCAAACAATGATGAGACCTACTTTAATCCGACATTAGGTAAGCCAAACCATAGTCCGAAATAGTAAGTAACAGACTAAATGATAAAAGATTAGATAATACTGAATTTAACACGCAAGTAAAAAGCTAAATAGCATCAAATAAAAATAAAAGTACTAGAAAACAAGGAAAGGGAAGAAATATGTAAGAGAAGAATCCCATAAGAGCCACTAAATCCAAAAAGAATAGAGTAATAAATAGTATCCAATATGCAGGTTGTCTCAAAAAACTAAAGACTATCCAAAATAGTAGAAGGGGAGAAGATAAACTCCAGTCCAGAAAGCTCACCCTATATGTAAATCCCCAAAGCAAGCCTAAGTTAGAACACCCCAATTTTCTGAACCGGAATGCTACACGGTGCACATGAACCTGAAGGACCACGAACAAACCCATGAATGATATTTGTACCTTTATACTGCATAAGAGACTGAAAATACATAATCTATTCAATCTATATATCATATCCCAACTTGTCTACTGATAAACTCCTGGGTTCATGCTTCTAACTATGGGTCACATGTTATTATAGGATTCTGAGAAGAGATCCGAGGACATATCTAAATCTGGATTCGAGAATGAGTTCTCATGATCATGGATGAAATCGGGATAACTTTGGAACATAACTGAACTGATGGGATACTTTCTGAGAAAGCCCTATCTTTAGGACTTGAGCTTCACTATTTTTGTTACCTTGAAAGTAAGGTGGAATTAACATGAGTGAAGCACGATGAGAATCTACATGAGTTTCTTAGAGAACCTTGTTGTAGCACGATCTGAGACATGAAAGAAGGGAAACTGTTCCTAAAACATCTTATAGCCTCCAGCACATAAGTGTGGTGCACAACACACGCATGTACAAGACTCTACTAGCTGTGGCTTTCAGACTTCCTAGGACTCTATTGAACCTTAGGCTCTGATACCAAGTTTGTAACACCCCAATTTTCTGAATCGGAATGTTACACGGTGCTTAAGACCCTAAAGGAATACAAGCTAACCCATCACTGATATCTGTACCTATAAATTGGATAATGTATCATAAATTACGAAAAACATAATTTGAAAGGCCATAAGGTTCAATACTGATACATATCTGAAAAATGTGGTATAACAATACCAAAACAAAACATAATTACTAAAAATAATGATATATGAATTTCTAATCTGATATCTAGTCTGAAAGCCACTAACTGAACTGAATAAGAAGTTGAAGGAACATGTCTCCAACTAACTCCGTCTACTACAATAACTGAAATAGTAAATAAAGTAATAATAATATTGTCCTCGAATGAGAAAGACTCACTGCAAACTCTGAACACTGGAATGCTACTGCTGATCTGGAGCTCGTGCCTCTAAACCTATGGTGTAACATAAGAGAAAGAACCATAGCGCAAATGCATCAGTATGTCTGAATGTACTGAGTATACGAGTGAGGTAGGATAAATGCAAAGGGTTATATGCATGAACAATACTGACTGATATGAACGTTAGAATACATACATGCATACGTAACTGTAACTGAACTCATAGAGATACTGAATACTGAGTCTGAATACTGACAACATAATTGTACTGATACTGAGATACTGAATAGATGAACGACTATTTTTGACAGTTCGAATTATGAAAAACTGGTCTGATTGACTGTGTCTAACAGTCCTAAAAGTAGTACTGATAGCATGAGTTTACTGATATCTAATATAACTGACAGATGAGTTCTGATAGCTTAAATATATAATAAAATTGAGTTCTAATAACTAATATATCTGATAACATAAGTGACTATATCTGACAGCGATGAATATGAGGAACTAATATACTTGACCATATCTGACAGTCATGAAGATGAATACTGATAGTATAAGTTCTGAAAACTGGTAATAATAATAACATGAGTGACTGCATCTGACAATCCTGATATACTAAAATCTGAAGAACTATTGGAGTTCTTTATTGAGATTGGGTGACTGTTGCTGACAGTCCTGAAATCTTTAACTGAAACTGTGAGAGGTAGTTGTCTAACCGACATGCCCCAATAATGTATATAGCTAAGTTGGAGTCCAGTCTCTTCCCCAAATGGAGGGGTGTCAATACCACGCCACTAGTAAGGACAGTTGTGAGTAACCCTTAGCTGGCAGGTACTCAAAATGAGAGCGGTGGGAACCCTAAACTGACAGGTTAAGCCACCTCATCAACCCTAATCTGACAGTTTAATATGTCTGAACCTACACTGGTTACGTAGTTCTGGAACACAAGGATGACTGCTAAGAATCACACCCTGAACTGGCAGATAAGTTACTATCCTTGGGTTCACTCAGTGCTACCTTCTACTCCCATCTGAAGAGACTGAACATGAATAACTAAACTGAACTGATTCTAAGTTTACTGAGTTCCATAGCTGATGGAATATATTGATGTATGAGGATTGACTAGGAGTACTATAGTTACTGAGATTTTACTTGGAATACTGTTGAACTCTACTTTCTATCTGAATAAGGCTGACTCTACAAGCTGATGAGGTTACTGAGGTTCTAAACTTTATACTACTAAGACATGATAACTAGCTGAGAATACTAATCTTTCTGTGTACTGAGTTTATGATATTTCTGGGAGTACTGAATTACGGATATTACTAAAGTTACTAAGATTAACTGTGAATACTGAGGTTGCTGAGGTTACTGAGCTCTGATATTTCTGAGATTACTGAGTTTTCCTGAGTCACATGACTGACTGAGTTCTATAGATCATGGCTTGACTGAAAGTATCGTGATAACATGACATAGCTCTAGGCACACAACTATATTTTTCGGGTACGAATACCCCCAGGACTCGATAGAAGGAAACTGACACACATGACATGTCTTGATCATAAGAGTAGAGTCCACAATATCATAAATAGGGGATTCATAGAGAACATGATCAACATAAGCTTGTACATACTTGTAATGGCACATGAACATGGTATGGTTTCATAAGATCAAGTCATGAATATCACAACAACAAATCTCAAGGCACATTTTCAACATGGAAGCCATTTAGCCATACTAGGATATCATGCATTTGTCATATAGATCATATTTAAGCTTAGTTATATGATTTCTAGTCATTTAGGCATTTCATCAAACACCTTGCATGTACCTTAAAGCATAGGCATAACTTTATCAAATTGACATATCAAATCAACTCAATACATGGTTTTCTATCACATAGGATAATGTGGTATTGCTAACAACGCATAAAATTTCAAACTTTAGGTTCATACATTTCAACAATATGAATATAATCAAGTCACAACATGAACAACCTAACATGACTTTTAAAACATGGTTCTTGAACTCCACGGATGAAAGAAATCCATGGATGAACACTATGCGTACCTTAGATGAAAGATTCCTTATGATTGATGGAGAATTTTTTTTGAATGTGAATCCCAAATTGAAAACCCTAATGTGTTCTTGAGAGGGTTTTGAGAGGAATGAATATATTTTGGTGTAAAAATGGGTGAATTTCGGTGTCTATGTATATATATATAAGGGTGAAAAAGTACCTATGTGACCCTTGACCCTTAGGGAGATGAAACTGTGCGTAAATGAGCCTTGCATCGCGACCCCTACTCAGGTTAAGTAGCCCTCTCGATGCGACCCCTAGTCAGGTTAAGTGGACCCCGCGTTGCGAGACTATCGTTACCCCTCACTGCTTAACATGGCATAACTTTTGACTCTGTTATCGAAATTTAGCTAAATCGGTATCATTGGAAAGATAATTCAAAGATATTTCAATTGATATATAGTATGATCTCAAATTCGATATATAAAAGGAGATATGGCCAATTGAAGTTGACCTAAGTTTCAATGTTCACTTAAACTTGAACGATAGGAGAGTTTTCAACTTGTACTTGAGTTAGGGGACCTATATGATCTCAATTCATGCTCAAATAGATTCCCACACTACATAATTGATTGAAACACTAAATTTACATAGGAATTGAGGCTTTTGAAACGTCTACGCAGAGAAATGACATTTTTGTTCTAGTCCAAAATGTGGGGTATTACAATATCTCCCCGTTGGGAACATTCATCCTTGAATGAGACTGGCTGAGATGAGAGAGAAGACAACTGATGTTAATATAGAGCATGAATGATTGATCATGATTTCATGGCTGACATGACTGATAAGTTGAACATATCTTACTGAACATGCATATCTAATGCATGCGTAACTGATTCATAAGTACATGAGGGAAAGTACTGATAAGCTGATCACGCATATCTGATGCACCAATATATGAATAAACTGGATCATGAACATGCAAATGAACATGCAACGGTAAAGATACCAAGTTTGAACTAGGAACCAAGCATGGAACTGAATACCAAGTTGATAATGGAACTGAACATGATAACTGAGTTTTTCTCAAGATTAAAATGCATATCTGATGCATAATTACATGGCTGAGCTAACACATGAATGTGTGGATGAATGTGCAATGATGATTGACACCAAGCTTGTAATGGGAATTTGATATCAAGTTCGTAATGGTAGTTTGAACATGGAACTGAGTAGGTTCAAGAAAATCATTATGGACACTGAAAAATACATGATGAACCCATGATTATGCTAGAAGTATGCATGTAAAGAAATATGAGAACATGACTGATACTGGAACATGATGCATGAACTAAATTCCATGAACTGAACTGAGTCTTGATTACATGGCGTACAACCGAGGTGGGAGCTTAAGGGTCAACTTATGAGTACCCCCTACTCCTAAACTGGATTCACTACATAAAGAGAGAATGAAATACTTATGTTATGAAAGTTCAGGGAAATATAGTGTATCTCCCCCTTGGGATATTAGGTACCTCAAGGAATACTGACTTGGCTAAGCTACTGAAGAAAGCTGAGGCAATGCGCAAGGCATCTAGGAACTGAGCCGTGCCTGATTATCTGAGATCTGAAACTGAGGCATGATACTTGAACTGAGTTGTACTTACATCTACATAGTTGATTCATCTTGGAATGGTTTCATTCATGAGGTTTCAGATAGCGCGAATAGATGAAAGATAGGAAACCAAACTGTACGAACTCATCTATTTGAGACTAACACATGCTGTAAACTTATACCCGACTGGAGCATTTCTATGAAACTCTCGATATAAAGGTCTAGTGATTATAGGGAGAAAACGAATCTTGGCCTGATCTAAACAGGACATCAGAATAGGAGATTGATACATGACTAGGATTCTTGTATTGGGAAGCATGTCCTATAAGACATCATAAAAAACTAGTAACTAAGCCTCATGCACTGCAACTGAGACTACTAAAAAGATTCATGTAAGTGCTGAGCTCGGATACATAGATATACTAACTATTCTAATTAACTGGCTAACTGATAGCTGAATACTGGGCATGCAAGACTGTCTATACTTAGTCTATCATAGACTGGGGTTGTAGAATATTATGCATATGAGGTAATTACTATCTGAGTAATATGAGGAATCTTGAGCATGGATTCATGAAAAAATGTATTATTTGAGAATGCAAGACCAAGCGTATGACTTGATTTGGAAATATTCCAAAGACTGAGGAACTAAAATACTAATAACTGAATAACTAAAAATTCCACGCTATGGTCGAGCAAGTCTAAAACTAAACTGAATTTTCTGATTTGATTACTGAACTGAAGCTAACATTATAGCTATGACTGTAACTGGGACCCATACTGGAAATAAATGTTGGGTCTTGATAACTGAATGCTGATAGCTGAGAGTTAGTCTGATACTGAAATGTTTAATTCCGAGACTGAACACTGATTACTGAATTTGTAACTGGGATAGCAACTGAGTTATGATAGCTACACAATAAAGGCTGACATAAGTCAAGGATCTGAATGTACATTCACACTCTGAAATTTCCCAATTTCTAAGTACTACCTCTTGCTAGCCATTTACTTGAACACTAACATGGCATTCAAGCCTATCTTTATAGCTACAGCCTTATGTAAAACAAGCATGCAATAATCTTCTCTTAATGTGAATCATTCACTCTCTTATCTAAGCAACTACTCATCGCTACTCTACACTATTTTCACAAAGAGATATTACTGAAGGGGTTAAATCAGGAGAACTTGAAACATGAATGCATATTGACTGAATTTGACACATGACTAAAACCTGAGGAATAGAATGTCCGTGGCATAAATTTACCAAAAAGGTCTGAACTGGGGATATACATAACATAGTCTGAATTTAACTGGTGTTTAGGGACATAGCATGCGTCATGGAAGCTGAGTATATTGTAAAGCATGCTATATGTACATGAGTCATGAGCTGCATGACCTGATTCTAAAATTTCTAAATTCATGGAACATGACTCGTAACATTGAGTGAAATAGAACTGATCTCCCTATGCTGTGAACTGAAAGCGCACCCAATTCTATGGAATACATGTGAACATAAGCTATATTCATGGAATCTGAGGCATGAAGCATGCTTAAGAATTATGCTGACTGAAGTAGGAAGCTTTACGCTGAGATAAGGATGGGTTGGGAATAGCCTTCCCTAACTACTTTTCTGTACATACTGGCACTACTACTGGAATCTGAGAGCTGACTTGGTTACTTGATCTATCATCTTTCCCTTAAACTCAATCCACACCTTCATACTTAGTTTCAAGTCAATAAACTTAAATTCTTGCTAGCACTGTTCAAGCCTACTGATTCATTATAGCACAACTATCCCTATGAATACATAATTTATTCAATCTATATATCGTATCCCAACTTGTCTACTGCTAAACTCTTGGTTTCATGCTTCTAACTGTGGGTCCATGATATTATGGGATTCCGAGAAGAGATCCGAGAACATATCTAAATCTGGGTTCGAGAATGAGTTCTCATGATCATGGATAAAATCGGGACAACTTTGGAATATAACTGAACTAATGGGATATTGTCTGAGAAAGCCCTATCATTAGGAATTGATCTTCACTATTTCTATTACCTTGAAAGTAAGGTGGAATTAACATGAGTGAAGCATGATGAGAATCTACATGAGTTTCTTAGAGAACCTTGTTGTAGCACAATCTGAGATATGAAAGAAGGGAAACTATTCCTAATACATCTTATAGCCTCCTGCACATAAGTGTGGTGCACAATACATGCATGTACAAGACTCTACTAGATGCGGCTTTCAGACTTCCTAGGACTCTATTGAACCTTAGGCTCTGATACCAAGTTTGTAACACCCCGATTTTCTGAATCGGAATGCTACACGATGCTCATGACCCCGAAGGACCACAAGCTAACCCATGACTGATATTTGTACCTATAAACTGTATAATGTATCATAAAATGAGGAAAACATAATCTGAAAGGCCATAAGGTTCAATACTGATACATGTCTGAAAAATGTGGTATAACAATACCAAAATAAAACATAATTACTGAAAATAATGATATCTGAATATCTAATTTGACATCTAGTCTGAAAGCCACTAACTGAACTAAATAAGGAGTTGAAGAAACATGTCTCCAACTAACTCCATCTACTACAATAACTAAAATAGTTAATTAAGTAATAATCATATTGTCCTTGAATGAGAAAGACTCACTGCAAACTCTGAACATTGGAATGCTACTGCTGATCTGGATCTCGTGCCTCTAAACATATAGTGTAACATAAGAGAAAACACCATAACGCAAATGCGTCAGTACGTCTGAATGTACTGAGTATATGAGTGAGGTAGGATAAATGCAAAGGGTTATATGCATGGATAATACTGACTTATATGAACGTGAGAATACATACATACATGCATACGTAACTGTAACTAAACTCGTAGAGATGCTGACTACTGAATCTGAATACTGACAACATGAGTGTACTGATACTGAGATACTGAATAGATGAACGACTATTTCTGACAGATCGAATTATGAAAAACTGGTCTAATTGATTGTGTCTAACAGTCCTGAAAGTAGTAGTGATAGCATGAGTTTACTGATATCTAATATAACTGACAACCATGAATATGAGAAACTGATATACTTGACCGTATCTGACAGTCATGAAGATGAATACTGATAGTATAAGTTCTGAAAATTGGTAATAATAATAGCATGAGTGACTGCATCTGACAGTCCTGATATACTGAAATCTGAAGAACTATCTGAGTTCTTTACTGAGATTGGGTGACTGTAGCTGACAGTCCTGAAATCTGTAACTAAAAATGTGGGAGGTAGTTGTCTAACCGACATGCCCCAATAATGCATATAGCTAAGTTGGGGTCCATTCTCTTCCCCAACTGGAGGGGTGTCAATACCGCGCCACTGGTAAAGACAGTTGTGAGTGACCCTTAGCTGACAGGTACTTAAAATGAGAGCGTTGGGAACCCTAAACTGACAGGTTAAGCCACCTCATCAACCCTAATCTGATAGGTTAAGATTTCTCAACCCATACTAGCTACGTAGTTCTAGAATACAAGGATGACTGGGAAGAATCACACCCTGAACTGGCAGGTGAGTTCCCATCCTTGGGTTTACTCTGTGCTAACTTCTACTCCCATCTTAAGAGACTGTACATGAATAACTGAACTGAACTTATTCTGAGTTTACTATGTTCCGTAGATGACGGAATATATTTATGTATGAGGATTGACTAAGGGTACTATAGTTACTGAGATTTTACTTGAAATACTGTTGAACTCTACTTTCTATCTGAATAAGGCTAACTCTACTAGCTGATGAGGTTATTGAGGTTCTAAACTGAATACTACTAAGACATGATAACTAGCTGAGAATACTAATTTTTCTAAGTACTGAGTTTATGACATTTTTGGGAGTACTGAATTACGGAGATTACTAAAGTTACTGAGATTAACTGTGAATACTGAGGTTACTGAGAACTGAGATTTCTGAGATTACTGAGTTTTCCTGAGTCACATGACTGACTGAGTTCTATAGATCATGTCTTGACTGAGAGTATCGTGATAACATGACATGGCTCTAGGCACATAACTATATTTTTCGGGTACGAATACCCCCAGGACTCGATAGATGGAAACTGACACACATAACATGACTTGATCAAAAAAGTAGAGTCCACAATATAATAAATAGGGGATTGATAGAGAACATGATCAACATAAGCTTGTACATATATGTAATAGCACATGAACATGGTATGGTTCCATAAGATCAAGTCATGAATATCACAACAACAAATCTCAAGGAACATTTTCAACATGAAAGCCATTTAGCCATACTAGGATATCATGCATTTGTCATATAGATCATATTTAAGCTAAGTTACATGATTTCTATTCATTTAGGCATTTCATCAAACACCTTGCATGCACCTTAAAGCATAGGCATAACTTTATCAAATTGGCATATCAAATCAACTCAAAACATGGTTTTCTATCACATAGGATAACGTGGTATTGCTAACAACACATAAAATTTCAAACTTTAGGATCATATATTTCAACAATATGAATATAATCAAGTCACAACATTAACAACCCAACATGACTTTTAAAACATGGTTCTTGAACTCCACGGATGAAAAGAATCCATGGATGAACACTACGCATACGTTAGATGGAAGATTTATTATGATTGATGGAGAAGTTTTCTTGAACTTGAATCCCAATTTGAAAACCCTAATGTGTTCTTGAGAGGGTTTTGAGAGGAATAAATATATTTTGGTGTAAAAATGGGTGAATTTCGGTGTTTATGACTATATATATAAGGGTAGAAAAGTACCAATGTGCTTAGGGATCTGAAACTGTGTATAAATCAGCCTTGCGTCGCGACCCCCTACTCAGGTTAAGTATCCCTCGCGATGCGACCCCTAGTCAGGTTAAGTGGACCTCGCGTCGCGAGGCTATCGCGACCCCTCACTATCTAACATGGAATAACTTTTGACTCGGTTATTATAATTTAGATAAATTGGTATCGTTGGAAAGATAATTCAAAGATATTTGATTTGATATATAGTAGGACCTCTAATTCCATATATACAAGGAGATATGGCCGATTGAAGTTGACCTAAGTTTCAATGTTCACGTAAACTTGAACGATAGGAAAGCTTTCAACTTGTACTTGAGTTAGGGGACCTCTATGATCTAAATTCATGCTCAAATAGATTCCCACACTAAATAATTTATTAAAACACTAAATTTACATAGGAATTGAGGCTTTTGAAACGTCTACGCATAGAAATGATGTATTTTCATTCTAGTCCAAAATGTGGGGTATTACACTAACAGTCATGAATGTGAATACTACTAATATGAGTTCTGATAACTGGTATAACTGAAAACATGAGTGACTATACCTGACAACCCTGAATATGGTGGAACTAGCTAAGTTCTGTATTGTAGGGTGACTGTAGCCGATAGTCCTAAGTCTGAAGAACTATCTATGTTCTATTACTGAAACTAAGACTAAGACTGAAACCGTGGGATGTATTCATCTAACCGACATGCCCTGAATCTGAACTGGTGGGGTCCAACCTATAACCCCAGTTGGAAGGGTGTCAATACCGTGCCACGGGTAGAGAAAACATATGAGTAAACCCTATTCTATTTGGGAGCTCTTTCCGTCTGCCCTTGCTATCAGGTAAACTCAAACGAGATGTATTAGTCCTATATATAGGTACATATCAAACTACGCTGGCTACATAGTTCTGGAATGCAAGGATTACTTCTAAGGATCGTACCCTCTGACTCAGGTAAATCCCCATCCTTGTGTTCACTCGATGCTGAATCCTACTCCCAACTGAATAGAGACTGAACATGGATTACTAGACTAAACTGCACTGAGTTTACTAAGTTCCATGATTGACAAAATAATACTAAGTTCTGAGGACTGACTGAGAGTACTGGAATTATTGAGATTGCTAGGAATACTACTGTTACTGAGATTACTGAACTACTAAGACTGCTGAGATTTTTGAGTTTTCCCGAGTCACATAACTATCTGAATTCTATAGATCATGGCTTGACTGAGAGTATCTTTATGATATGACATGGCTCTAGGCACCAAGCTATATTTTTCGGGTACAAGTACCCCTAGGACTCAATGGAAGGAAACTAACACAACGTGAATTTCTTGAATATATGACCATCAATAATAATCCATACTACATGAGTGAGGGATTTCATGAAGTACATGGTCATCATAATATCTAACATGAATAGGAATGCTTGTAATCAAGTTATAAACCTTATGTTCTAATATCATGGAATTTCAACAACATATACTTTTCATAATGATAGCATGGAAACCGTTTAAACATATGAGAATAACAAACATGTAATATGTAGTTAATATAGTAAATATTAGGGAATAACTCATGCGGTACTTCATAATCATGACCTTGTACATAACATGGAATGGATATACACACACTATGCATCCATTCTCCTATCATCATGTACATTCCATTAACACATATATTGCACAACAACAACATGTGATCCCTTAGAACATAATAGACTAGCATAAATTTATCATATAGTTCATCCTTAAGCTATAATACATAATTTCTATCCTTCTAGGCATGTTATCAAACACCTTACATACATCAATTAGGGTAGAGGAATAATTCATCAATTAACACATCATAATAAATTCAATTCATGGATTTCCTCTCATATGCTAACGTAGTTTCATAGATTCACATAATGATTCCAACTTGGGAATCATACAACATCAACAACATGATTATAAACAACCCACATCATAATTTTGTAATTAAAAGAGGGTTCTTAAGATTCTTGGATGAAAGGAATCCAAGAATCAATACTATGCATACCTCAAAAGCTTGAATCATGAAGGAGGTTAACTTTTCTTGAAGGTTCTTGAATAGTGACACTTTGATTCTTGAGTTTTCTTAGAGAAGGGTTTGAATCTTGTTCTTGGGTTTTGATCTTGAAAGAAACCCTAATTTTGATGTTATGGATGAATAAGGAGTTATGTTCTTTGATTTGATGTGATTGGGTGTTAAATAGGGTGAAAAAAGACCTAAAAATCTCTTTAAAACGAAGTTTAAGAGCTGTTTCGGGAAAAACTGATGGTCTGAGTGATGGACCGTCAATCTGGTGATAAACCATCACTCCAACCATCATTTTTGGGCCATAAAATGGACTCACTGGTTCAGTTTTGATGGCCAAAGTGACGGTCCATCGCTGACTTGACGGTCCATCATTTTGCCCATTGCTCCTGGATTGCTCGGGCAGCTCTCAGAAAAATAGCCATAAATTTTTACTCCGAAGCTGGATTTTGGAGAAATTGGTATCGTTGAAAAGATAATTAAATTATCTATATTTTTAAGGGTCATGATTTTAAAATTTATTTTTATAATGGGAGATATGCTCATTTGAATTTGACTATGGTAATGTCCTTCTTAAGAATTCAATCGGTACGGGATGTTTTGATTCTTCCAATAGCTAGGACGTATTTAAGGCATTAATATACATCAAACTTGATCATAAAACTATCAAATCACTATATTTTATTTATCATAATCTTGAAGCATGGTTCTACTATCGGTTGAGATTCTCGGGGTATTACAATATCTCCCCCTTGGGAACATTCATCCTCGAATGAGACTGATAGAGAGAGAGAATGAACATAAATTGACGTACATATAGAACATGATTAACTAGAACATAATATCATGGCTGACATGACTGATAACTGAACATATCATACTGAACATGAATGTCTAATGCATGACTGATAAGCTAAATTCGTGCATACCTGATGCAGGGATACTTGATTCATGAATGCATGACTGAATGTCCTGATAAACTAAATTTCTCGCAATGAGAATGCATTTCTGATGCATGATTACTTAACTGAGCTTATATATGTATGCATGAATGAATATGCAAGGGTACTTGGTACCAAGTTTGAAATGGGGACCTGAGCATGAACTGAATACCAAGTTTGTAATGGTTACTTGAACATGGAACTGAGTAAGTTCAAGAAAACTATACATAGACTGAGAAGTACTGATGAACCCATGATTATGCTAGAAATATGCATGATCGGGAACCTGAGAACATGACTGAGGCTGAAGCATAACATATAAATTGAATTACGTGAACTGATCCGAGCCCTTAAATACATGGCTCACGACTGGGATTCAAACTTGTGGGTCAACTTATGAGTATACCCTACTTCAAAATGGATTCATTTCGTGAGAAGAGAATGGGATGTATATGTTATAAAAGTTCGAGGGATCATAGCATATCTCCCCCTTGGGACACTAGATCCCTCTAGGAATACTGTCTTGGCTGAGCTACTGAGGAAAATTGAGGCAATGCGCAAGGCACCTAGTATCTGAATCATGATTGATTATCTGAGATCTAAAACTTGAGGCCTGATACATCATCTAAGAGGAAGAAACTAAGCTTTATGCACTGCAACTGAGACTACTGAAATATTTACGAGGTGCTGAGCACGAATGCATAAACATACTAACTTATCTGATTAACTAGATAACTGATAGCTGAATACTGGGTATGTGATAGTGGTCTATACCTAGTCTGAATAACTGGACTAAGGCTGTAAAATATTATGCATAGGAGATAATGATTGACTGGACAACGTGAGGTAACTGAGAATGAATGAGCAAAGCTGCATCACCTCAAGAATACAAGGCTAGACGTATATCGTGGTTTGGAAACATTTTATAGACTGAGATACTAAAACACTACTAACTGGGTAACTGATAGATGTAGCATTGGTCAAGCAAGTCTGGAACTGAACTGACTTTCTGATCTGATTATTGAACTGAAGTTGGTATTATAACTAAAACTGTAACTGAGATTCTTACTAGAACTAAATGTTGGGTTCTGATAATTAAGGTTTAGACTGATATTGAAGTACTAATACTAGATACTAATAACTACTTGGGGAAAGATTGGCATAGGCAAGGATCCAATGCTCAAATAAATACTATATCAGCCTCAACAATCAACTAAGGCCTAAAGAATAGAATACCAACATTATGGATTTATCAAGATATTTAAACTGGAGGTATACATAATGTAATTTTATCTTGACTGATCACTAAGAGTAGAGCATGAGTCATGTGAACTGAACATATGGTAAAACATACCATAAGTTCCTGAGTCATGAGTTGCATGACTTAAGTTTGAAATTTCTGTGTTCATGGAACATGGCTCGTACTACTGAGGGTGTTGGAACCCGTACTTCTAGGAATTTGACAAGCACACAATCCTATGAGAAGTGTGTGAAACATGCATAGATAAGGTGATGACTGTGGTACAAAACAATTGCACTGAGATAAGAGTAGGTCGGGAATCATCTTCCCTTAGTGATTACCTACACATACTGGAACTATAACTAGAATTTGAAGGCTTGACTTTCTAATCCCATGGTTTAACTGCTATCCAAGGTTTCAAAAAAAAGGAACTCATAAATATGAAGAAGAATGAACATGTAAATAAGAGATCTATAACATACCCGTGACTGCATCGGAAGGATTTTCCTAATTCTATCAAGATCGAAGTGCATAGAGTCTGCTTTGACGTTACCCACTGATAGCGCTGGAATTGGCACCCTACTAATTCGAGCGACCAGACTGAAGTGAGAAGTGGAGATGACTCTAATAACCTGACTGCGGGGGCAATCTCTGACCTTGTGACCTAACTCACCACATCCGAAAGACACACCATTGCCGGCTATACATACACCCTTATGATGCTTACCGCACTCTGCGTAAAATGGATGAGTAAGAATCCTGCTTTCACTATTCTAAGACTTGGAGCCTGATGCCCCATTTCTATGGTTATTTATAAACTTTAGTAATGAGCCACTAGATGAACATATCATACTGAACATGAATGTCTGATCCATGACTTATAAGCTAAATTCGTGCATACCTGATGCAGGGATAATTGATTTATGAATGCATGACTGAATGTCCTGATAAACTAAATTTCTCGCAGTAAGAATGCATCTGATGCATGATTACTTGAATGAGCTTATATATGTATGCATGAATGAATATGAAAAGGTACTTGGTACCAAGTTTGAAATGGGGACCTGAGCATGAACTAAATACCAAGTTTGTAATGGTTACTTGAACATGGAACTGAGTAAGTTCAAGAAAACTATACATAGACTGAGAAGTACTGATGAACCCATGATTATGCTAGAAATATGCATGAACGGGAACCTAAGAACATGACTGAGGCTGAAGCCTAGCATATAAACTGAATTGCATGAACTGATTCGAGCCCTTAAATACATGGTTCACAACTGAGATTCAAACTTGAGGGTCAACTTATGAGTATGCCCTACTTCAAAATGGATCCATTTTGTGAGAAGAGAATGGGATGCATATGTTATAAAAGTTCGGGGGATCATAGCATATCTCCCCCTTGGGACACTAGATCCCTCTAGGAATATTGTCTTGGCTGAGCTACTGAGGGAAACTGAGGTGATGCGCAAGGTACCTAGTAACTGAATCGTGATTTATTATATAAGATCTGAATCTTGAGGACTGATACATCATCTAAGAGGAAGCAACTAAGCTTCATGCACTGCAACTGAGACTACTGAAAGATTTACGAGGTGCTGAGCACGAATGCATAAACATACTGACTTATTTAATTAACTAGATAACTGATATCTGAATACTGGGTATGTGATAGAGGTCTATACCAAGTCTGAATAAATGGACTAAGGATGTAAAATATTATGCATAGGAGATAATGATTGACTGGACAATGTGAGGTAACTGAGAATGAATGAGCAAAACTGCATCACCTCAAGAATGCAAGGATAGATGTATATCATGGTTTGGAAACATTCTATAGACTGAGATAATAAAACACTACTAACTGGGTGATTGATAGATGTAGCATTGGTCAAGCAAGTATGGAACTGAACTGACTCTCTGATCTGATTATTGAACTGAAGTTGGTATTATAACTAAAATTGTAACTGAGATTCTTACTGGAACTGAATGCTGGGAACTTAGTTTCATAGATTCACATAAAGATTCCAACTTAGGAATCATACAACATCAACAACATGATTATAAACAACCCATATCATAAACATCATAATTTCATAATTAAAAGAGGATTGTTGAGCTTCTTGGATAAGAGAAATATAAGAATTAATACTATGCATACCTCAAAATCTTGAATCTTGAAGGTGGTTAACTTTTCTTGAAGGTTTTTAAATAATGACGCTTTGATTCTTGAGTTTTCTTATAGAAGGGTTTGAATCTTGTTCTTGGGTTTTGATATTGAAAGAAACCCTAATTTTGATATTATAGATGAATGAGGAGTTATGTTCTTTGATTTGATGTGATTGGGTGTTAAATTGGGTGGAAAAAGACCTAAAAATCTCTTTAAAGTGATGTTTCAGTATTGTTTCGGGCAAAACTGACGGTCTGAGTGATGGACCGTCAATCTGGTGACAAACCATCAATCCAAACATTATTTTTGGGCTAGAAAATGGTCTCACTGGTTCATTTGCGATGCCAAAGTGACGGTCCATCGTTGACTTGATGGTCCGTCATTTTGTTCGTCGCTCCTGGATAGCTCGGGCGACTCTCAGTAAAACAACCATAACATTTTACTTCGAAGCCGTATTTTGGTAAAATTGGTATCGTTGGAAATATAATTCAATTATCTATCCATTTATGGGTCATGATCTCAAAAAATATTTGTAGAATGGGATATATGATCGTTTGAAGTTGACTATGGCAATGTCCTTCTCAAGAATTCAATCGGTAAGGGATGTTTTGATTCGTCCAATAGTTAGAACGTATTTAAGGCATTAATATACATCAAACTTGATCATAAAACTACCAAATCACTATAATTTATTTCTCATGACCTTGAAGCATGGTTCTACTTTCGATTGGGATTCTCGGGGTATTACATAAGTGATTCAAGATAGTACTTTGATCTGTATCAGAAAATGATGAAGAAGTGTAGCATGAGTACCAAAAACAATGGGTACTCAGTTGGCATAATCGGTCTTTTGAGATAAATTAAAATAAAAGTATAATAAAATATGAAAAGTAAACTAAATTCATGAAAAAAAAATGTAATACCCCATATTATTATTAGCTCAGTTCAGCTCCTAGTAGTATGCATAAGAGGCTTCAAACCTGGAAATTTTACTAAGTGTTGGGGGCTTGGTCTTATTTTTGGCCTCTTAACTTTGAGGATTTTTAAATTGGTCTTTCCGACTCTGAGGTGTTGGTTTTTGAGTTAATTCACGTTCAAGGGTGTGAGGAGCATGTCTAGAGGAAGTTTTGGATTTTTCAAATGAAGATTGGGTCGTGTTTGAATTTCAATTCCAGCAGCTCACCGTGATAGCATCGCATCGCACTGCTTATAGCGATGAGGCACTCACCATGTTGCGGTACCCTTGTAATCAGCATTCTAGTTACAAATTTAATCTCTTGAGGGGCAGTTAGGTCTTTTTCCATCAACCCAATTCATAAAAACATTAATTAAAACTTCAGTCAAGGGATTATTTGACCTTATTCCCCAATCTCCACTCAAAGAAACCCTAACCATCTCCAAAGAACATCAAATTCAATTTCCTCCTCTTTTCAATAAAACTAAGAAATCAAGTTTCCAAATCCAAGAACTTACAAGAAAAGCATCAAGATTGTGTTTCTATTTCAAGCTTGTAAGACCCTGAAAAATCCTAAGCTCAACTCAGTCTTTTAAGCTTGCTAAGGGGTCCCAGACTTAGAAAATTTTTGCTAAGTATTCAAACTTAGTGTCATTTTGGCCTTCGTAAGTTGGCAACTCTATTTCATGACTCTTTTGACTTTAAAGTATCGATCTTTAGATTGATTCATGATCAAGAATATTAGTAGGTGTTCCCGAATGAGTTTCAAAATTTTTGGACCTCGTTTGACACATGTCTCGGAACCCAAAAAAGTATATCAACCCAAGCTCGATGCGGCACGTCGTCTATCGCGTCGATCAATATTTTTTCTTGTCTCCCAATTACAATTTTTAGTGAACCGACGCGGAATCGATGTGGCGCATTGGCCATCATGTCGACGCTAATGATGTGGTGCGGCGATTTGCGCATCGATAGTTCAACTTTCAGTCATTAAAAGCCGTATAATTAGGGGTATTTGGGTCTTTTCCCATATCTTTTAGCACCCCAAAACACGAAATTTAGCCTTCTATTTCCAACATACACTCATTATTTCACAAATTGCTTAAGAACAAAAATCGTAGGTGATTGAATTTCAAATTCAAGGCTCAAGATTCCACCAGTAATCTTCAAATATTTAGCAACCAAGGTATGGCAAGTGTTCATCCAAGGGTTCCTTCCACCCTTGGAGTCCAAGAAACTCTTTTAAACTTCAAGTAGCTTGATTTCATCTTTTCCATGATTTGGATTTAGGTGTATTCTGAATATAATATTGATTGGATTTCTTTTCCATGTTTAAGTGCAAGATTTGTGTAAAAGCAACTATTATGCATGTAGTATCATGTGAATTCATGTTAAAGCCTTAAAATTGTGATGCTCATGTGTTGATTAGTACTATATGCATATAAAATGCCTTCCAAGTGTTTGATGATTTGTTCATGAGAATTAAATAATAAAATTATATCATGTTAGCATGTATTCAAGTTCATTTCATGCAAGTGTTTTCTTGAATGTCCCAATGAATGAATGATGATCCAGTAGTTATTTATCATGTTTCAAGATTGTGCCATGTCTTATAATTTATGCTATTGAGTCCAGGGGGTATTTAATACCCGATAATTTAGTTGTATGCCTAGAGCCAGTGTCAATTACAGAATAGTATTCAACCATATCACGATCAGTAGAATTCGGTTAGTTACAAAACTCAGGGAAACTTAGTAGTACTTAGTCAGTTAATAGAATTCAGTAGTATTCCATCAGTCCACAAAACTCAATGAACTCAGTTCAGTCCAGTTAAATAGTATGATCAATAATAGTTTAGTCCAACTTAGAGCAGTTTTAAAATTAGTCCAGTATCTATTCAGTTGGGAGTAGAATTTAGCACCGAGTGAACCCAAGGATAGGGACTCACCTGCCAGTTGAGAGTGTGATACTCAGAAGTAGTCCTTGTGTTCCATAACTACTTAGCCATTGTGGGTTGAGACATCAACCTACCAGTTGAGGGTTGATGAGGTGATCTACCTGCCAGTTAAGGGTACCATAGTTCTCGTTCAGAGCCCCTTCCAGATGAGAGTGACTCAGATTGTCTTTACCCGTGGCATGGTATTGACACCCATCCAACTGGGGCTATAGGTTGGACCTTAATCAGTTCAGAGAGGGGCATGTCATTTAGATGATTACCTACCACAGTCTCAGTTCAGTTCCAATCTCAGTATAGAACTCAGTTCAGTTCTACAGATTCAGGACTATCAGATACAGTCACTCAGTTATCAGTAATTCAGTATTAGTAGACTCAGATTTCAGTTAATCAATATTCATGCTTAGTATCCAGTGCTATCACGATCTCAGTTATAATTTATGTATTCATGCATATACTCTCATTCAGTTACATCCATATTATTTAGTCAGTATTGTTCATGCATATGAACACATACATTTCAGCCTATCTCACTTTGCATACCGGTACATTCAAAGTACTGACATATACCTTTCTCTTGCGCTATAATGTTTTATATCAAAGGTTTAGACTCACGAGCTCCCGATCATCCCTAGTAGTTACAAATTTTCAGTAGTCAGAGTTAGTGGTGAGTCCTCGTAGTTTGAGGACATGATTATTATTTCAGTATTTCAATTTATTTCAGTAGTTGTAGTTAGTTGGGGACTTGTCCCATCAACTCCATATTTCAGACAGTTTTGAGGCTTTTCATATTAGATTATTTTCATACAGATATTTCATTTTTGGTATTTTTATACTGTATTTAGTTTTATTTCAGTATTGAACCTTATGAAAAGTTTTTGCCTAATATCTGCATATTTACAACATTATTATTCAGTAACTGCAGCAGGTACCAGTCATGGGTTAGCTTGTGGTCCTTCAGGATTATGCGCACTGTGTAGCGTCCGGGGTACAGACTCGAGGTGTTACAAACTTGGTATCAGAGCCTAAGGTTCAATAGAGTCCTAGGAAGTTTGAAAGTAGCATCGAGTAAAGTCTTATGCATGGGTGTGTAGCGCGCCACACTTATGGACAGGAGGCTATAAGATGTTTTAGGAAAAGTTTCCTTTCTTTCAGTAATCATGTCGTGTGAGTGAGCATGAGCTCAAGTTAAACTCTCAGTCTAATTCATCTCTTCCTCATGATCCCAGAACATGTCTTCCACAGAAGCTAGCGAAAGAAGTAACGAAAACTAGTCAGCCCCTCCGCACGTTCAGGCAGATCCCCTGAATGAGCATGTTTCTCACGCTAAGTTTAGACTGCTTTAAATTCCTTAGATCATTCAATAGTTTCTCATGAAAATCAACTGGCCATTATCCTATCTAAGATTATGGCTCATGCTCCGCAAAGTAAGGAGGAGAGGCGTAGAAAAAAGGGGAGAAAGAATAAGAAAGCCAGAACATCTATTCCAAAAAGTGGCCGAACCAATCCGCTTTATCTGAAATATAGCAGAAAACACTAGGGTATCTGAAGAGCTGGCAGTGATGTGTGTTTTGGATGTGGCAAGCCATGTCACAGAGTCAGAGATTTTCCCTAGTCAGGTTCCCAGGGTCAGCATAACCACCCCTCAGCTCAGTATGGTCGCTCGAATCAGCAGAGTGCCTCTTCCAGTGTTACTAGTCGGCAATACCCAAACAGACTCTATGCACTTCAATCCCAACAGGATCAGGAGAGTTCTCCTAAAGTGATCACTAGTATGTTACAAGTTTGTCATTTATATGTTTATGCTTTGCTAGACCCAGGAGCTTGTTTGTCCTTTGTTACTCCTTATATAGCTGTTGACTTTGAAGTCAGTCCTAAAATATAGGCAGAGCCTTTATCAGTATCTACCCCAGTGGGTAAATCTATCATAGCCTGGCGGGTAAATAGGAACTGTTCAATTATGGTGTCTTAGAAAGTTGCTTCAACAGACTTTAGTCGAATTAGAGATGACCGATTTTGATGTCATTCTCGGCATGGATTGACTTCATTCCTTCTATGCCTCAGTCGACTGCAGAAACAGAATTCTCCAGTTTCAGTTTCCAAATAAATCCGTCCTTAAGTTGAGGGGTAGTACTTCAGCACTTAGGGGTCATCTTATTTCTTACTTAAGGGCAAGAGAAAATGATATCTAAGGGATTTTTCTACCATCTCGTTCGAGTCCTGGACTCTAGTTCAGAACCCCCTAATATTGAATTAGTGTCAGTAGCATATGAATTCCCAGATGTGTTTCTCAAAGATCTCATCGGAGTTTCTCTCAAAAGTGAAATTGACTTCGGAATAGACCTTCTTCCAGATACTCAGCCTATTTTTATCCCGCCATGCTGAATGGATCTGACAGAACTCAAAGAATTAAAAGAATAGTTGAAAGATCTCCTAGATATGGGATTCATCAGACCTAGTATGTCCTCGTGGCATGCACCAGTTCTATTTATGCATAAGAAAGACGGTTCTCTCAGAACGTGTATGGACTACCATCAGCTAAATAATGTCACGATCAAGAACAAGTATCCACTTCCCAGAATCGATGACTTTTTTGACCAACTTTAGGGTGCCATTTACTTTTCTAAGATAGACCTCACATTAGGCTATCGTCATCTCAGAGTCAGAGACTGTGACATTCCAAAGACATCTTTCAGAACTCTGTATGGTCAGTTTGAATTCTTATCCATGTCGTTTGCTCTTACCAATGCCCCAAAATCTTTCATGGACTCGATAAACATGTGTTCAAGAAGTACTTGGACATGTTTGTCAATGACACTCTTATTTATTCCCTAGAAAGAGTGATCACGCAAATTATCTTAGAGTTACATTCCAGACTCTCGAAACCCATCAGTTATCATGATATCTATTCATGTTTTACATGTAAGATCTATGATTATAGCCCATACTCATTCACGTTAGCAATCATGTACGCTTACAGTTCCTAGTATAATGAGTTCAAGTTCACTCAGTGTTACGAATCATGTTCCGTGAATACAAAAACTCTAGACTCAGGTCATGCAACTCATGAATCATGTACTTATGTCATGCTTTATAGCATGTTTAGTTCCCATGACTCATGTTATACCCCTAATGATCTACTAAATTTAAATTACATCTCATATATCATCAGTTTAGGTATCTTGTTGCATCTATGTTGTTGATATTCTATTCCTCAGGCCTTAGAAAGTGTCGAGTTTCGTATAGTATTCATTTATGCTTTAGTTCCTCATGTTTTAACCCTTCACTGAACTCTCCTTATGAAATGATGTAGTGATAAGTGATTACATACTTGTTTTACACGAGGCTGTAGTTATGAAGATAGGATTGAATGTCAAGTTGATGTGCAAACTAATGGCTAGCAAAAAGTCATATTTTGTGCATGAAGGGAGGAAAATCAGAATTTTTCATAAGATGAGAAGTTGAGAAAATACAGAGTGTGAGTGTCTATTTAGATCCTTGATTTATGATAGTACCCATCATGTAGCTATCAGAACACAGGATTCAATTTTAGTACAGTCTCAGTTACCATCTTAGTTACAGTCTCAGTCTTAGTCTTAGCTCAGTAATTAGATCAGAAACTAAGTTCTATTTCAGGTTTTCTTGACCATAGCGTAGAGTTATCAGTTATTCAATTATCAGTATTTCAGTACCTCATCTTACAGAATATTTTAGAAATCATGTTATATGGTTGGTCTTGCACTCTCAAATAATACAGTTTTCAAGAATTCAAGATCAGTTACCTCCTGTTACATAGTCAGTCCTTACTTCATATGTATAATACCCTACAGTTCGAATCCATGTATTCAGACTAAGTACAGTTCAATATTACATGATCGAGTATTCAACTATCAAACATTCAGATAATCAGAGAAGTTAGTATGTTTATGCCCTTATGCTCAGCACCCATCTAAATTTACAGTAGTCTCAGGTGATCTGTTGTACTAAGGTGGAGAGTATAGTTGAGAAGGTATTCAAGGGATACGTCTAAGCTTGAAAATTTTTAGTTGTAGTACATAAGGCTTAGTCACTTCATCTTACATGATGTTTCGTAGGCCCTGACTCATATTACAAAATTTTTAGCTAGGATGTGATTTTCTTATTTAGCTATTTTATTCAGTCATGCCAAGACTTCTTGCTCCCTAAATCCACTAGAACTATATAGAAAGAGTGTCAAAGAAAGGCTCTAGTCGAATATAAGTTTTCATCATAAGTAAGTCCGCAAAACCACCAATCCAGTTTAGTAGTTAGGCAGACAATGTTTGTATGGTTCGTTTTCCCATCTTTCCATCTAGTCGCACTATCTGAAGTCTCATGAAAGTAATTATTCCAAAATTGAGGAACCCTATGGTTGTGAGTTCAGCTCAATTCGAGTGTCATTTCTCAATTTCAGATCCCCCGTATGTAGTCATGATTCAGTTCGTAGGTGCCCTGTGCATCATCTCAGTTTTTCCTCAGCATCTCAACTAAGTCAACATTCTTCAGGGGATATAATGTCCTAAGGGGGATATGTACTATAACCCCCCGAGCTTTCATGACCTAAACCTTTTATCTTCTCTTCACATAATGAATTCAGTTTGGAGTAGTGGGTACTCATAGGTGCACCCTCAAGTTACAATCTCAGCTGTAAGCCATGTATTCAGGGGCTCGGTTCAATTTATGATATTCAGTTCATGTATCCCATTTCAGTCTCAGTTATGTTCTCATGTTCCCGTTCACACTTGTTTAGTAAGTGATCTCAGGTTCATCAATATTGTCAGCTTAAGGTAACATTCCTCCTTAGAGTGGCTTAGTCCATATTCAGTTACAATTATAAACTTGGTATCCATTACCGTTGCATATTTAGTCTTGCATTCACGAATTAGTTTAGTCAGGTACTCATGCATCAGACCTGCATGTTCAGTATATAATCCCAACTTATCATCAATCCCAGTCATGCATTCATAAATCATGTCCAGCTATGTACTCAGGCATCAGATATGCATATTCGGTATGATAATTCAGTATATCAATAATTTCAGCCATGAAATTATGCTTAAGTTGTGCATGTTCAATGTATAAGTCTATTCTATCAGTATTCTCAGTTTAATTAATCTCATTCGAGAATGAATGTTCCCAAGGGGAAGATATTGTAAAACCCCACAAAATCCTAAGCTCAACTCAGTCTTTTAAGCTTGTTAAGGGATCCCAAACTTAGAAAATTTTAGCTAAGTACTCAAACTTAGTGTCATTTTGGCCTTCATCTGTTGGAAACTCTATTTTACTACTCTTATGACCTTAAAGTATCGATCTTTAGATTGATTCATGATTAGGAATGTTAGTAGGTGTTCCCGGATGAGTTTCAAATTTTTCGGACCTCATTTGACACATGTCAGGAACCCAAAATAGTGTATCAATGCGACCTCGATGTGGCGTGTTGTACATCGCGTTGATAAATATTTTTTCTTGTCTCCCAATGACAATTTTCAATGAACCGACGTGGCGCGTTGGCCATTGCATCGATCTACGTATCGACAGTTCAATTTTTAGTCATACACGTCCTTCAACCCCCAAAAATACAAAATTTAGCCTTCTATTTGCAACATACTCTCATTATTTCACAAATTTCTCAAGAACAAATACCATAGGTGATTGAATTTCAAATTCAAGTCTCAATATTCCGCCAGTAATCTTCAAGCATTTAGCAACCAAGGTATGTCAAGTGTTCATCCAAGGATTCCTTCCACTCTTAGAGTCCGAGAAACTCTTTTAAACTTCAAGTAACTTGATTTCATGCTTTCCATGATTTGGATTCAAGTGTATTCATGAATATAATGTTGATTGGATTTCTATTCCATGATTAAGTGCAAGATTTATGTAAAAACAACTATTATGCATATAGTATCTTGTGAATTAATGTTAAAGCCTTGAAATTGTGATGCTCATATGTTGATAAGTACTATGTGAATATACAATGCCTTCCAAGTGTTTGATGAGTTGTTCATGAGAATTAAATAATGAAATTATATCATGATAGCATTTATTCAAGTTCATGTCATGCAAGTATTTACTAGAATCTCCCAATGAATGAATGATGATCCAATAGTTATTTATTATGTTTCAAGATTGTGCAATGTCTTATAATTTATGGTATCGAGTCTTGTGGGTATTTAATACTCAATAATTTAGCTGTATGCCTAGAGACAATGTCAGTTACAGAATAGTATTCAACCATGTCATGATCAGTAGAATTCGTCTAGTTACAGAACTCAGGGAAACTCAGTAGTACTTAGTCAGTTAATAGAATTCAGTAGTATTCCTTCAATCCACGGAACTTAGTGAACTAGTTCAGTCCAGTTAAATAGTACGATTAGCAAAAGTTCAGTCCATCTTAGAGCAGTTTAGAAATCAGTCTAGTGTATATTCAGTTGGGAGTAGGATTCAGCACCGAGTGAACCCAAGGGTAGGGACTCACCTACTAGTAGAGGGTGTGATCCTTAGAATCATTCCTTGTGTTCCAGAACTACGTAGTCAACGTAGGTTAAGACATCAACCTACTAGTTGAGGGTTGATGAGGTGATCTACCTGCCTATTAAAGGTACCACCGTTCTTGTTCAAAGCACCTTCCAGATGAAGGTGACTCTACTTTTCTTTATCTATGGAACGGTATTGAAACCCATCTAACTAGGGATACAGTTTAGAACCTAATCAGTTTAGAGAGGGGCATATCGGTTAGATGATTACCTCCCACAGTCTCAGTTTTAGTTCCAATCTTAGTATAAAACTCAATTCAGTTCTACAGATTCAGGACTATCAGATACAGTCACTCAGTTATTAGTAATTCAGTATCAGTAGACTCTTACATTAGTTAATCAGTATTCAGACTCAGTATCTAGTGCTATCATGATCTCAGTTACAGTTTATGTATTCATGCATGTACTCTTATTCAGTTACATCCATATTATTTCATCAGTATTTTTCATGCATACAAACCCATACATTTCATCCTACCTCACTTATCATACTACTACGTTCAAAGTACTAACACATACCTTTCTCTTATGCTATGATGTTTTATATCATAGGTTCAGACGCATGGTCTCCCGATCATCCCTAGTAGTTACAAATTTTCAGTAGTCAGAGTTAGTGGTGAGTCCTCATAATTCACGGGCATGATTTTTATTTCAGCATTTTAGTTTATTTCAATAGTCGGAGTTAGTTGGGGACTTGTCCCATCAACTCCATATTGTTATATCGTATTCAGTTTTATTTTAGTATTAAACCTTATGGAAAGTTTCTGCCTAATTTCTGTATATTTACAGCATTATTATTCAGTTATTGCAATAGGTACCAGTGATGGGTTAGCTTGTGGTCCTTCTAGATTATAAGCACCGTGTAGCGTTCGGGGTACAGACTCGGGGCGTTACAAAGCTTAAGGGATTTAAGGTATGTGTGATGTTCATCTATGGGACTTTTCACCCGTGGAGTCCAAGAATCCCCTTTTGCTATCAAATTATGAGTTTTTACATGTTTATGATGAATTATCTCCATGAAGTTTTTATTGATTTTATTACAAGTTATGTTATAAGTGGTTTTCGAGGGAATAAGCCCTTATATGATTTGAGTATTAAAACCCTCATGTTAAATCCCTAATTCATGGTTTTAGTATTGTAACTATGTTTTTCAATTACATGTTTTACCCATTCCCATGCTTAAGTTCATGCTTTCTATGTGTTTGATGAAATTTCTAAATGTTGGATTTTGATAAATGATCCCTTATTATGGGTTTTAAAGCTTTACATGTCCTTATTGATGCTCATTCAGAGCAGGTGGATAATGAACACCCAATACCTATGTGACTTACTTAAATTCAGCTTTTCAAGTATTCAGATAGTTAATACATGAATCTTATTAGTATACTTAGATATCCATATTCATCATGAGCATTATCAATTTGTGTTATTAGTTACCCCAGAATCCGTATGCACTATTATTTTCAGAATATCATGACTTGAGCTTATAGTTATTAGTTAATAATGAATGCATAAGTTAGTATTCCAGTATCATTTGGTTGGGAGTAGGATTTAGGACCGAGCGAACCCAGGGATGGGCGTTCACCTGTCAGTAGAGTGTGTGACCTTTAGTAGCAGTCCCTTAGTTCCAGAAATATGTAGGTGTAACACCCCATACTTTCGAAATAGAACCAAGACTGTCCTCCTTATGCGAATAGACCCAAACTAGATGATTCCTTGTTAATATATGTGTGGTGATCAATACTATAGTGTAAGAATACCTTTGAATATAAATTGAGTTCACAAAAATCCCCTAACTCGTAGACGAGTTGAGAACATTTCAATCGAATAAGTTTTAGTGGATGTATAAACTTGGGTCAACTTCCATTGACTATAACTCCTAGAATATGATGAATTAGAGGTCCTAGTATATATTAAAAGAAAGGTCTTCGAATAAACTTTCTAACGATACCAATTTTGCCTAAATCCGATATCCGAGCGAAAAATTATGGCCATTATAATGACTGAGATAGTAGCAGTATGCGATAAGTGTACGACGCACGCTCTATCACACGCTCCAAATTTTTAGATACGGTTTCCGCATTTTTAAGGGTAAAAGTAGTATTTTCCAACCTCTATCCAGCTATAACACAGGATTAAACTCCCAAAACACCAAAATATGATTTTATTCACCCAAATTACCCAGGAACACTCACTAGGGATCAAAATAAAAACCCAAATAACTCAAGATTCAACCGTGAGCTTTCCTTAATTCTTCAAGATTCGGAATCCCCATTGCAAGGGTTACAAGATGCACCCATTAATCGTACGTATAGCATCCCAAAAGATAGAGTTCATTCAAAATCTCCAAATTTAAGGTACGTGGGGTTGTCCTAAATTTCATGGGCATGTTTTCAAAAAGGAATTTACACAAGACTTTAAATTTATACAAATATATATATGTTTTACAAATGGGGGTTTTCAATTAATACAAATAGCATGTTTTGATATATGATTTTGAAAGAATTATTGAGATATCATGGGGTTGTTTGTTTGAATGTATTTTAATGCTTAAATTGAGAACATGTGACCTGAAATTTCAAAAGGATGTGATGTACATAAGTTGTGAATTTCCTAAATTCCCCATGATAATGTTTATACCCCATATTATACTTGTGTTAAACCATTGAGAGCATGAGTTTTGCAATTGATATGACATTACTCATAAGTGATTAAACTTCTTGAATGATTGCATATTGAGAACCATGGTGTGTGTGTTTTTAATGGTATGAAAGTCATACATATGTTCATGTTGTAAATGGTATGACAAGTTGATGTGATATTGATGACTTACAAGTTGGGTATGACGATACCTTGCAATGTATGACATATGATTGATAAAAATGAGCTTCATGAATTGATTTTTATGAGATAGGTGGTTACCTAAATAAAGCACGAGTCAAATGACTCTACGCTGGAAATCGTGTTTACCGACACGAGAACTTGGTACTCTACTGTGTGATCTTGTGTACCTGACATTATGTCATCCCAAATTGGGACTATGGTTAGGAGCCCTGCTTTGTGATCTTGTGCACTACCATACTTGATTGGGTCGAGACACCCTATTGTGTGATCTTGTGTGTCTTTCCCTCACTTATACTCTAATTTTGGAGGCAACCGAGATTTGGCAGTTGGTGTAAATGTGAAATTGTAGGGTGTACCACCTAGCTCAGTAATGTTGTATTGTTGTTGAAAAATCATTATATTATGCCCATGTGTTTTCAAACCATTTTTCGATAAAGTGTTTTATAGCAGCTCTCATCTATGTTACATAAAAAATCTATTTTTATTTTTGGATTACTCTACGTACCAGCAGATATGTATTGACCCCTCTCCTCCCTCCAGGTTTTGAGGCTCAGTCTAGGGGTCCAGAAAATTAGTAGATTTTTTTCAAACAGATTTGCAGAGACAAGTGGTGAGCCTTCTATATTCCAAAAGGCCTGATGTCTGGCATTTTGTTTATCATTTAATAGTTTTTGGTCTACTGAGGGCCTTGTCCCAGTTTTCAGACAGTTGTTTATTTTAGTCGTGTAGTAGAGATTTCGCAGACGGTTTTCAAATGTCGATGAATGTTGTGGGACATTATTTCCCATTACTGATTTCATTAGACTCATGACCATGTTTCCGTAGTATTGTGTATCTTGCGCATTTCTTTTATCATATGATATATGTGCATGATTACCAGATAGATAGGGGTGTTTCAGGCCTTTATGGTTCGGAATGCTCGTCACGGCTAGGGTACCTATTTGGGTCATGACAAACTTGGTATCAAAGCATGATTTATGGTCCCAGGGTGTCTGCAAAATCGCATCGGGTAGAGTCTTTTTTATGGGTGTGTAGCACGCCACACTTATAAGAAGGAGGCTACTAGGTGTTTAGGAATGTCTTTGTTTCTTCATGTTCTAGTTCGTGCTATTAAGCTAGAATGTTCCTCTTCCATACTCTAATTCGTGCTATGGTATCGCCCATACGAAAATAAAGTTATTCAAATTCTTTCTTTACTTTGATGTGCCCAGATATGTCTCGTTATTGAGGAGAATCAAGCGCAGAAGTTTAGAGTTTAAATGGTATGGTTATTTTTGATTGAATCATATAAGATTTTTGCAAGGACTTGAGGAGAGTCCGTTAGTGTTTGAGAGTGTATTGGTTCTATTGTGAACCATGACCTTAATGAAATCATGTTTTTCAGCCTGCAGTATTAAGTGCATTCAGTCCTTCTCAGAATTTATGTTGCAGATGTCATGCTTCAGAGGGAATGATGCGTAGAAAAATATTGGAGTTGTATTTCCACCCGAGTAGTAGTATAAGTTAAGTGTCGGTGTCCTAACCTTTTGGTAGTGAAATTAGACCATGAAGTTTGTGAGGTGAAGTCACAAAGTTAGAAGTCAGAGTGAGGGTGACTTTTGTGTAAATAAATATTTTAGTTGAATAACCGATATTTGAGGATGATTTTCCCTCTTATAGTGAATGACTATTGTGGTAGCTAGTAGTATGTGTGGATTGCATAGTATCTTTGGGGGAGGTGTTTGACTCAGATTTTTATTTATACAGAGTAAGATGTGTATTCTTAGATCATTGAATATTGTGTGTTAATTTTCTATCTCTTGTAATATTTAATCTTGTTATCATGGTATGTTTGAAAAATCAAAGTCTAGTGAAGTCTTGTGGGGCTATTTCGATTCACTAGCATAGTTGCTTTGTTGTTCATTTTATTTTCTTGTTCAAAACATAAAAAACAAAGTCTAGTGAAGCCGTGTGAGGCCTATTTCAATTCACTAGCAACTTTTTGTTCAACTTATTGTTCTTGTGTTGGTTGAATATATGTATAGTCGAATCTTTTAGCATGAGATTGAGTTGGTGATAAAGTGATACGTCCTTGTGTTGTTAGTTTAATAGAAAGTAGAGAAGGAGTTATTAGTTAAGGTGAATTATTGTCCGCTTGGAGTATGAAAATGGCTAGATGAGCCAGTAAGTTATAATTATAGACTCATGGTTATTTGTGGAATTTGAAGGTAGTGTAAATGTACGCTTGGTCAAGTAAGTGTGATGTAAGAAAGCCGTATAAGTACATAGTATTGTATGGGATTATAATATAAGATTAAGGTTGACCATGTCTATTACGTGACTTTACCCCCCCTTGACCTTCTTTCCATTGGTAGTTGTAAACTAGTACTACTTGTGAGAAGGTATGTAGTAGATTTTTTGAGGTATTTGGATAGAATGTCCCAATTTGATAGACTAGTATATTATGTTGCATTCTTAATTTGGTGGTAGATGATTGATGCTAGACTATAGGCTTGAATTTAAATGTAGAATGTGGATGTAAGAATAGTGTCTTAAGATTAAAGATAAATGTTTTGTGATAATTGTGTGTCAGGTTGGGTTGTAAATCATGTTTAGCACTAGACATTAAGTGTGAACAGTTGATGTCCATAAAGGTGGATGTGAAGATTTCTTGGTTAAAGATACTAGTTATATGGATGTGATCTAATAGGCTTGAATGGTGTATGCAATAGATTAAGCTTATTTGATTGGTAACAAAGTATGATGTTGTATGTATGAGGAAGAAGTATGCCCAAGGTGATATAGAGTTGCGGCATTTTCTAAGACTATTACATGTTGCATGTGGCTAGTAGGCATAGTAGTACCGTTGAGTTGCTAAGTAAGGTTTCTGCTATGATATAAGCTATGCGATCAACGGTCTAATGTTAGAAGGTTAAGTAGTGTAGAGTGGATTTTTATGTGATAAGAAGGGAGGATGTGTATGTATGCTCATGAGAGTGCGAGTTTTAGGTTGATGACGATTGAGAATAACAAAATTTAAGAGTAGCGTTCTGGGAAAGCAATGTTTTTAGAGTATGCGTTAAGTAGTCATAACACCCCGTAGTTTTCTCGATTTGATGTTACTCAGTAACGAGCTTAGAAGTCTTACAACTTGAATGATTCCCTTTTTCTAAGTGTTGATGAAATGACTTAGTTACATTTTGAGCTCCCAATCTTTGATGATTTTATTTTTGACCTTACGGACCTCTGATTTTAGATTTTCTTGTTGATTCATGATCGGGGAAGTCAAGGGTACGTCTTAGGTGAGTTTCGGAACTTTTAGGCGTCATTTAGGGCATGTTTGGATGCCCAAAACAGTGGCATCATGCGATATGCATACGTTGCATGGTATAGTGCTGTGTGATGCAGCGTGCGCCGCATGCTCCAGTCCGGTGGGATAGAGCATGCGACGCATGCTCTGCTGCACATACCTGGAAATTTCAGCATTTACACTCCATCTCATAAAGGGCATTTGGGTCAAATTCCACCCACATTAATTTGGCCTAAACACCAAATTTGAGTAGCAAAACTCCACTTTAGCCCCAAATTAATATTCTTCCCAAATTGAAATCATCCTTCCCTGCCAAGAACATAAATCCTAATTCTTAAGTGTTTAGAGGCATGGATGTCCATGCCTATAATGATGTTAGTCATGAGTGGATGATTTTGGGGTTAGAGGAAGTTATGATTAGTATCCCTGAAGGGGGATGTCCCAGAAGAAATTTAGTGTCTTTATGTTAAATTATTGAAGGAAGTTTGTGTTCATGTGTATATTGATATCCCCTATTGTATTGAGAATTGTGGTTATAGATTGATAAGAAGTTAAGTTCTCAAGTCTAGGATTGTGAGTTTGATCTAAGGGGGAGATGGTGAGTTAAGGTAGTTTCCGAATCTTTCATATTATGGCAAGTTAGGGAAGAGTCATGATGGACTTACTCCTATTTAAGTGTGTTCCTCCTACTTCAGTTTAAGGGCTCATGCCACCAATGTATTATGTATTCAAGTCCTGCCGATGTCTAAGGTTTGAGTTCTCTATGAAAGTCATATCATGTTCTGATGTCCAAAAAAGAAGCAATAATGTACCTCAGTGACCCAATACTCCAAGAATCCAGGCCATATGTTATGTTGTTCATGGTTCAAACCTATGTCTTACAGCATGTTTGGTCATAAGAAAAAAATATGTGTTTTTGTATGCTGCGGAATTATTTTATGCTGGAATTAGCCAAAGTGATAAAGTTTATGCTAACTCATGGAAAATTTTCAGCTCTTGAATGAGGAGCAATCGCTTTAAGTGGAATCCTTACCTTAGTTGTTAGTGGCGTAAAATTTCAGCTTTATGCCATATAGCTCATGATATGTGCATCCATATTTCTCCTTTTGGTCTGTCCTGAGGAAGACACAATGTGTTGTGTTCGTGTCGAACGACCCTTTACTTATGATCCAGGCACTTGATATCAGGAGCACTCCGTATCTATTCTATCATATCTTTACTTTATGTCCCTCCTCGTGTAGTGCTATAAGTATGAGTGATGGTCTGATGATGTTACTTCCATTCATAATGTGTATGCTCGGGTCCCTTAATGACCCTCCATGTGTTCGTATGATGGTATTTGTGGAAGCGTAGTAGTGTGTTAGGTATGGGAGTAGATGTTCTTGAAGATGAGAAATTTGATGTGATTCTCGAGCTGGGGTAATAGGTGAAAGGGAAAGGAAGGAGATGAACTTTTGTTGTGTGAAATAGATAAGAAGAAAAAGAAAGTTCTAAAACTAATTGTGAGAGTGATTGAAAAGATCCTTGTGTGGGTGTAGTAATGACAGGCTTAAATTTTGTGTTGGGTGAAGAAATAAACCAATGTGCCATGTGGTTAGTATTCCATGAATTAAGACTTGGGTTGTTGGATTATTATGATGAGGTGAGATGATCCCTGAATACGATGTAGAGTACAGGGTCCTGTAGTTTAAGTTAGCACCTTTTTACTCCGAGTGAGGCTTCAGCATAGAAGTATATTACAGTGGGAATCAAATTCGTGTGGATAGATGTGTATGGGGAAAATTGTAAGTCGGGAATGATGAGGCATGTATTTTATTGTTTGGGGAGTTGACAAATAGTGTCTCCAAGCTTAAGTCTTTTAATTGTATCTTGTAAGATGGAGAAGGATAATATTCTTATGTCCCATGAAAATCCCATCTCATGTCTTGTACCTATCTTAATCAGGCCGAGGATTCTTAGGAAAATTCATATCTTACAATGCTTTGATCATGTGCCACAAAACACATGTCAATATCATGTCGATGCCGTGTTTCGTTATCTCATGTTTCATGCTTTCACGTTTCACTAGGGGTTATCATGAAGCTTGTTCGCTGCCTTCACATATTTTGTTGAGGAAAAATACTTAACGCAATATTATGTTCTTTATTCTACACTTTTAGAGCTCCAAAAAGTCCCTACCCATCATTCGGGGATGAATGATCCCAAGGGAGAGATAATGTAACACCCCGTACTTTCGGAATAGAATCAAGACCGTCGTCCTTATGCGTATAGACCCAAACTAGATGATTCCCTATTAATATATGTTTGGTGATCAAGCATATAGTGTAAGAATACCTTTGAGTTTGAATTGAGTTAAAAAAAAATCCCCTAACTGTGAGACGAGTTGAAAACATTTCAATCGAATAAGTTTTAGTGGATGTTTAAACTTGGGTCGACTTCTATCGACTATAACTCCTAGAATATGATGAATTAGAGGGGCTATTATATATCAAATGAAAGGTCTTCGAATAAACTTTCCAACTATACCAATTTTGCCTAAATCTGATATTCGATCAAAAAGTTATGTCCATTTTAGTGATTGAGACAGTAGCAGCATGTGATAAGCGTGCGACGCACGCCCTATCACACGCTCCAAATTTTCAGTTACGGTTTCCGATTTTTAAGGGATAAAGTGGTATTTTCCAACCCCTATCCAGCTATAACACGGGATTAAACTCCCAAAACACCAAAATATGATTTTATTCACCCAAATTACCCAAGAACACTCTCTAGGGTTTCAAAATAAAAACCCAAATAACTCATGATTCAACCGTGAGTTTTTCTTAATTCTTCAAGATTCGGAATCCCCATTGCAAGGGTTACAAGATGCACCCATTAATCGTACATATACCATCCCAAAAGCTAGAGTTCATTCAAAAGCTCAAAATTTAAGGTACGTGTGGTTGTCCTAAATTTCATGGGCATGTTTTCAAAAAAGAATTTACACAAAACTTTAAATTTATACAAATATATATATGTTTTACAAATAGGGGTTTTCAATTGATACAAATAGCATGTTTTGATATATGATTTTGAAAGAATTATTGAGATATCATGGGGTTGTTTGTTTGAATGTATTTTAATGGTTAAATTGTGAACATGTGACCTGAAATTTCAAAGGGATGCGATGTACATGAGTTGTGAATTTCCTAAATTCTCCATGATAATGTTTATACCCCATATTATACTTGTGTTAAGCCATTGAGAGAATGAGTTTTGCAATTGATATGACATTACTCATAAGTGATTAAACTTCTTGAATGATAGCATGTTGAGAACCATGGTGTGTGTGTTTTTAATGGTGTGAAAGTCATACATATGTGCATGTTATAAATGGTATGAGAAGTTAATGTGATATTGATGACTTGCAAGTCGGGTATGATGATACCCTGTAGAGTATGACATGTGATTGATAAAAATAAGTTTCATGCATTGATTTTTATGAGATAGGTGGTTACCTGAAGAAAGCACAAGTCAAATGACTCTATGCTGGAAATCGTGTTTGCCGACTCGGGAACTTGGTACCCTGCTGTGTGATCTTGTGTACCTGACATTATGTCATCCCAAATTGGGACTATGGTTAGGAGCCCTGCTTTGTGATCTTGTGCACTACCATACTTGATTGGGTCGAGACACCTTGTTGTGTGATCTTGTGTGTCTTTCCCTTACTTATACTCTAATTTCGGAGGCAACCGAGATTTAACAGTTGGTGTAAATGTAAAATTGTAGGGTGTACCACCTAGCTCAGTAATGTTGCATTGTTGTTGAAAAATCATTATACTATGCCCATGTGTTTTCAAACCATTTTTTGATAAAGTGTTTTATAGCAGCTCTCATCTATGTTACATAAAAATTCTATTTTTATTTTTGGATTACTCTACGTACCAGCCTATATGTATTGACCCCCCTCCTCCCTCCAGGTTTTGAGGCTCAATCTAGGGGTCCAGAAAATCAGTAGATTTTTTTCAGACAGATTTGCAGAGACAAGTAGTGAGCCTTCTATATTCCGGAAGGCCTGATGTCTGGCAGTTTATTTATCATTTAATAGTTTTGGGTCTACTGGGGGCCTTGTCCCAGTTTTCAGACAGTTGTTTATTTTAGTCATGTAGTAGAGATTTGGCAGATGGTTTTCAGATGTCGATGGATGTTGTGGGACATTATTTCCCATTATTGATTTCATTAGACTCATGACCATGTTTTTGTAGTATTGTGTATCTTGCGCATTTCTTTTATCATATGAATTATGTGCATGATTACCAGATAGATAGGGGTGTTTCGGGCCTTTATGGTTCGGAATGTTCGTCACGGCCAGGGCCCCAGTTCGGGTCGTGACAGTAGCCAACATAGGTAAGAGATATCAACCTACTAGTTAAGGGTTGATAAAGTGTTTACTTACTAGTTGAGGGTAACACATATATCATTAGAGAACCTGCTTGTTGTGGGTGACTCATTACTCCTTCAGGACATTAGTTTAGCGGATTCACACAGCCATTGTTAATATACGTGGCATGATATTGACACCCTTTCAACTGGGGTTACAAATTGGACCCCGATTGGCTCATACTGGGGCATGTCAGTTAGATGATATGTCCTACAGTTTTAGTTTAGTATTCAGTACAGAATTCAGTTCAGGTGGCTTGACCAAAGCATACAAATTATTTGTTATTCAATTATCAAATTTCAGCATTTCAGTTTACAGATTATTTAAAAAATGTATATATTCTTGGTCTTGCATTCTCAATATTTTAGTTTTCATGCATGCTTACTCAGTTATCTCACATTATCCAGTCAGTCATTACATCATGCACAGTTAACCCATGTATTTTCAGCCTGACCTTATCTCATATACCAGTACATTCAAAGTACTGACCACATACTTTCTTCGCGCTATGTGTATTCTATCATAGTTCTGACGCACAATTTCCTGACCGCACTTAGATAGTTCAGCATTATAGCAACATCAGCAGTGGTATGTCCTCATCTTTTGAGGACAAGTTTATCTTTCGTTCAGTTATTTCAGTATTCCTCTATTTCAGTCAGTTGGAGTTAGTTGGGGGTTTGTCCCATTAACTCCACAGTCAATCAGTTAGAGACTTTTCAGACATTCAGACAGTTAGTTAGTTTATTAGTGTTATCAATAAGATTTCAGTATTTTCGCAGATGTTTTCAAACTAGCAAATGCAGTTGTATTTTCAGTATTTAAAACCTTATGGCATTTTTAGTTATTTTTTGCATATGTCTTTATCTATCAATTTACTCAATGCTCACAGCATGTACCAGGTCATGGGTTAGCTTTTGGTCACCTGTGACCGTAAGCACCATTGTCGCGACTTGGGTGTAGCCTCAAGTAGTGATAAGGAATATATCTAAAATACTACTATGAAATGAAATAAAGTGGTAAATATAAAAGGATGGATTAATCAAAGAAAATACAGTGTAACTACAACCTAACTAGATCCCCCTAAGCCCAAAAGGTGCAAACATAAAAGGAATAACCCAATTGATCCCCCATAAGCTCGATGTATGAAAACAAGGAGGAACCACCACCAACAAAATATAAGTGTGCCCAAATATGACCATATATTTATAAACCCCTTCAAAACATAAATGCCAGACTCAAACCAGAGCTAAGAATAGCATCATCATACTAAAGTGCCGCATATAGATCATGAATTTATGCACTTGAATTGAAACTAGTAAATAAGTTCTATGTAGTAAATATGCCATAAATGAGCCCAATATAATGAATATCAAGAGAGCTACCAGACTTGAATCAGAACTTACAAAGAAATCCAAGGGTCGTAAAGTTCCAAGATCATGAATTTATTTCTACTCCACTAACATGACTACTAGGTAATACGGTCAAATCACTAAAAAATGTGATATTAACAATGAAGTCTAGGTGTGCAGTTCAAAAGGCCAAAATGCCACCTTATTCGGGTATGTAAAACTAATAGAAATTTGTTAAATTGACTAAGTTATCCCAGGGTCCAATATTTATTCTAATTTCATGGATAAAAGGCTTCTTAAGTCTATAAGGAGATAAACTAAGCATACTACCTAGAGGAAGACCAGTGGGACCCGCTGTTAATTCCATAAATCAATGCTAGAGATTGAACGCACTAAGTACACCTAAAAGAGCTCTAATATATCAATCTAATTCAATTATGGGAAAGGAAGAACCAAATTCTACCCAAAAAGCTTTCTAATCGGTTAATTAATCCCATAATTTTCTAAATCATCAATCAAGTCATAAATACCCACCCAAATATAGAATAATACCATACTAATATCATAATTAATCTCAAAAGAAGAGGAACTCAAGCCTAGCCTACCTGAATGCCATCAAAATATCGAGAAATTTCACCACACCGAGGTTTATTCCTTCTGAGAAGCCTATGAATGCTTCCATACTGTCAAAATAATGATGTACATATTAATATGAAAATAATGATACCTATTTTTCATATAAATACTTTAGGTAAAAAGTAGAGCTACAAATCCCACGTGGCCTGCTTGCGGAATCACAAATCTAAAATTGTCAATGCATCTGTCTAAGCTCAATGATTATTTATCCTAAGAAATGGGTGACAACAGAGTGTAAATGGACCCCTAAATTATCCCCAACTTAATATAGGGCTTTAAATCTAATTGAATAACTAATCAAGAAAATAAATAAAAACTTAAAAAAATAAAGGCGAGAAAATGACCAAGATAACGTCTCCAACTCACCCCCGACAACCAATGATCGATCTCCACTCTCTCTAAACTTTGTAGGATTTATATGAACTTAGTACTTGGAATAAATAAGAGAAAATTGAGCTTCACATCATTTAATACTTTCAAGGGTCCCTTCATCATGATCACGAGGACCCCATAGAAAATGCGAGCTTCACTCTGGCTCACTCATCGTGAACGTAGAGTCCAGCTCGCAAATGAAATGACCAATCACTTTTATCTTTATGATCGTGGACCAAGGCCTTGCGATTAAAAAAACTAGTGACCTTATCCTTCGCAAATGCAACTAAAAACTCACAAACACAAAGGCCATTTTGGCCTACACCAACAAATTTGCCAATTTTCTAAGTTTTTGATTGGACCCTCGAGATTCATTAGGAATTCTTTGAATAAAAACAAACTATGGTATCCTATAAAATTTGACATTTTGAACTCAATGGTGCAATCATAATTTCTATCCAAGGTCGTATTGATTGAAAGTGAGTCCCACGCCCAAAGGATTGTTTTAACCAAATTTAACCCAATAGCCCAATATGACTCAAAAAGTCTTGGATCCTTACCAAGGATCCTTCTATACTAAAATTGACATTCTAGAGCTAATAGAACTGTTAGATTTGGTATCTGAGACTGTTTGGCTAAAGTTTAGGTCTAATGTCCAATTCTCAACAACAAAAACTCCAAAATATATAATTAGCTCTAAAAATCAAACGAACTATATGGTGAGAAAAATTTCAATCCTATATGGTCATAATATCTTGGGGAAGTTATGAAAAAACTCTAAATATAAAAAAGTACAAATATATAAGTAATGACCTAGAGGGTCATTACATGTATTTTATTGAGTATACTAAATTGTTCTCAGACTATAAAAGGTATTCAACAATTAGGGGTGGATCCTAATTATGGTTATTAGACTTTAGGTAAATATGTAGTTGTTGTAGTGGTTTTGCCTACTAGGATGTTCCTTCTATTGTTTCTAGTCCTGTGGTGTCTTTTGATAATCAGAAGATATTTAAAATATTTATTTAGTTGGCTCCTCATAAATTCAATGGTGCTATTAGTAAGGATACTTATGAGTTTCTACTTGATTGCCAGGAGAGATTACATAACCTCAGATCACTAGAGTCCCATGGTGTTGCGTACACTACATACAAATTGACTGACATGACTAGACAGTAGTGGAGATATATTTCTTGGTTAGTAGGTTCTCCTTCTTATCCAAGTTGATGTAGAAAAATATTATTTTTTTAGTGGTCAGATACTTGTAAGGAGATCTTTCAAAAGCTTAAGGAGTTGTGACTTTGGCTTTTATCTTTACCTTTCCTGAAGAGGGTATAGGTTTCACTATATCTTGTGATGGAGTTGGTTTGGGTGGTGCATTAGAAGAGTAAGATAATTGTTGATGATTCTCGATAGTTGAAGCCTTTTGATAAGAACTACCCTACTCATGACTTGGAATTAGTTGTGGTTGTATTTGTGTTGAAGTTGTGGTGGTACTACTTGTATGGAGTTTATTGTAAGATTTTATCTCTTTGATCATCACAGCCTTCAATGGTTGGAGTTTCTTAAGGACTATGATCGTTCTATTTTATATCATCGAAGTAAGGAAAATGTGGTAGCAGATGCCTTGAGCTTGAAGAAAGTAAGTATAAGGAGTTTGGATCATCCTTTGACTAAGGAGTGACTTTTAACCTTAGATATTCATTCCTTATCTAACTAGTTGGTTATACTTGATATTTTGACACCTAGGTATATTTTGGCCTTTATCTATGCTTGGGATTTATTGGTGGAGTAGATTTGATATCATCAGTTTGTTGGTGAGAGATTGAGGGTGATTCATGATAAAGTGTTAAATGGCAAGACAAAGGAAACATCACTTTATCCCAAGGGTGTTTTGAGGATTAGTGGTCACATTTATGTGTCGAGAGTTGGTGGTTAGATTAGACTGATCTTGGAAGAGTCCCATTGTTCAAGGTATTTTAGTTATCTAGGAATGACTAAACTGTAGCATCACATAAAGCAACACTATTAGTGGGATGGAATAAAGAAGTATATTTTAGAATTTATGGAAAGTATTTGAATTGCCAACAAGTGAAGTATAAGTATCATTAATAGGGGGTATGATGTAGAGGATTCCCATTCTTGAGTAGAAGTGGGAGTGGATCACCATGGATTTTGTAGTTAGCCCACCCTAGACTTTGGGGAAGTTTGATTTCTATTTGGGTTATTAGGAATAGGTTGACCAATCAATGTATTTTGTACATATGGGAGTGAATTATTATATGGAAACGTTTGATAAGATATATATTACAGAGGTTGCTCAATTGCTAGGTGTACCCATCTCTATTATTTATAATAGAGGTATGCAATTTACCTTGAATTTTTAAAGTTCTATGCAAAGTGAGTTGGGTACTCGACTTGATTTGAGCATAGCTTCATATACTCAAATGTATGGTCAGTTTGAGAGGGCTATTTAGGTATTGGAGGACATGCTTTGAGCATGTGTTATGAATTTTGGTGGTCATTTGGACCAATTCTTGCATTTAGTAGAGTTTTTCTATTAATAGTTACCATTCTATCATTGAGATGACGCCTTTTGAGTCTTTGTATAGGCATAGGTGCAAATCCTCATGGGATAGTTTGATTTATTTGATATTATACATTGAGGCACTAATTTATTAAGAGACTTGATGGATCGAGTGAGATTAATCTAACCGAGGCTTGTGGATGCCCAGAGTAGCCATAAGAGTTGCATAGATCGTCAAGTTTATGTTACAGAATTCATTCTTGGAAAATAGATTCTGTTGAAGGGGTCACCCATAAAGGGTGTGATGATATTTGGAAAGAAATGGAAGCTTAGTCCAAGATTTATTAGGCCTTTTAAGATTCTTGAAAAGCTTGGAGATGTGGCATATAGACTAGTTTTACCTCCACATTTATCAACTATTCATCCAATATTTTATATTTTCATGTTGAAGAAATACCACCAAGATAATTCACATGTGATCTAGTGGAATTCTGGTGTATTAAATCATGACTTCTCCTACGAAAAGGAGCCCATTGCTATCTTAGATAGACATACTAGGAAGATAAGGTCTAAACATATTGATTTTGTAAAAGATCAGTGAAGACATCACCCAACTGAGGAGACTATATGGGAGGTTGAGTCTAATATACAGAGTAGATACTCCCAGCTTTGTACAAATTTAGGTGCTTTATATGTTTTTTTTTTAGGATGAACACATGTTTTAGTGGTTGATAATGTAACAAATCGTTGTTGTGATGTTTAGATTTTTATATGTCTTGACCATTTTTCCTTTCCATAGTTGCTTTATTTCATTTTTATGTTGAGGGAATGGTTGTCATGAACTTGAAGTGTTTAGATGTGTTTCATGAGAGTTTGAGGTTTTGAGTAGACTTTAAAGTGTTTAAAGTGGTATAGATGACTTTGGTTAATATTTCAAGATCCGAGCATCAGATGAGAGTTTTATTAACTTCATTAGATCTAGAATATTGATTTTGATTTAGTGGCATGATTAGTATGAATTTTGAGGTTTTTGATGTAATTTTGAGAACTAGAACTCCTTTTACCTAAAAGGACCTTCTCATAAGGTTTAACTAAAAACTTAAGTTATTCATTTAACTATAATTATTTCATAAACGAGTGCTTTTAATTAAGTAATTTAGTTGGCAGTTAATGGGCCAAGACCATAATTTATTTAATACCCTAATTACTTGGTCCATGCGTGAGAGGATTTAGGTGTGTTTAAATAATTAATTTTATTGGTGATTGATGGGTCAGGCCCATAATTTATTTCGTACATTGGCTACTTAGACCATATGTATGATTAACTTAAATTAATTAGAGTTTACTATTTTGAGTCATATCTCAAAGAGAAAAAATGGGTAAGAGTTGAGTTGCTTCCGACAGATACTTTAAGTAACACACCAAGCTCAAGCTTTGTTTATATTTATCATTAATGAGATGTATAAATAATGACTTGATTTTGTGAACTTTCTCTTTTTATATATTTTAACCATTTTATCCATCCCCATGGTTGATATGTGTTGTTTCTAGGGTGTGGGATGGTTGGCATGATTCCCCATGCGATCTAGAATGATTTTTGCGAGTTTGTGATTTTAGAGGTTGGAAAGGCCTCATAGTTGAATTTGGTTAATAGTTGTTGTTCCGTGTGTCGAATGGTAAAATGTACTATGCTAGTAGATCCAAAATATAAATTTTCGATTGGTAGAGTGGTTGATTTGATTTTATGGTTTTTGGAACTCATTTTGACCCTTGGTTCAGAATTTTGTGAAATTGGGTCTCCGGGGTCAATTTTGTAAAACAACCTTTTTTCAAAAATCTAATATAGTCATTGAGTCTGAAATATTGAATTTAGACTAGTCGTATATATTGTTTGCCTTCATGGCATTTCGAACGAATCTCGGGGGTGGGGTAGACAACTTTGCAATTTAGTAAAGTTGCGGATCCTGTTGATATCTGGTGCAGCCGCTTTAGCAGCATATGCGCCTCTTAAGTAGAGGCCCAGCTAGCAGTGGACTATCTCTAATGCAAACATTGACCACTTTAGCGGGCTCAGATTTAGCAGTAGGGGACCACTTTAGTGGCCTCCATTGTTGGGATAAACCGCTAAAGTGGTCAACCCACCGCTTAATTGATGACTGCTTAAGCGGATATTTGACCGCTTTAGCGATCATTGCTGGATAGCTTTAAAAACCCATGATCTAGATTTTCTTCCATTTTTGAGACTTTGAGCTTCTAGTTAAGAGGGGTTTGGATGATTTCTTCCATTCTCGAGATTGGGTAATCTCTAAATCACTAATTTAGTTATTTTACTATGGTTATTGTCATTTAAAACTAATTAAATTGTGATTTCAAAATTAAAAATTGGGTATTTTGGCCCGAAGTCTTAAAAAGGAACTTTTTTGATTCAAGACTCGTTTTTAACCCATTTTTACTTTGATTTTGTCCTATGGATTCCATTAATCATGGGTAAGGTTTTTATAAATAAAAACTCTAATTTTTTGTTTTCTTTTCAAAAATCTATTTTGGGTGTCCATTTTGACTCTGACTTGCAAATAGGCAATATGGGTATCGTTGATTTTGTTTTGCTGGATAGATCTATATTTATATGTTTTAGTTGATTCTGAGGCAATCCAAGAGGGGAAATCTCCATATTGAAGGATTTTAGGCTTGGATTTTGTAATCATGAGGTAGGTTATGACTTAACTTTCTTCAAACAGGGTTGGGTAGTTAAAATCTATATAAAAGCATGCTATGAATATAGATAATAATCATGGAAACTATATTACAATGATATTATTATTGGTGGTGGCTTGAGATGATATTTACTATGTGTTGCCCGTGTGGAGGCCTTATATGATATTATTGGTCTTGTGTATGCATTTTGCTTCTTTCTTTATGATAGAAATACCCAAGTTAGGGTTAGCATAACATTAATGATGTCTTACTTGTATTTTTACTCTATTGGTGCATTGCTTATATGAAATAATGGATGGATGCCATATTGAGTGTATTTTGAGCTCACATGTACATGTATTGAATGGATTTGAGATCTTCATACTGGTTGGTTGTGAGCATTACATCCTCATATCATACATACATTCATGAGATATTAATATCATTATGGAAGCACTAATTTGACCGAAATGAGTCACTTTTACGAAGCCCTCTGTCGTAGCTCATAAGTTGGAGAAGAGATATGGATATTGAGATTAAAATTGAGTATTGAGGAAGTATATGGGTTGCAAACCCCCCATGGGTCCTACCTGGAAGAGTTGAGGCTCGATAGGTGTATATGTGTAATGACTTGATTTTTGATGATTTTTGTGAATTATTCATTTTTATTTGATTTGACCATTTCACCCTTCCTCGTGGTTTCTTTTTGGTATTTTTAAGGTGTGGAGATAATTGACACGGTTCCTAATGCATTTTGGTGTGGTTTGTGTAAATTTGTGATTTTTGATGGTTAAAAAGGCTTCATAGTTGACTTCGGTCAACATTTATTGATCTGTACGTTGAATGGCAAAAATAGATTGTGCCAATGAATCTAGAACATCAATTTTAGGTTGGTAAAATAGTTGGTGTGGTTTAACGACTTTTATATCTCATTGTCACACTCTATTTTTCTCGTGAAAAGCAGGCTACGACGTGACAACTCTTTTGAGATCGTTTAAAGAGTGAAAAGTCACCACCTAATGAATTAAGGTGAATTAGGGCATCATTTAGGCTAATTAAGAACTATTTAATTAGTCTACTTTACCAGAAGTTCAGGTAAGGGTTCAAATTACCTCGAAAGACAGGTGTTAGGAAGCTTTCGAGGTCCACAAATATGATTTCTGATCGAATTCATATTTACATGGAGATTCTATTTGATCAACAAAGTATTTTTATTAACTTAATAATAACTAAGTGATGAAAAAAAAAATCAACTAGTGTACATATCATACAAATATTAAAAAAGTACAAGAGATATGAGACCGACCTTTTGCGACATGCAAATGAAAATGCCATAATTCTACTAATCTTCATCTTCCTCAAATTACAAACTCTAGCGAGCTCCTTTGTTTTTTAGCGCGAGGACTAAATTGAAGGATGATAAACTATAAATTGAACTTATGCCGAAGTAAGGATAGATTACAAATTATGCAAAACTTGTTAGTAATATGTGTGTTACCTCAATTTTGGTGACGAATTAATGTAAGGAATTAATAAAAGTAAATAAGTAATTCAATAACACATTCATAAAGTAAAAAAATAAGAGAGAATGTGAGTGGGATCAGCGCACAACATGGTGATGATAGGCGAATTTACGCGCCTATATCAATATATTTTGCCCATATTTTAGCCTAGTTTTGAGAACAAATTATATATTTCATGCACTTTTAGTCCTTTTTCCTGTAAGTGAGCTAACGAACATGATTAGTAAAGTTTCAGGTATAAATGATGCATAATTCAGCATTTTATGGCTTACTTGACGCTAAAGAAAGCTCACGAAGGAAGGGAAGGGAGTTTACACGCCTAAGGACCAAAACTGCTGCATGGAAAATCTGTCCCGGGCTAAAACAGCATTTCTGAAGACTTTGGGGGACCAAAACTGCTGCATGGAAAATCTGTCCCGGGCTAAAACAGCAATTCTGAAGACTTTGGGGACTTACAGACACAAAGCTGGATTTTGACAATGATACATTAACCTAGTACAATTAGGTTATGTATTTCATTATTTTATGTGGATTATGATAATGTTACCTTAACCTAGTACATTTGGGTTAAGGATTTCATTAGTCTAGTAGGATTTGGTTATTTATTTCATTAGCTTAGTAGGAGTAGGATATGGGTATTATAAATACCCTATCATGCTAGAGATTTAGAACAAGGAGGGAGGAAGGAGGGAGAACACAATACTTCCTTCCATCCCTCTCATCTTCTCTCATCTTCTCTCATCTTCTATCATCTTCTTATAACTTCTAATCTTCTTAACTTCTCGTCTTATAAATCAATTCTATTTTCTTCTATTCCTCTATTCTTAAATTCCGCAACAAGAGAAACGTTACTTTGCAAGAAATCACACCTAACGCCTACCACTCTTGTGCTACACGAAATTGATCATTATTGTGGTATAATAACAATGTCAATTGTGGTTTTCTTCGCATTCATGGGTAACTAAACTTCTCTGTTGGGGTTATGGAAG